>CM055956.1:27990789-28278854 GCA_029490685.1 Schizonepeta tenuifolia
TTGCCCATCATGGGTTTCCCATCATGGGTTACCCATCGTGGGCACAGGATTTAGCCCACAATCTTGTGCCTACGATGGCAACCACCGTGGGTTTCCCATCGTGGGTTGCCCATCGTGGGCATGGCCACTATGTGCAAACCCGAGAGTGATGTTTTCACCTGCTATTTTCAACCTCATTCAACTATAATCACTCACATCTTAAAAAAAGTCCAAATAACTTATAAATAAGTTCAAATATTTACAAAAATGAGAATTCAGTGTTGTCTCTCCCAATACGAACCCTTTACTCCTATCCAAAAACATGATAAATATTTTTCAAACCATAAATTCATCTTAAACAACAAAAAAAAAAACATATTTACATTTCACGGTAGGGACATTTTCTCACATCATGATCTTCAAGAAGACAAATGCTACACTTTTTCTTCCGCCGACGCCTTTGCCTTACCTGTTCTCCCTTGGCCTCTTCTGTATCTTCAAGAGAGTTATTCAAGTCAACACCACTGAACGGGATGGATGTTGTGCAAGTCTGTTTACTGTGGCCCCTTCCATGACACCTACCGCACACTTGGAGACGTCTCACCACATTTTCTACTACGGATCGTGCACGACTATCTTTGGGCGCTCAGCCTGACGTACCTCATCCATAGGAAGACAAATGATTGCGGAGATCTCCGAGGCACATTCCACTCATTTTGATCCGGTATTAAGTTAATATGCTCCAAACATGTCTCTCTGAATGTCTCCTGTTTGAAATAACGACTTGCAAAATCATACACAGACAAACTGTTACCTGCACGCCTGTTAAAATAAACAATTGTGTTACACACAAAAAAAAATAACATTAATTCAAAATGTAAGATACACAATATTTGCTAATTGAATATATTACCTTATAGCGGCAACAACATGGCGACATGCAATCAAATCCAAATCCCATGCTCGACACGTACATGTCCAGGTTCTTAGATAAAAGTGATAAGAAACATTTCTTTCTTCAACCTTGTAAACATGTGTGGTAGTGTGTACCTCGAGCTGCAAGGCGGGTACCGTGTTGCACGGATAAACAAAGTTTTTCCAATGCGTTCTCAGTCAACTTATGATCTCTCGATGCAGCTTCTTCTTGCTTCTCATCGGTCCAATTCTCTTCAATAAAATGGTGCATCTCAATCATTGAGTGGCACCAGGAGACGCCTTGCCCATAGTATACGAGAGTTCAAACATTCGACATAATTGGAGGTCAAAAAGTCATAGCCTTGGATGGGACACTTACACTTAGCCCCCTCTCCGATCCAATGTCAAAAAGCTGGTCTGTGAGCTTCGTTGGGCCTCACTTGATGTAGTTTTGAGAACAAATCGTCGAAATCTTCGTAACGATTACAATATGTTGGCAGGCTTGGAAGATAGTGGCTACGTGCTTTTCCGTAGGGCGTGAGATTTTTCTGAAGGTGGTAGCAGCACAACCCGTGGAATGCATTGGGGTAGACAGCTCGAACTGCATTCCTACTGCTCAAATGCTGGTCACTCACAATCAGTAAATCATTCGAAGGGTTGTAGCATCTGCGCAGGTTGGAGAGATAATATACCCATGACTCATCATTCTCCTTGGGACCCGAGGCCAATTGCAAGGAGAAAGACATGGTTGTTCTCATCCAACATGATGGCTTCCTCGGTTCTTTCCCTTAAGGTGGATCTCGTCCATTACAAGCACCGACCGTAAACACTTATCAAACGCTCGAATACTCTATCCGAGAGCCACAAATAAGTGACATAGCGAACCCTCAACGGTCATCTCCAAGTTATAAACAGTTCTCGGGTTATGCTGCTTCAACAAATATAGATACGACCGGATCTTCTGATACGACGAGATGTGGTCGCCATACGTATTCTCTATGGCTATGTTTCTCTTCCGAAGAGCGAAAATGTATAGAATGTTAATACCAAACACTCTACGCATCTCTTCTATCATCTCCTTGCTTCAAAGTAACAGCCTCGCCGGTCAATCTCTTGGCAAAATAAAATGCAGCAACATCAGAAGATACCGAACCGTGTAGCAGCACAATTCTAATCGTGGTGACAGGTGTGATCTAGGGATAACTTAGTAATTTCCCTGCAAATGGTGCCAACCCTCAACAACACAAATCCTAAAGCTGCAATTCTTTCTGCCAGTCTTGCATAGGAACGTCGTACGATTGCTAGCCGAACGTTTCGATCTACACTCCAAAAATTTATCCAGATGATACATTCCTAAAGTGATCCTCAAGTCTTTCTTGGACCTAAATATGGCCCCACTTCGAGTTCCCCACACACTGGTGGTGGTTGCTCGACCCACCCTAATCTCTTGCGTTGTCAAGATCAGGGAAATGGAATGATCCAATTGCACATTGCGCGCGAAATGCTCAGTCTCGCATTCGGACTGATGGTCCGAGTGTGAAGTTTTGATGACCAAAAACCCTATCCATTTGTGCCAGCTGTCGCATCAAAGCAAGAAATCAATAGCGAATCAAGCAATTCTTTACGACCATCATCTGCTTCGTCTTCGGACGAACTCGCCTCATCTTCTTCATTTTCGTCGTAGTCACCATCTTCATCCTCATCTTCCTCATTTTCTTCATCTTTTTCATATTGCTCATGTGAGTAGGGCAATGCGGTTATCAATGTCATGGTGCTCAAATCCGGAGTTGTTACCACCAAAGTTAACATCGGGGGCGGGTGAGCCGCCGTAATCAACGTAAACCTCCGGATCATTTTTATATTCAATTAACATACATAGTAACTCGATATCCTCCACAATAAACTTTTACTTTGTTTCTGTTGCTCAGCATGTCAAGTACCACAAACGTGTAGTCGTCGGATTTATATTTCCCAACCTTCTCCAATAAGTTCAACAGGTTTGCAACGGTTCACTATGGCACTATCGATGAAGACAAAAAAAGAATCCCCGTCTATATAAGTTTATTGCTCCCAACGACCGTTGTGATGTATCAAAAACACGTTGCCACGACATCTAGAAAAGTACAAAAATCGCCAAGAAATTATCAAAAAACCCGATCGAACACGCTTCTAATGCATCTACTGCCTAAACCACGATGGATACACACACGGTGGTAACCACCGTTGTGGCCACCGTGGGTACCTTTTTTAGGCAACCCACGATGGCCCATCGTGGGTTGCCTAAAAAAAGGTGCCCACGGGGCCACCAACGGTGCATTGTGGGTTTGCCTAAAAAAAGGTGTCCACGGTGGCAACCCACGATGGGCCATTGTGGGTTGCCACCGTGAGGTTGCAAAAAACGTGCCAGAAAATAAAGAATTCTTATACACACGACAATAGATATATTTTTACAGCTATTTTACTTCTAAAAACGTCTTTAGACATGCTAATTTACTCTCTTATGACTAAATATCAACATATAATTCATGTACGTATTAATTGTTTACCACAGTGTGCAATCTCAATCCACCGTGGTGTACAAGAAATTATCGAAAAAATTATATTTTACATTGTGAATATTGTTGCGATACCTTCTTTATGGACCCCAGAAACACGAAGCCTTCCGTTTAAGCTTTACCTTCTTCTTCTTTTCAACTATCATGAGTTTTCTTGAAGACCACTTTTCTTTTCTTGCAACTATCGTGAGTTTTGTTTTGGTGGAGAATAGAGAATAGAGATGTAGAGAATTATAGTAGTTGTTGTGGAATATTAATGAGAGAAAACAACCTCTCTTACAAATATAAATAAAGTGTAGTTCAAAATTGAATGCATTGAAGCTTGGTTGGTGAAATTTTTTGGTTTAGGGTTTTCCAGTAGAAGAGAAGAAAAAAGGAAATAAAAATAAAAAATTAAACCAGCCAATTTTTTAGAGAGAAAGAAAAAAAATAAAGACAAACCTTCATTTAGGAGTATTTTAATCTTTTACATAATTTGATATAAAAAACTTATATTCTTATGAATGAATGTAAAAAATTTCTATATTCTATAAAAAAAATAATTAAATATACATTCTCACATTAAATTATGTTGCAGATCTAGCTTATTATTATTTTTTTCCATAAGCACACGTTGTCGTAGATGCCACGGGTAATTTATTATTATTCGCTACATATTCATCTCCTTATATTTATATTTGACATATATTACCGGAATTCTTCAACGTACAAATGATGGATCACATGACATCTATGAATCATTGATTAGGAAATGTAAAGAAATACTATATTTCTCTTAAAAACAGCCACATATAGAATTAAATTGTTAAAATTACCTTATACAAGATTAGAATTAATTTGAAGATTCATGTTAGAACTTATCAACATAATAATTGTCCGAATGCAAGTTATAATATATAGATACGAAGTTGCGTTTTATTGAAGCATAATCATAAAAGCCTCACGATACGAATATTATCTAGTGAATCTTCTTCAGCTTCGTCTTAGATAATGGGGAAAAAAAAAATTGTATTAGTATTTCTTAAGATTGCTAATATGTTATATATATAGAAGTTTTGTAGTTTCTATGTTGTTTGAAACAGTCGAGGATATTTGTGCCAGTGATGCAATCAACTAGAGGTTCAGTTCCAGTTCCAGCTTAACTCACATGTTTTTATTCCATTTGTTTTCCTTCCCCAACAAACTATTAATATTAATTACAATTTTACCAAAACAATCTCTGTTTTTAAGTAAATTTCAGTTTTAATAATGTAGTTTAAGTTTTTTTTCCTCTCTCCACATTATGTGTAATTTTCGTGCATGCGTTCACCAAATTAATTGAAATAAATTATATAAGTTGAAGTCATTAAATTAAACATAAATTAATAAAACAATTAATTGAGGAAATTATATCGCAAAGTGTCTTGTGTTGACACAGCAACAGCATATATAAAAAAACTGAATCAGCTATGAATTTAAGAATGTATATTCCCAGAAGAGCGCAACGCTATGAAAATGACCTCAAATGACAAATTAATATATGGGCAATGTGGAAAATAGCATATTCCAAATGTAAAGTATAGTAGGAATATTTCTTTTTTTAAGGGAAGTATAGTAATGTTTTTTAAAACAAACAAACTACAACCCGCTTTTTGTGTTAATGTACAAATTTATTCTTATTAAAATTGGTCCCGCCATCGAGCATCACTAGAATTGTCAAATGGGCTGGGCCGGCCCGGCCCCGCCCAGGCCCGGTGAAGCCCACTAGTCTTTAGGCCCGACTCGGCCCAAGCCCATGAATCAAATGGGCTGGGTCTGGGCCGGGCTTTTTCAATTATTTAGGCTCATCTGAAGTCCATATAGTCTAAAAATGTCGTGGGCCTGGGCCTGGGCCGGTTCTGGGCTTCAAAATAGGCCCAATTGGAGCCCATCTCAAGATAGAGGCCCGGCCAAGGCCCACACCAAATATGAAATGGGCTGGGCCTGGGCCTGGCTATAACCGGGCCTGTGCCTGGCTATACCGGGCCTGGGCCGGGCTGGTTGGGTCGGCCCGGCCCATTTGACAATACATACACGATCCAATCATGTAATAACATGACTAAAATATCAAATATTTGTGATTAACCAAATCGTGTAATCTACACGCACAATTCATAAGAAATTTCTACAATACACACGATTATTTTTAATCGTTTAAAAAAACCGTGTAATTGTGGTTAGGTCATCTATACGTACTATAACATGAAGGATATTTAAGTAAGAGTTACTAGTTTTTGTATATTTCAAAGCAATTAATTCAGATCTTGTATCGTGTGACATCATATATTGCTTAATTAATTACACATGTTGTAATGAAATATTATATATTCTAATTGAGAAGAATAAACTTGACTTATCTCATTCTTTAATTTTCAAATTGTCAAATATCATTAATCCAATAAAAAACAATATAAATATCATATAGATTGATAATTGAAGATCATGTATGACTTTGGAGAAGCTGATCATATATTTTATCATCACAAAAACTTCAGTGCAACCGGTTGCATTGTATGCAACCGGTTCTTACCCGCTTATTCCGACCCGTATTTAGAAAATATATAAGAGATTTTCTATTTTTCTTTTCTGAAAAATTCCTTCGGTTCTCTCTCCTTTCGTTCGCTCTCTGCTTTCCTCCGCTTCTCGTTTCTCCGCTTTTTATCTGATTTTCCGTGGATTCACCGACAATTTGCTGTTGCTTCGTGGTTTCCGGTCATCATCGTCAGGGGGCAATCACTTACGGAAAGATCCCTTCGATTTCGAGAAGGTTTGCTTCGCTCCACATGGAGCATTCCGCTGCCCAAACACCCTCAGCACCATATCCGTTGCTTTCTGCCCAGAAATCTTCAATTCAACACATAAAAAATTAGAATCCCCAATTACTTTACAACACAATGTTGAAATAATGGTGAATTAGTCAAAGGTATTGTGTTTGTTTACCAATTTGGGGGCGTCGTCGACCATGTATTCCTTAATCGGTTGAAATTTCAGAGGAGGAGGGTTGGCGGCGGACATAGTGATGGAGAGGTCGGATTTGAGGGGGCGGCGCGTACTGAGAGTGGGGAACCATGGAAGAAGTAGAGAGAAGAGGTCTATGTTTGTTGTCCTCTCCGTTGCAGTTTTCTCAATTCGAAGGAATTCCTATTTTTTTTTTCTTCTGATTTTAGATTAGGACTTTTCTTTAGTTTATTTCAATTGAATGTTGATCTGGTCTGAGCTCTTGTTCTTATGTAATGAATTTATTGTTTTCTCTAGTAGTTGTAGCTCAATCATTTGCATCTTCATTTCACCCGGTGATGATGAGTGTGCATTTACACCCGATGATGATGATGAGTATTTGTATGTTGTTATTATGTAATGAATGTATTGGTTTTTCTAGTATTTTTGGTTGTTATCTTCTTGCTATTGAGGTTGTAGTCGATGCATTTTATTTTACTCTAGAAGATGAATTTATATTTAGAGAGATACTGAACCGAGTTTGATCCTTCACAAGATTTGAATTTGATTACTCTTACTAGATTAATTATTTTCACAGTATAGAGAGTATAGATCTGATTGGCATCTATATTTTCCTGATATGAAAGGGTTGGTTCATACACATTGCAGGCAGCAGCTCTTAGTACGAGTATCTCGCTTGAAGCTGTGCCGGTGATTGCCGAGCCTATGACACTGGTGAGGTGGGCTCTCTTGGCTCCCATTGCCTCTGCCACCTTTGCGCATTGTGCAGCAACTAAGGCAGCTGCAGAAGCAACTGGAGACTCCTTGCTGCCATCTTGTGTGTTGCTATTGCAACCAATGCAGCTGCAACACCTGCTACTAATATTGCTGCATGGACTTCCGCCTTCTCTAATCTCTGCTCTTCTTTTTGTCTGTGCTTTATCTCCTTCAGCCTTTTGTTGATAGACACTTGTTTAAATGGTGCAATTTTCCATGACATCTGCATTCACATCATCATCATCATCATTTTATACAATTGTACATTGAAGATGTGTATCAGAGATTCAGAAAATATATGGTTACCCTTTTCCTTTTGAAGTAGCTGCTATAATTCACTTCTGGGTGCATAGCTTGATGCATCTATATCCATGACTGAAACTAGATGTGAATAATTTGATCACTTGATCGTATTTGTCTTGTCTTTTGTTTGAAATCTTGTTAAACAGTTAGTCCTAGTTACCTTAACGTCGTTGGCTTTCCAAGTAGGCAAGAACTTATCTCCATCATCTAACTTTGGACTTTTGGTCTTTTGCAAATTTACATGCATACATATTCTGTCACATAAACCTGCATAGTTTTTTTTATAACAAAATAAGGTAAAACTTTATAGCCAACTTACCACAGAGGGTGGCTTCATGTCGTTCTCAAAAGTTTTTATGGAGCTGTCTTGAAGAATGAGTGATCGCTCCTGTGATTGAGGGTGTAAAGCTGAACTGCAAAGTTGCACCAAGTGTTGGAGAGGAAATCCATGGTCTCCGGATGAGCTTGAAAAAGTGTTGGATTACAGTCCGAATCCATCTTTGCTGAGGCCATGGTGTAGTATGGGAAGAAGGTATGTTGATTCAGTTTGAAATTGTTAGAATGTTTTGCACTCTTGTAGTTATTTGTTAATATACAATATATTGAGCTTTAGCAGCGTATGGCATCTATAAAGCTGTTGATTTGGATCTGTATTGGGAATCAATAAAGTCAAGAAATATAGAAATAGGCTTAGGGAACAAGCTTGTCCTAGTAGGCTTGGGAGATGATGATCAATGTATTGAAGATGATTTTACCACATGATAATTAGATTATGAATCATTATCGAAACTATTGGTCTCCATTTCTTATACCTCATATACACATGTGTATCATTATTTATATATTAGTCTATGAGTAACATTGTTGTAAATTTCTTGTCACTATATCGTCCTTGTTGGTGCATTGTTATTTTTCCTCAAAATGAAGAGCTCCATCATTAGGAAGCAACACAAGAAAAAAAATATCGAAACGAAGGCTACCTGAGTAGAATTAGGGGAGGCTCTGCAAATTTGTTTGAAGAAGGATCAAATCAAATACATAGGAAAGGCACAGTCATTATTGATACGCATAAAAGTAATTATTGTCATAATGAAAAGTAATTATTGATATGCAAAAAAGTAATATTTCAAAAATATTACTTTTCTTCATAACCATCGTTGCTTTTATTTATGATAACTTGTATTTTTAAGTTATTTGGTCAAGAATTATTGTCTTAATAGAAAGTAACTATTGAGGTAATTGAAGTAAGGTAATGTTTCATAACTATTACTTTTCTTCATGGCAATGTTTACTTTTATTCACGATAATTTGTACTTTTAGTTGTTTGATCAAATAATTATTGTCGTTATGAAAAGTAATTATTTATATGAAGAAAGATATATTTATTAACTATTACTTTTCTTAACGATAGTGTTTACTTTTATTAATGATAAATTGTACTTTTACTTATTTGATAAAGTAATTATTGTCATTAAGAAAAGTAATTATTGAAACGTAGAAATGTAATGTTTCACAATCATTACTTTTCTTAACGAAGATTGTTATTTTTATTAGCAACAACTTGTACTTTTAGAAATAGAAAAAAAAATTAAAGACAAAATTGTTATTTTTATTAAGGGTAATGATAGTCGGCCACACTGTGGCCAGCCACACGCGTAAGAAAAGAAAAGTTGACTGTAAAAATGGAAATAATCACATTTCCCCCTTAGGGTTTATGCTTCCCAATTAGGGTAAATTTCCATTTTCAAAACCTATATTACTATTTTTAGCTTGTGTGGTCGGCCACAATGTGGCCGAATATCATTACCCTTTTATTACTTATTGTCATTAAGAAAAGTAATTATTGAAATGTAGAAATGTAATGTTTCACAATCATTACTTTTTTTAACGAAGATTGTTATTTTTATTAACAACAACTTGTACTTTTAGAAATAGGAAAAAAAATTAAAGACAAAATTGTTATTTTTATTAATTATTGTCATTAAGAAAAGTAATTATTGAAATGTAGAAATGTAATATTTCACAATCATTACTTTTCTTAACGAAGATTGTTATTTTTATTAGCAACAACTTGTACTTCTAGAAATAGAAAAAAAAAATTAAAGATAAAATTGTTATTTTTATTAGCAACAACTTGTACTTTTAGAAATAGAAAAAAGAAAATTAAAGACAAAAGATAAAAATCTAAAATAAACTTGGAATTTGCACACCAAGGAAGTTTCGAACCTTTTGTCTACCACAACAATTGGCATCTCCACCCCAACCATTAGGCTAGCTACTATATTTGTAAACAAATGAGTATTCTTTTAATTAAAATTTATAAATTATGATGTGAAAAAAGGAAGAAAAGAAAAAAGTTGAAAAACGCGTCTAGTGGGAATTGAACACAGGGCGGATTATGCTTATAAGTGAGAGTGTTACCGCTATGCTACAATGCCTCCTGCTTTATTATTCTGCGCAATGAGTTTATTTATTGTAGAAAAGCTGCTTTTTTTTTTTGAATTGTAGTGCGGGTCAACCCGACCCGTTTATACCACCCGAACCGGTTGCATTGAGTGCAACTAGTTGCACCCAAGTCCAGCTCTTGTATCATACTCCCTCCGTCCACGAAAAATGTGTCTTACTTACCTCCTTTTTTTTGTCCATAAAAATGTGTCATACTGCAATTTATGTACCATTATACCCTTCATTCTTTCTAGTATCTATCAAGTTTTACCTTTATCTCACTCACAATAACTTTATTCCACTATCCCTCAACTCTACTTTTATCTCATTCACAACAACTTTATCAGCTTTTCTTAAAACCCATACCGAGCACACAATGAGGCACATTATCATGGACAGAGGGAGTATATTTTATCATTACATTTGAAATTTATTATAATTTTCCTATATTAACAATTATATATTCCCTCCGTTCCCTAAAATTATCTTATATGTTGACCAACACAAATTTTAAAATATATTTAATTTAAAGTGTGTTGAGTGAAGAAATATGCGGTAGATATTTATTGAGTGGAAAATGAGACCATTATCGTTTTGAAAATTATGAATTAGATATTCAAAGGAGTTATATGGAGTCATATCGCAAAAGAAATGTAATAAACTTCTTGATATAAACGAAAATGAAATTAATGATACTGTTTTGAATATATATTAGTCATATATTTCTTGGTCGAGGAATTTCCCAAGTCGGACACGAGATAGAACAAGTCTTCATTGATTTCACCTCCACCAAGTGGCACCCCCTACTTTCAGCCGGCCTCCACCAGCTTCTCCCCTCTTCGCCCATATATCATATATCACCCCCACACTCCTCCATTCTCACCTGAGAAATGATCTCCACAAAAAGTTGAATTAAAAGAACACCACCCACAAGAAATTAAAGTACTATTTCATAATTAAATGGATAGGCTGATCAGCTTAGAGCCGTCCAATGTAGTGACGATAAGGATAGAGGCGGAGCAAAAATGCTCCGGCCTCATCACCCTCCGCAACCTCATGTACACCATGCCGGTCGCCTTCCGCCTCCACCCCTTCAACAACACCCGCTTTTCCGTCTCCCCTCACAACGGCATCATTCTCCCCCTCACCACCCTCACCCTCGAAATCACCTACCACCATTCTGCCCCCCTCCCCTACCGCTTCCCTCTCTCCGACGACTCCTTCATCCTCCAGAGCGTCGTCGCCCCGGGCGCCGCCCTTAAGAACCCCGCCTCCTCCTACGACGCCGTTCCCACCGACTGGTTCACCAACAAGAAGAAACAAGTGTATTCCGATAGCGGCATCAGGATCATGTTTGTTGGCTCCCTTATTCTCACCCACCTCGTCACCAAAGGCTGTATGGATGAGGTCAGAGAGGTTCTCGAGAAGAGTGATCCTCTCTGGAAAGCAGTTGATGCCGTCAATTCAGACGGCCAGTCCCTGCTTCACCTGGCCGTCGCCCAGGGCCGTCCCGATTTGGTTCAGCTGTTGCTAGAGTTCGATCCCGACGTCGAAGTGCGAGGCCTATCGGGGTCGAGCCCTCTCGAGGCGGCGGCTGCGGCGGGGGAGGCGCTGATCGTGGAGCTTCTGCTAGCGCATAAGGCCAGTACGGAGAGAACGGAGTCGTCGAATTGGGGCCCGCTCCATCTCGCCGCGGGAAACGGCCACGTGGATGTCGTGAAGCATCTCCTTTTCAAAGGCGCCAATGCAAACGCCGTCACGAAGGACGGGAGCACCGCCCTCCACCTGGCGGTGGAGGAGCGGCGCACGGACTGCGTTCGCCTACTGCTAGCGAATGCAGCCCGGACAGATTTTCGCAACGCCAGAGATGGGGACACGCCGCTGCACGCCGCCGCTAGCTCGGGCGACGAGGAGATAGTTAAGCTGCTGCTTCGCAAGGGGGCTAATAAGGATATCAGGAATAGAGCGGGGAAGACGGCGTACGATCTGGCAGCAGAGAACGGCCATGCGAAGCTCTATGACGCGCTCCGCCTCGGCGACAGTTTGTGCGCGGCGGCGAGGAAGGGCGATTTGAGGATGGTTCTGAGGCTGATCGAGAACGGCGCCGCCGTTAACGGGCGTGATCAGAATGGGTGGACGGCGCTCCACCGCGCGGCGTTCAAGGGGCGAGTCGACGTGGCGAGGTCGCTGATCGAGAAGGGGATCAGCGTCGACGCCAAGGATGAGGAAGGATACACGGCGCTGCACTGCGCGGCAGAGGCGGGGCAGGCCGACGTGATAGAGGTGCTGATGAAGAAGGGAGCTGACGTGGAGGCGAAGACCAATAAGCGCATGACAGCAATGCAGATTGCGGAGTCTTTCAACTACTCAGGGATTATAAGGTTGCTGCAAGTGCTTGGCGGCGGAGGCCCGACCAAGGGTGGAGGAGGGTCGCATGTTGTCGTGGCGGCTGATCGGAGGAACATGGATGCGTTTGCTAAGGTCAGAGAGATGGACGTCGGAGCTGCAAAGAAGAAGGCGAATTACGGTAGTAGAGTGCGGGGGAGTAGCTTCGGTCTGGCGGCGCCGCTGGCGGTGGTGTATGAGATGTGTGGACCGGGAAATTCTTTTGAGATTTAGGTGTGTTTTTGCTTCAGTTTATAATGGATATGTGTGTGTGTGAGAGAGACAGAGAGAGATTGTTGAGAATTGATAATTCGACCAGTGGGTAGAATATTTGTTAAGTTTGAAAGGAATTGTGATTCTAGGCACACGTGTCGGATTCATTTTTCTTTGAAATCGGACACTAATATAAAAATGTAAAAAAATTTGTAGATGTAACTTTTAGATCATTAGATGATATCATTGTGATTAAAGTTTGAATTTGAAAATAATGATTGCATTTTATATTGCTCTTTTTTTTTTTCTTTTGGGAAGAAAGCAATTTCATTAATTACGAAACAATTCTCAACCACGTTTATTTCGGTGCACCGATTGTATACTATACACTCACTTTTTATCTTATTATAACACTACATTTAATTTTTCAACCCACACTATTCGCCCGAATTTTACTGTTCATCGCACGAGCGTGAATAGTAACCGCGCACGCACGGTACTGTTCACGGTTACTGTTCACTTTTTTTTCCAGTTTTTTTTTTCTTTTTTTTTCTTTTTTTTATTTCCATATTTCTTTTTCTTTTTTTTTCTGTTTTCTTTTTTATTTATTTTATTTTTTTATTTTCGGGATTTTGTTTTTTTTTTTTCTAGATTTTATTTTCTTTTCTTATTGTTATTTTTCACATTTTTTTCATCTTCGTTGTTTACAACATTGTCGTGACGAAATGTAATGATTTTGAAACTTTACATTTCTTAGTGATAAAATTTACTTTTTCCAACGACAATAATTACCTTAACGTTCGACTAAAAGTAGAACTTATCGTATTAAAAAGTAGGCATTGTCGTGACGAAATGTAATGATTGTGAAACTTTACGTTTCTTAGTAAAAAATTTTACTTTTTCCAACGACAATAATTACTTCAACGTTCGACTAAAAGTAGAACTTGTCATATTAAAAATTAGACATAGTCGTGACGAAATGTAATGATTGTGAAATATTACGTTTGTTAGTGAAAAAGTTTAATTTTTCCAACGATAATAATTACTAACGTTCGACTAACAGTATAACTTGTCGTATTAAAAAGTAGATATTGTCTTGACGAAATGTAATGATTGTGATACTTAACGTTTCGTAATGACAATGTTTACTAAAATAATTGGAAATAAAAAAATCTGGGAAAAAAATTTATAATGGCTAACATGAGGGTAGTTATTTTTAAGTTTCACTCTCTATGAGCAATATGTCATTGATTCTCTGAACTTGTCTTCATAAAATTCATCTTTCCAATTTTTCAACTCAGGACTCCTAGGACCTTATATCTCGAACGATGAACATTGGCTCTTGTGAAAATTCATTTTGCCACGTTCGAGTTAGCTCTTACTGAAGCTTATCCCTCATATTTTCAGTTCTCATTGAATTTTATTTCATTTAATATTTAGCTCACTTATGCTGAAGCTCGTCTTTGAATTTCGAATTCAGGTCTTATCTTGACCTTATTCCACGTTCACCATTTAGTTCTCGTTGGATTTTGCTTCATGCAATTTTTACCTTAGCTCATGCTGAGGTTTATTTTACAAATTTTAGATTTAGGTCTCTTCGTGACCTTAACTCAAATTCAGAATTAAGCTCTTGCTGCATATTATTTTATTAAAATTTTGTCTCACCTCGACGCTTTTCTTACAAATTCTGGATTCAGGTCTTTTGCTGACCTTAATCCGAATTCAGTATTCAGCTCTCGCTGGATATCAATTTAGTTAATTTAAACCTCAACTAATGCTGAAATTCTTCGATTCATGTCTCTTCCTGAACTTAATCCATATTCAGAATTCAGCTCTCGCTGAATACCATTTTATTTAATTTAAACCTCAGCTAATGCTGAAGTTCTTCGATTCAGGTCTCTTCCTGACCTTAATCCATATTTAGAATTCAACTCTCGCTGAATATCATTTCTTAGGCTGAGTTCTCATGTAGTTCATCTCTAGCAGCGAGGTATCTACATGTATCTGCATGCGCTATGCATTTTTCTTACCAGGATTCTAAATTTGGTAGTGGCCATTTTTCAAAAAATTTCATTTTCATGAGGTATTTTGGAGACCCCTTAGGGGTGTAAGGTACACCCCTACTCCCCCCTACTCCGAGTGACTAGAGCTCTCTCTTGTCATTCGGAGTAAAGTTAGTTTCACATGTATTCGTCAACATTTCTCATGTCGTATAGCCGGTGACTTAGAGTCAGATTGTTGAAATAATGAGCAACTATGGGCTTAGAGAGTAACATCAATCTCGAATTATTGAAAGTATTGTCCTTGCTATGGCTAGATGATGTGGTTAAGATAGCCTAGTCTAGTATGCGTGCGCTCGAGAGCTTTCTTCAGCACTCGTGGTATGATGATGATTATGATCTTTTTTTTTAATCGTGGAGTAATCACGTCTCCTACTCTCTCAGGTGCTTTGAGAGAACTGTTTTTCAGCGACTGATCATGTAACTTGCCATGTGCTGCAATTCATGTAGGTTGTTGTCTCATCGCGAAGTAGCCGCGTATTCTGCTCTTTCATGTGCTTCAAGCGAGCCAAAAGGCTCGTATTTCGTCATAAGTAATTATGTAACATGCTCTCTATTGCGATTCATGCAAGCTGAGAGTTTTTTCAGTGTGAGAAATCACATAACATGCTCTTTGTTGCTATTCGTGCAAGCTAAGAGGCTTTTCAATGTGAGTAATCATATAACATGCTCTTTGTTGCTATTCGTGCAAGCTAAGAGGCTTTTCAATGTGAGTAATCCTGTCTTGTGACCTCAATGGGTTTCTGACGGGAGACCTGATTTTTTCCGCGAGTAGTCACGTATCGTGTTCTCTTCTACACTCATGCTTTGAGTGGTCTCCTTCATATTAAAAAGTTCAAATGTCTTACTCCCTTCTACTGCAATTGACTTCATTATTAAGTTGTCACTCGGAGTAAGGTTGGTTTTACATTCAATACGTAAGAGCTTGTCATGCAAAAGATGTGAGGGCTTGAGCTCAAGTTGCTGTGATAACCTATCACGCGTCACGCTGCTATACCTGAGGTTGCCGAGGTTTTATTGGCAGGTCTCTGTTGTCCTCAGGATCTCTTCGCGACCCCTGAATTCGACCCTGATATTTAGTTTATGAGCTTACTTCTGATTGTTTCTATCTGAAAAAGGTGTTAGTATTCTATGGGGAGTAATCATTTTCGATTTTCCCCTAGGTCTCACCAAATATCCGAAACAACTCTTAACATACCAAATATACAAGTGCATAAACAACACAATTTATTCACAAGATATTGAGTGAGCTGGTGAACTCAGATCTACTTGTATTATTCTTCGCAACAGGATTTAAGGATTCCCAGCTTTTGGCCCAAGTTAGCACATACCCAAACGAACAATCACTAAATTACTTCTAAATAAATTTTGAAGGTCTTTCATGAACATTTCGTGATATTAGTCAAAACTCTACTATGAACTAGCAATACCACATAGACAAGTGAGCTTCACCATAAGGGGCATAATATGGATCAATATGATCAAGTTTCCAGATCACCAAGGCAAATAGGTTCAACTTCAGTGTAGAAACGAATCTACACTTACAATTCCTTCTCAACCTCTTATTTTACTATGGTTTCAAAACTCTTCCTACACTACGCACAAGAAGTCCCAAATTTATCCCTTCTAATGGAAACATGATGTCTTCATACGTTTTTATTCTCACAAAATACAAGCTATTATTCTTCATGCAATTTTTAAGTTCAGTTCTTTCATTTAGCACCAAAATCGAATACACATTAATGCAAATGCAAAATGAGCAACAACTTCTATATCAAAAAGATCCTTCTGACAAAATCATCAGCGATTCCAATTCATCATAATTTATTGACATATTCCAGAAGCATAAGCATGTAGCACGATAATAAAACTTAGTAGAGGTATGTTGTCAAAACTATTTTTATCAAGCAAGGTAAGCTTAACTCAAGCTAAAAATTTAGACCTTACTCATGGAGTACGACGAGATGTTTTGTAGTCTCCAAGTTCATTCCCAAGTACATGCTTTCGAGGCTTGGCCAAAGAAGCGTCTAGCAACCGCGCGACTGCTGACCAAATCCTTAATCACTTCATTCCATCCCACTACTTATATTCACCAAAATGTAAATGATCGTTATGTTGGCTCTTTGCTTTTTCCGCTTCCTTTTGGCCATATCATCCATAGACCAACAACATTAGAAAGCTAGAAATGGTTCTTAGATTTTGTAAAATAGAGAAAAATTCAGAACAATTAACCACAACTAGTTTATTGATTTTACAAGGCATATTCAACATACTAATGCTTCAAGTATGAGATTAACTTAACAAATACCCACTCAAATTCATGCCAAAAATTATCCAAAAACCAACATCAAATGAAAACTGCAAACGATGTACCACGTTTTTTAGTACCAGGTTTTTCCAAAATGGCCAAAACTCTTAGGGGCTTTTTCACAAACATTCGGTATGCCATAGTGATAAACCACAGAATCGTGTGTGTAAATCAGCATAAACACCCACAAATCAGATGTCACATAATCTATAGAACACCAGATTATGAAGAGAATTAGAATACAATTATATTCCAAGATCCAGAGTTCCTCACTTAAACTCAAGTTCCAACTATTGTTCATAATAAACAGTAATTTAAATCCAATACTTCACATATTAACCTTTCGATTTATTTACAAAAAATAAAAAAACAGGCACATTTAGATATGGATAGCCATGATTCTTTAACATCCATGCTTAAGTAAAATCTTTTGCATCTAGATTTTGCAAAGAATAGTCAAAGTGCTTTGTGACATTTTCACAAACAGTTGGTATTCACTGGAAATTATGCAAAATTCATAAATAATCCAAACCAAAAATTAACAGCCATCAATAGCATCGGCAGTTATCGCAGTAGAATAGTAGGTAGATATCAATTCACGAGATTCAAACCAGGATAGTAGCTCGGTTGCATGAGCTTGGGATAGAGGCTTGCAGCTCCTCATGTTAATGTTGCAGAGAGCCCGAGGCTGGATCGGACCAGCTGCGTGCTGAATCTCCGGTGATGGGTAGGGACAACGGAGACTGATGGCTGGTTGCACCGTTGCGGTGCGGTGATACTGACTAACTTCGACGAATCTGTGTTGCTGAAATCGTCGCAGCGGTGTGAGGCCCAAAGATGGACCACGAACGTGAATAAAAGAAAATCTCAGATCTGGACTTCTACACCATTTTTCTTCGTTCTATTCTGCCTCAAATCTGATAATTATGAGGCTAGGAGTTGCACAAGCAAATAGAAAAATGGGGAAACTTGCGCCTTAGCCCTCGTTTCCCACAGACGGCGCCAGATGTTGAGTCCAACAAATGGACCCAACATTTGATTAACACTGACAACACCCATAGAAGATAACCATGCTCTACATGTCTTCACAAATCTCGTTTATGTGATAATCAAGAGCTCAGAATCAGCTTGTGTCCCTCCTCGAATCCTACAAAAAGAAAGGGTCCGAAGATTTTCCAGCGATCCCCCTCCGAAGATCAAGTCAGAATGAGAAGGAATGAGGAAGAGAGAGTGCGTGAGTAAAGTGGTGTGTTGAGTGTTTTTGTAAAAGTTGCAGAACCTGAGAGTAAATGTGAATGAGGTTGGGTATTTATTGGAAAAATTAATGGCTTGGAGAATAAGCTATATTTCCAGGTGTCAATACTTACTCGAATGCCACATGGCGGGATGTGATTGTATGTGGTGTTAGGCTGGCAGGAAACGACACGGGAGACGTGATCGGGTCTCAGGTCCAGGTCTCAGTTCTAGGTCTTAGGTCTCAGGTCTTAGGTCTCAGGTCTTAGGTCTCGGTCTCTAATTGAGACATGATAATTTTGTGCCACATTATCTACTCCCCCCTACTCTGACTGATTCTTCAACAAAAACAAAGTCGGAGTAGTTGTTTCTAATTTGTGGAATCACACTTTATTTATTCTTTAGTGCAAATCTTGCTTGAACCATTTACAAACTATGAGCCCTGATTTCTAAGACTCGTAACGTTCGGCTTATGTTCAAAGTTGTTTTACTAAGCACGTGCTTGAGCTTACTTTATTCACCTTACCTTAAAGTTCATCTCTCAAATTACTCGCTTAAGCTTACTTCATTCAGCATGTTCGACAGCATGCCGAAAACTATTCCTCAATTCCAAAGTTTAGTTTTTGCTAAACCTTATCCTTCAAATTCCGGATTAAGGTCTCTTCGTGATCATAGTCCAAATCTAGAGTTCAACTCTCACTGAATATTATTTCATTAAAAATTTACCTCAACTCATGTTGGGGTTTTCTTACAAATTCTGAATTCAGGTCTCTTCTTGACCTTAATTCGAATTCAGAGTTCAACTCTCATTGAATATTACTTCATTAAATTTTTACCTCAGCTCATGTTGAGGTTTTTCTTACAAATTATGAATTCAGACCTCCTCATTACCTTAATCCGAATTCAGAATTCAGCTCTCGCTGAATATTATTTCATTAAATTTATATCTCAGTTAATGTTGAAAATCATCTCACAAATTCTGGAATCAGATCTCTTGCTGACTTTAATCCAAATTCACTTCCACTTATGCCGACACCCATCTCATGAATTCTGGATTTAGGTCTCCTCACGACCTTAACTTAGGTTCAAAGTTCAGCTTCTCGCTGAGCCTTAGTTCATTGGAACTTAACTCATGCTATCTCTAAATTTCAGCTCTTGCTAATACCTAAACTTCACTCTCACGGATCAGCCTTTTATGAGGCTTGTTTCTAAATTTCATGGTACTCCGTCATGATTAGGCTCATTTCTATTGGCTTAGGCCAAGTCGATGCTCATGTTAACTCATATTGCAGCTCGGGCTAATGGCTCGGTATGCAGCCATTCCTTATCTTGTAGAGGTTCGTTTTATCATCAATTTTCACTAAAGCTTAATTATCTCTTAGGCATGGAACTTGAGTTTAAGTTCATCCCCCGCTCAACTTACTGATCCTCAACATTCCCAGTTCAGCTCCCTTTTTAGACTGAGAAGTCAGACTCTCGCCGATTTCTTTTAAAATTTAGCTCTTGCTGATAGTTTACTTCAATGCTTAGAGTTCAGCTCGTGCTGCAACTTACCTCTGAAAGCTCAGGATCCCACCGAGTTCTTTCAAATCTCAACTCTTGCTGACACCTGATTTGACTATTTAGAATTCAGCTCGTGCTGAAATTTACTTCTTTGACTGAGAGCTCAGGCGCCTGCCGAGTTTTCTCAAAGTTCAACTCTTGTCGGAGTTAACTTCTAAAGCTAAGAGCTTAGTTCATCCTTAGCTCATTCAAAGTTTAACTCACGCTGGAGCTTGACTAAAACAAGCAGAGTATAGCTCATGTGGGAGCTAACTTCTTCGGCTGAGAGCTCAACTCCTACCTAGTTCATTCAAAGCTTAGCTCACACTGGAGCTTCTTCCATAGTCAGGAGCTTGGGCTTTTGTCGGTATCTCTTGATGTTCAGCTCATGCTAATATTTTGGTTTCGTTACTTAGAGCTTGGCTCGCGTTGGAGCTCGTATCTTAAGCTGATAGCTGAGGTGCGCTGATATCTCTTAGATCTCAGCTCACCCTGGAGCTAGATTCATAGGCTAAGGGTTCAGGTTCATGCCTGTCTTATTCAAAATTCAGCTCACGCTGGAGCTTCTTCTATTGGCTGAGAACTCGGGCTTTTGCTGAGTCCTCTCAAAGTTTAACTCATGCTAAAATTCCATTTCAATTTCTAAATTTAGGTCTCTTCTTGACTATTTTTCAGCTTTGGAGTTTAGCTCACACTTCACCCTAATTCCTCAACCTTTTACTAAGCTAATGTAAAAGCACTTCTTTCGAATTTTGGATTCAAGTCTCTTTCTGACCCTAATCCAAAATCCAGAATTCAATTCTTGCTGAACCTTCATTCAACTTTAAGCTCAACTGGTGCTGAAAATCATCTTTTAAATCCTTAATATAGGTCTCTTAATTCTCGACCATATTCTCAAATCCACAATTCAGCTCCCATTGAATCTTTTTTAATTTAATTCTTAACCCACGATAAAGCAAACTCAAATTTTAGCTAGTATAATGGCTAATATGAGGGTAGTTACTTTTGAGTTTCACTCTCTATGAGCAATATGTCATTGATTCTCTGAACTTGTCTTCATAAAATTCATCTTTCCAATTTTTCAATTCAGGACTCCCAGGACCTTATATCTCGAACGATGAACATTGGCTCTTGTGAAAATTCATTTAGCCACGTTCGAGTTAGCTCTTACTGAAGCTTATCCCTCATATTTTCAGTTCTCATTGAATTTTATTTCATTTAATATTTAGCTCACTCATGCTGAAGCTCGTCTTTGAATTTCGAATTTAGGTCTTATCTTGACCTTATTCCACGTTCACCATTCAGTTCTCGTTGGACTTTGCTTCATTCAATTTTTACCTTAGCTCATGCTGAGGTTTATATTACAAATTTTAGAATTAGGTCTCTTCGTGACCTTAATTCAAATTTAGAATTAAGCTCTTGCTGCATACTATTCTATTAAAATTTTGTCTCACCTCATGTTGACGCTCTTCTTACAAATTCTAGATTCAGGTCTTTTGTTGACCTTAATCCGAATTCACAATTCAGGTCTTGTTGGATAACAATATATTTAATCTAAACCTCAGCTAATGCTGAAGTTCTTCGATTCAGGACTCTTCCTGACCTTAATCCATATTTAGTATTCAGCTCTCGTTGAATATCATTTCTTAGACTGAGTTCTCATGTAGTTCATCTCTAGCAGCAAGGTATGTACATGTATCTGCATGCGCTATGCATTTTTCTTACTAGGATTCTAAATTTGGTTGTGGCCATTTTTCAAAAAAATTCATTTTCATGAGGTATTTTGGACACCCCTTAGGGGTGTAAGGTACACCCCTACTCCCCTCTACTCCGAGTGACTGGAGCTCTCTCTTTTCATTCGGAGTAAAGTTAGTTTCACATGTATTCATCAACATTTCTCATGTCGTATAGCCGGTGACTTAGAGTCAGATTGCTGAAACAATGAGCCACTATGGGCGTAGAGAGTAACATCAATCTTGAATTATTGAAAGTATTGTCCTTGCTACGGCTAGATGATGTGGTCATGATAGCCTAGTCAAGTATACGTGCGCTCGAGAGCTTTCTTCAGCACTCGAGGTGTGATGATGATTATGATCTTTTTTTTATCGTGGAGTAATCACATCTCCTACTCTCTCAGGTGCTTTGAGAGAACTATTTTTCAGTGACTGATCATGTAACTTGCCATGTGCTGCAATTCATGTAGGTTGTCGTCTCATCGCGAAGTAGCCGCGTATTCTGCTCTTTCATGTGCTTCAAGCGAGCCTAGAGGCTCGTATTTCATCATAAGTAATTATTTAACATGCTCTCTGTTACGATTCATGCGAGTTGAGAGGCTTTTCAGTGCGAGTAATCACATAACATGCTCTTTGTTGCTATTCGTGCAAGCTAAGAGGCTTTTCAATGTGAGCTATTCGTGCAAGCTAAGAGGCTTTTCAATGTGAGTGATCCTGTCTTGTGATCCCAATGGGTTTCTGACGGGAGACCTGATTTTTTCCGCGAGTAATCACGTATCATGTTCTCTTCTACACTCATGCTTTGAGTGGTCTCCTTCACATTAAAAAGTTCAAATGTCTTACTCCCTTCTACTGCAATTGACTTCATTATTAAGTTTTCACTCGGAGTAAGGTTGGTTTTACATTCAATACGTAAGAGCTTGTCATGCAGAAGATGTGAGGGCTTGAGATCAAGTTGCTGAAGTGATAACCTATCACGCGTCAGGCTGCTACACCTGAGGTTGCCGAGGTTTTATTGGCAGGTCTCTGTTGTCCTCAGGATCTCTTCGCAACCCCTGAATTCGACCATGATATTTAGTTTATGAGCTTACTTCTGATTGCTGCTATCTGCAAAATGTGTTAGTATTCTATGGGGAGTAATCATTTTCGATTTTCCCCTAGGTCTCGCCAAATATCCGAAAAAACTCTTAACATACCAAATACACAAGTGCATAAACAACATAATTTATTCTCAAGATATTGAGTGAGCTGGTGAACTCAGATCTACTCGTATTATTCTTCGCAATAGGATTTAAGGATTCCTAGTAATGTAACCAGAAAAAGTACATCATATAAAATCAGAACAGAGAAGTGAGCGAACTCCAACACCTACCTAGACCAAACTTCTCTTTCTTCTCCGGGGGTCAGAATCGCCTTCAATTGAGGTGCTCTCACGAAGCTCTGCAAGAAAAACGAGGGCCGGGGATGTTTCCCGACGAACCACCTCCGAAGCTTAAGTTAGTATTCTGGGTTTCTTCTCTGGGAGGTGAATGTGACAGGAAATAAGTCTGAAAAATTGTGTGTTTGTGTGTGTTGGATTTTGTAATAATACTCGTGTGTTTTCTTGAGGGTGAAGTTGAGTTGCTGCTCCATCTTTTACTTTTACTTTTACACGCGCTATTACCCCATTGGCTGAGGCGCAATGTACATTCTGACGGTACCCTGCGTGCATTAATTAAAGTATCTTTGTCCGTCAGGTATACAACCGGGGAAGAGTTCTAAATGAGGGACCTCAGGGCAGATTTCTGGCGAGAGATCTTGACGGGGGACTTTCGGGTAGGTCTCTGAAAGGTGATCTCCATGGGAGACCTCGACTCCATCATTACATCATTTCTCTAGCTGAGTATTGGTGACAACTACATAGGGTGTTCAGGTCTTTTGGAGACCTGGATATTTTTATCCCTATTATCTTCTCCCCCCTACTCTGAATTTCGGGAGGTCTTCCTTTGAGAAATACAGAGTAGTTTAACTCGTATGGCTGTCAAGACACGAGATTTCTTTGGACAGTCCCACTTTCTTTCAACAGGTGCCTATTTTGAATTTTTAAACTATGTCTCGGTTTGGTATTATTTTATTGAGCAAAAATAGGGAAACTCTGCAACTTCCCCTACTTTATTTCAACCGTCCCCCTCTCTCTTTTATATTGGGGTTTTCATCTTTATTTTCTTTTACTTTCGCATTCTTCTCAATTTTTACTGTAATTCTCTCATGGCACGAACTCCTTCTCCTTCCGCAGAAGATACCATTTTCGATCAACCTGCATTTCACACATCTGATACTCAGCCCCATCTCTCCTCACATGAAGACTCCCAGTCGGATACATCCTCTCACACTCAAGTTAAGAGGAAGCAACCTTCTGCCCGTCGCTCCCGACGAATAACCATCAAGAATCCCTCAAGTCCGGCACCTCCTTCCAATCCTGAAGAAGTCATCAACCTGACCGAGGGTTCTCCCCCGTCTGGCCAGGGGGTCAAAGAGGTGGATTCATCATTCCCTTCTATTGAGACCTCTTCTTCTTTGAAGATTTCTGCTCCTCCTATTATAGCTCCAAATGCTATAACAGGTGAATCCTCCCTAACTCCTGTAGAATTAGCATTAGTAAAGTCGTTGTTGAACTGTGATGAGTTGTTTGATATTAGCATGCCGGAACCATATGACCGTCCTCATCTATTGGATTATCCCTCAGTGGCTTTTTGGTATCACCAAATAGAGGCAGGTTTAAGGTTTCCCCTCCTTGACTTCGTGACTCAAGTTTGTGATCTGCATAATCTATGGCCCAAACCAATTTCACCCCTCCTTTGTCAAAATCCTATTGACTTTCTTCATTTTGCTTCGCGGAAATGGGGGCATCCCAACTCCCACCCTATTTCAAACTGTTTATGATGTGAAGCCCACTGGTGCGTTCTATTATGCTAGCGCTAGACCCAAGGGCCCTGCCCAATACTTGTGTGTACCCCGCACGGCGAGAAAAGAGTGGAAAGATACGTATTTCATCGTCACTCCCAAACAGGGTCGCTGGCTTTTCACTTATCCCCCATGGCAAACACTTCACCTGAAGCAGCCTCATCCGGCCGTTAAGGATATCTCTCCTATTACTCTCAAGGTGTTAGCAAAGCTAACTCAAAGGGCGCGGCTTGCCCCTTTTCCATTCAATTCATTGCTATCTGACTCTAGCGTGCTTTCCTTCTTCGGGTTATCCCCTCGAGGAGATCATTCTTTTTCCATCGAGGGTGGGTTTCAACTGTCTTTTTATCTTTTCCTCTTTTGTTTCTCGAGTCTTCCTAACATGCATTTTATCCTTCACACCCTGATTGACGTAAAAACGAGCTGGATTCAAGATGTGAAACTTCCTGATGACAAGGACTTTGATTTTGCCATTCTGTTGGAGGAGCAAGCTCACCTGGAATCTCAGGCTCATGATACTTCACATCCCACCAATGATACTTCCTCACAATCGCTATCAGCTCCCCCTGTAGCTTCAGGAACCCTCATCAAGCCTACAGCCATTAAATCATTCAGTTCGGGTGTACCCTCTCAGGATCTTGGCAAGGATAAGGCTACTTCTGGTAGGCTTTCCTTCTCATCCCAAAAGGAAAAGGCTAAGATGGACACCTCTTCGAGCCTTAAGAGGCCTTTTTCCTCGACCTCCTACTGGCACCACCAAGAAGTCTAAGCATACTCCTCTTTTCAGTGGCTCCCCTCCCAAGGGCACTGACTCATCGGGTTATGCTTTCAGAGGCCAAACCTCTAGCTCCCTTCGCAAGTTACCCCCTTCTGAGTACCTTTCCCTGCTGCGAGCTATTCCTCTTTCAGAAGAGGAAGCTGAGGCTAGCCCTTCCTCTTTACATCAACTCTAAGAGGAGAGCGCTCATAACTTGGTGCAGGTTTTTTCATTATCATGTTTTTGTTTTCGGGAACGTTCATCTTAAGTATTATCACATTTTTACTTTTACATATCTAATGCCTTTTTCCCTTTCCCTTGATATCGTTGCAGCTAATCAGTACTCATGGCCGACTGCTACAACTCCAAGATGCCGCTCAAGAGAAAGAGATGGGAAGACTGAGAGAGGCGCTAGTGGCTAGCCAAGTGCAGCTACAGGAGTTAACCAGGGTGAATGAGGACCTGCAGCACCAGAACCAAGACATCTTGGATACCAGTAGCAGGCTTTCCCTAGCTAATGACGATTTAAAAAGGAAGAATCATGAACTGCTCATGTCTCAAGAGAAGATGTCTGCTTTATCCGAGGAGAATGCCTCCCTCAGCAATGTCAATGCTGAGCTCAGTCATCATTTGTCCCAAGTTAGCAAGGAACTTGAGGGGACCAAGAGCCTTCTTCATGCTGCCAACCTTTCTTATCAATCAGGTTATACTGAAGGGGTTCACTATTGCCGCAGCTACATCCTCCGGACTTCTCTAGGCCAGCAAGCATTGCAAATCCTTCACCAAGGTCTCTTAGAATCTTTCCGAGCCTCACCTGAGTACCTGCTGGCTATCCGCCAAGATATCGCCTTCCTAGCGAAGAGGTGTGGCATGACTGTGCTAACCAAGGCTCACAACTTGGGTTTCAAGGAGCTTATAGAGGTAGACCCGATAGTGAAACATCTTCCTCTACCTCCCTCAATCAAGGGTGATCCCTCTGCTCCTCTAGGAATGGCTTGGTGGCTTCCCGTTATGCAGAAAGCCTTCAAGGCTCTCACTGTGCCTTGTGATTTGCAAGCGGCCTTCTCTGATCCGCCTGAGCCCATTTATGATTTCTTCCCAAAAGACTTCTTTCAGGCTGCTAAGATATCAGGTATCTTACACCCTACTCTGCTCTCACATGCTTATTTTCGTGTTCGCCATTATAACTTTCCGTTTCTTCCATTAATCCATTTCCCATCTCCTTTCTTCAGATGTACCTTCAACTGGTGGGACCTCGCAAGTTCTTGGCGATGGACTAGGAAGGATGGAGAATGTTCCTGAGGACGAGTCTGCTGATGCTGCGGGGGCTGGTCCTGGTGATGATGCTGCCAATTTCCTAGCTTAACTATTGTGCAGTTTATGTTTTGAACAATACTTTTATTTTGCTTTCATACCAGACAACTTTCTCTGTATTTCGGCACTGAACGATTTACCTTCTTTTGCTTACTCCATTAGTGCTGCATTTCCTACTTAGCAGCTTAATCTACTGTATCTATTTTGTTATCATGTTCTTGTTTGTCTACGCATTTCTTCCTTTTTTCTTTTTTTTTTCTTTTTAAGTTTTTTGCATTTTCATGAGGTATTACGGGACCCCCTTAGGGGTGTAAGGTACACCCCTACTCCCCCCTACTCTAGATGGTTTCATCTTTTTGTCGAACCATTTAGAGTAAATAATTTACTTCATTTTACTAGATATCACGTTTACTGCCTTATCTTGGCTTTATAATGTCATTCCTTATCACACAACAAAATGTAAACAAAGACGAAAATAAAGAAACAACTTCTCAGCCTTTATTTATTCACAACAAGCTCTCTTCGTGCCATTACAGGAATACTTGTCTAGCTGAGCAAGTATCCTACCAAAAAAGGTGGGCATGAGACCTGGCACGTAGACCTCCTTCCATTAAGACAAAAAATTTCCATAACATGTTTCTAAACATAGTACTTCTTCAGATTACTTATGTTCCATGATCTTGGTTCCACGTATCCTTCATGGCTCGTGAGCTCATATGCCCCGCTAGGGAGTACTTTGGTTACCACAAAAGGTCCTTCTCAATTTGGCTCAAATTTTCTTACCGGATGCATCGCGTCAGCTCTCTTGAGCACTAGGTCTCCCTCTTGAAACTTCCTGATCTTTACTTTCGCATCATATGCTACCTTTATGCGAGCCTTGTAAGCCATAGTTCGCTGATGCGCCTCTCCACGCACCTCATCAATCAGATCTAAGCTATCAGCTCTCAGATCTCTGTTCATGTCCTCATTGTAGGTCAGAATTCTATGCGTCGGAATCTTTACCTCCATTGGCATGACGACATCAGTGACATATACCAAACAGAAAAGAGACTGCCCTGTAGCTATTTTCTGTCCAGTTCTATACGCCCACAACACTGAGCTTAGCTCTTCCACCCACTGAGACCTCTCCTTCTCCAGCCTCGCTTTAATACCATTTACTATGGTCCGATTGGTGACTTTCACTTGCCCATAGGTCTCCGGGTGAGCAACAGCAGCGAACTTCTATTCGATTCCTCTAGCTTTGCACCAAGCTTGCATTCTTTTTCCAAAGAATTGCGTTCCGTTGTCAGATACCTGCACTCTAGGCAGGCCATATCTGCAGCAAATATTATTCCATATAAATTTTATGATGTTTTCATCTGTTACTGAAGATAAAGGCTCTGCCTCTACCCGCTTACTGAAATAATCCACCGCTACAATGATGTGACATTTCTTTCCCGCTGCCATGGGAGGCTTGCCAACTAGATCTATGCCCCATTTATCGAATGGACATTCTGCATACTAAACTCCCAGCTCTTTAGCAGGCCTATGAATCAACGGCCCATGCTTCTGGAAACTGGGACACCTTCTTACAAAGATCTCAGCATCCTTCTTCAAAGAAGGCTAATAGTACCCAGCTCTCAGCACTCGCCGGATCAGATCTCGGAACCCTATATGACATCCCGCTATTCCTTGATGCGCTTCATTGATTATCCGCAGACCTTCCGCCTCTGTTATACATCTTAGTAATGGCTGTGAGTAAGCCCTCCTGAACAAATGTCCTCCAATTAGACAGTACTTAGCGTAGATTTTCTTTTTTCCAACTCTTTCTCCTTCTGACAATTCTCCCGTTTTCAAGAAATGTAAAACAGGCACTCTCCAATCACTTTTCTCTTCTATCTCATGAATACTCTTTTCTATTCGACTACCCGCCACTTTTAGCAATGTCACCTTTTCGGGTACCAGCACATTCAACGAGCTGGCCAGCTTAGCAAGGCGGTCTGCCTGTGCATTGAGGTCTCGAGGTATCTGCTCTATCTTCAGGTGCTGGAAACTTTTACCCAGATCTCTGACTTGCTCGACATACCTGACCATTCTCTCTTCTTTGATCTCATAATTTCCTAAGACCTGTTAAATTATCAACCGAGAGTCAGAGTAAATGACGACCCTTTGAGCTCCCAGCTCGGCTACCATTTCCAGCCCTCTAACAAATGCTTCATACTCAGCTTCATTGTTAGAAACTCTGAACTCAAATTTCAATGCAAAACTAAGCTCGCTCTGGCCAGCGTTATTATGATAATTCTGGCACCGCATCCTTCAATCGTTACCGATCCATCGACAAAAACTTTCCACTCAGGCCATTGCATGGGTTGAGTAGTTTCTTTGAAATAGTCCGCCAGGGCCTGCGCTCTGGTAGCTGTACGCGACTCAAACTCTACATCATATTCCCATAGCTCCACGCTCCATTTCACCATTCTCCCTGAGAGATGTGGTTTGCTCAGCACTTGCTTAAAGGGGAAATTAGTTCTCACCACCACTTTGTGAGCAAGGAAGTACAACCTTAACCTCATCGCTGCTGTCATCACAGCCAAGGCAACTCTCTCCACATCAGAGTATCTATACTCAGCTCCCTGTAAGGCCTTACTGATGTAATAAATGGGCTTCTGCATAGAGCCCTCCTCCTTTATGAGAACTGCACTTAGGGAACGGTCTCCAACAGATATGTATAGGTACAGGGTTTCTCCTGGGGTTGGTTTGGTTAATACTGGCAAGCTCGCCAGGTGAGCTTTCAGCTCCTCAAATGCTTTCTGACAGCTCTCATCCCATTCGAATTTATTGGCCTTCTTCAACACCTTGAAGAACGGAAAACTTCTTTCCGCTGAAGCAGATATGAACCGACTGAGCGCGGTGATTCTTCCGTTTAGTCGCTGTACTTCCCTTATACCAGTAGAAGAAGCCATTTCCAGTACGGCTCGGACCTTGTCCTGATTTACTTCAATTCCTCTCGGAGTTACGATATTGATAGGGATAAAAATATCCAGATCTTTAAGAGACCTGAGTACCTCATGCAGGTGTTGAGAGTACTCAGCTAGAGAAGTAACATAATGATGGAGTTGAGGTCTCCTGGAGAGATTTCCCTTC
The DNA here is from genome assembly GCA_029490685.1 of Schizonepeta tenuifolia. NCBI lineage: Eukaryota > Viridiplantae > Streptophyta > Magnoliopsida > Lamiales > Lamiaceae > Schizonepeta > Schizonepeta tenuifolia. The sequence goes on from CM055956.1 coordinate 28,020,327, forward strand.
AGAGATCAGCCTTGAGTTCTCCTGTTAGAGATCTGCCCTGAGGTCTCTCCTTAGAACTCTTCTTCAGTTGTAGGCCTGACGAACAAAGACACTTTAATTAATGCTCGTAAGGTACACTCAGAAAGTACATCGTGTCTCAGCCAATAGGGTGATAACGCATGTAAAGGTAAAGGACAAAGATGGAGCAGCGATTCAACTTCACTCTCAAGGAAACTCACGAGTATATATTATAAAATCCAAAACACACACAAACACACAATTTTTTCAGACTTATTTCCTGTTACATTCACTTCCTAAAGAAAGAAACCCAGAATACTAACTTAAGCTTCGGAGGTGGTTCACCGGGAAACATCCCCGACCCTCTTTTTTCTTGCAGAGCTGCGAGAGAGCATTACAGCTGGAGACGATTCTGACCACAGGAAAAAGGGAGAGAAGTATGGTTGGTATGTGCTGGTGTTCGCTCATCTCTTTGTTCTGATCTTGTATAATGTACTTTTTCTGGTTACATTAACTGGCGCCGTCTGTGGGAAATGAAAATTTTCATCGAAATCTCGTCCTAAATTCTTTTTACGCATTTTTCTTTCAACGATGTTGGTTTAAAGCTTAAGCTCGGAAGAGAAAGAAAAAGCATCAGGAAAATGGGTCTGAATCTCCTTTTGGAATAGCTCTCACTGTTTCTAAAGGAAAGGCAGGTAGGTTTCGAGACCTTCGTATTTTGAATCTCTTTTCAGATTTTGGTAGAATCTTTTAAAATTCACTTACCTTTCACGTTCCTTTAAAAAAAAACTCTCTAATTCGCAATCTAGTAGGGAGTTATGAGCAGCACAGCGGGACAAATGGAATTATCAGCTATTTGAAAAATGGCTTGAAAATAGATAATTCCCAAAGGAAGAACCTCGAAAACTTTCGCAGTATGAAAGAGTGAAATTAAAAGAAACGTGGGGCCCTCAGAGCAGGTCTCACACAATCCCAACAGAGATTGGGGAAGTGGGTGAGGAAAGGGAATATATTGAATCGTATTCCTTGAGTTCCTAAAATACTCGACGAGACTTGATAATGGTCTTGAGAAAGGGTAGTGTTGAACACTTGTTAAGCCCTTGACGATATGCCTTGATTGGGTTCTGACAGTTGAAAACCTCGAAATGCAGGTTCAGTCATGGAAAATATATTAGTCCGAGATTGAGAGTCCCTACCTGAAGGAGTGGTGCGTGACGACAACTCCTTGGAGGAACGTACTGAGGAGGAGAATCAGAATGCTCTGAAGGTAGCTCCACCAAAGATAACAACGCCCCAGAAGGAGGGGGCTTCTAAGTCCTGCAGGGAGCTGAGTATTACATCAGTAAAGCCCTACAGGGAGCTGAGTACAGATACTCAGAGGTGGAGAGAGCTGCTTTAGCTGTGATGACAGCAGCAAGGCGGTTGAGATTGTACTTCTTAGCTCACAAGGTGGTAGTAAGAACTAATTTCCCCTTTAAGCAGGTATTGAGCAAACCATATCTCTCAGGAAGAATGGTGAAGTGGAGTTTTGAGCTAGGAGAATATGAGGTGGAATTTGAACTGCTTACAGCTGTTAAGGCGCAAGCCCTGGCAGATTTTATCAAAGAAACTACTCAGCCCGCGCAGGGGCCAGAATGGAAAGTCTTTGTTGATGGATCTGTGACAATTGAAGGTTGTGGTGCTGGAATTGTCATAATAACGTCGGATCAGAGCGAACCTAGTTTTGCGATGAAGTTTGAGTTCAGAGTTTCTAACAACGAAGCTGAGTACGAAGCATTTGTCAGAAGGCTGGAAATGGTAGCTGAACTGGGGGCTCAGAGGGTTGTCGTCCACTCTGACTCCCAATTAGTAGTCCAACAAGTCTCAGGAAATTATGAGATCAAGGAAGATAGGATGATCAGGTATGTGGAACAGGTCAGAGACCTGAGTAAACAGTTTCTGCATCTAGAGGTGAAACAGATACCTCGAGACCTCAATACACAGGCAGATCGCCTTGCTAGGTTGGCCAGCTCTCTGAATGTGCTGGTACCTAAAAAAGTGACATTGTTGAAAATAGCCAACAGTCGCATAGAAGAGAGTATTCATGAAATAGAAGAGAGAAGCGATTGGAGAATGCCTATTCTACATTTCCTGAGAACGGAGGAGGTGTTAGAAGGCGAGAGAACAGGAAAAAGGAAAATCTATGCTAAATACTGTTTGGTTGGAGGACACTTATTCAGGAGGGCTTACTCACAACCCTTAGTGAGATGTGTAACGGAGGCCGAAGGTCTGCGGATAATTAAGGAAGCACATCAAGGAATAGCGGGATGCCACACGGGGTTCCGAGACCTGATCCGGCGAGTGCTGAGAGCTGGGTACTATTGGCCTTCTTTGAAGAAGGATGCTGAGGTCTTCGTGAGAAGGTGTGCCAGATGTCAGAAGCATGGACCACTGATTCATAGGCCAGCTGAAGAGCTGGGAGTCCAGTATGCAGAATGTCCATTCGACAAATGAGGCATAGATCTAGTTGGCAAGCTTCCCATGGCAGCGGGAAGGAAGTGCCACATCATTGTAGCGGTGGATTATTTCAGAAAATGGGTAGAGGCAGAGCCTTTATCGTTAGTAACAGAGGAAAGCATCATAAAGTTCATATGGAAGAATATTTGCTGCAGGTATGGCCTACCCAGAGTGTTGGTCTCCGATAATGGGACGCAATTCTTTGGAAAAAGAACTCAAGCTTGGTGTAAAGCTAGAGGAATCGAGCAGAGGTTCGCTGCTGTTGCTCACCCAGAGACCTGTGGGCAAGTCGAAGTCACCAATCGGACCATAGTGAATGGCATAAAAGCAAGGCTATAAAAAGAGAGATCTCAATGGGTGGAGGAGCTGAGCTCAGTGTTATGGGCGTATAGAACTGGACAGAAAACAACTATAGGGCAGTCCCCTTTTTGTTTGGTGTACAACATTGATGTCGTTATGCCGATGGAGATAAAGATTCCGACACATAGAATCCTGTCTTACAATGAGGACCTGAACGGAGAATTGAGAGCTGACAGCTTAGATCTGATTGATGAGGTGCGTAAAGAGGCGCACCAGCAAGCTCTGGACTACAAGGCCCGCGTGAAAGCTGCATATGATGTGAAGGTAAAGACCAGGAGGTTTCAAGAGGGAGACCTGGTGCTCAAGAGAGCTGATGTGATACATCCAGTGAGAAAGTTCGAACCGAATTGGGAAGGACCATTCGTGATAACCAAAGTGCTCCCTGGCGGAGCATATGAGCTCACGAGCCGTGAAGGATACGTGGAACCAAGATCGTGGAACATAGGCAATTTGAAGAAGTACTATGTTTAGAAACATGCCATGGAAAATTTTTGTTTTGAGTGGGCGGAGGTCTACGTGCTAGATCTTAAGCCCATCTTTTTTGGTAGGATACTTGCGCTTAGCTAGACAAGTATTCCTGTAATGGCACGAAGAGAGCTTGTCGTGAATAAATAAAGGCTGAGAAGTTGTTTTCTTTAATCTACGTCTGTGTTTACACATCGTTGCAATGCGATAAATGAGATTATGAAATTACGACGAGACAATAACTACGTCGCATAATAAAATAGAGTGAAATATTTACTCTAAATGGTTTTGATAATGAGATGAAACCATCTAGAGTAGGGGGGAGTAGGGGGGAGTAGGGGTGTACCTTACACCCCTAAGGGGGGATCCGCAATACCTCATGAAAATGCAAATGAAAATGCGAAACAAAAAGAAATGCATAGACAAACAATAGCAAAAAAGACATAGTGGGTTAAGCTGATAAGCAAGAAAGGCAGCAATAATGAAGCAAACGAAAGTACCGAAATGGTTCAACATCAAGAGTACGAAGGAAATTGTTTAGTACAAAAACAGGTAAAAGTATTGTTTGAAACATAAACTACATAGCAACTAAGCTAAGAAGTTGGTAGAGCCATCATCAGGGTCAGCCCTTGCAGCATTAGCAGATTCATATCCAGGGACATTCTTTGGCTCTCCTGACCCATCACCAAGGACCTGTGGAGTCCCACCAGTTGAAGGCACATCTAAAGGAAAGAAGTGAGAAATGAGTCAGTCAAGAAAATGAAAGTGTTAGGTAATAAACACAAGGATGGGTATATAAGAACGAAATAGAGCATAAGATACCTGGTATCCTGTGAGCATGAAGGAAGTCCTTGGGGAAGAAATCATATATGAGCTCAGGAGGATCAGAAAAAACTGCTTGTAGATCGCATGGTGCCGTAAAAGCCTCGAAGGCCCTCCGCATGGTAGGAAGCCACCAAGCCGTTCCTAGAGGAATAGAGGAGTCGCCTTTGAATGAGAGGGGTAGAGGAAGATGTTTAACTATCGAATCTACCTCTATAGGCTCCTTGAAACCCAAATTGTGAGCCTTGGCTAGCACTGTCATGCCACATCTCTTTGCTAGAGAGGCAATATCTTGGCAGATAGCCAATAAGTACTCAGGAGATGCCTGGAAAGATTCTAAGAGACCTTGATGGAGAATTTACAGTGCTCGTTGGCCTAGAGAGGTCCGAAGGATGTAGCTGCGACAGTAGTGAACCCCTTCAGTGTAGCCTGATTGGTAAGATAGGTTGGCAGCGTGAAGAAGGTTCTTGGTCCCCTCGAGCTCCTTACCAGCTTGGGACAAATGACGGCTGAGCTCGGCATTGACATGGTTGAGAGACGCATTCTCTTCAGATAAGGCAGACATTTTCTCCTGTGACATGAGTAGCTCGTGGTTTTTCCTCTTGAGATCATCATTAGCTAGGGACAGCCTGCTGCTTGTGTCCAGGATGTCCTGAATTTGGTGCTGCAGGTCTTCATTCGCTCTAGATAACTCCTGCAACTGCACTTGGCTAGCCACTAGTGCCTCCCTTAGCTTCTCCACCTCCTTCTCTATAGCAACACCTTGAAATTGTAACAGTCGTCCATGAGTACTGATCAGCTGCGATGTTGTTAAGAAGAAGAGAGAGAAACATTAGATAGATAAAAGTAAAGCTGCAATGGTATCTGAAGAGGGAATAACTTATGAGAATGAAAGCATAATGTTGATGATACCTGCACCAGATTATGGGCACTCTCCCCTTGAAGCTGGCGTAGAGAGGGAGGGTTAGTTTTAGCCTCTTTGTCCGAGAGAGGAATAGCTGTCAGCAATGAAAGGCACTCAGAGGGAGGTAACTTGCGAAGTGAGCTGAAGGTCTGGCCTCTGAAAGCATAACCGGATGAATCGGTGCTCTTAGGATGAAGGCTGCTGAGGAGAGGGGTATGTTTGGACTTCTTAGCAGCACCAGGAGGAGGTCGAGGAAAAAGTGGCCTCTTAAGAGTGGTAGAGGCGTCTGCTCGGGTTTTTTCCTTGAGAGATGAGGAAGAGGGCTTAGTGGAAGTAGCCTGGTCCTTGCCGAAGCCTTGAGAAGGAATATCTAAACTGAGTGTTTTAGAGGCTGTGGGCTTAATGATGGTCCCTGAGGCCGTAATGGGAGCTAACTACAACTATGTCGATGCTGCAGCAGGTGAGGAAGCTTGATGAAGAGGGCGCGATGTATTGTGATCTTGAAATTCCAGTCGTGCTTGCTCCTCCAACAGAATAGCAAAGTCAAAGTCTTTGTCATCAGGAAGTTTCACATCCTGAATCCAGCTTGTGCCTGCACCAAGCAAGGTACGGAGAATGAAATTCATATTAGTAAGGCTAGAAAAACAGAAAAGGGAAAGATGAAAAGATAGCTGAAACCCACCCTCGATTGAAAAGGAGTGATCTCCTCGAGGTGCCAACACGAAGAAGGAAAGTACACTAGGGTCAGTTAACAAGGAATTGAATGGGAAGGGGGCAAGCCGTGCCCTTTGAGATAATTGCGATAACATTTTGAGGTTAATATCGGAGATACTCGCAACAGTAGGGCGGGGTTGCTTCAGGTGAAGTGCTTGCCATTGGGGATAAACAAAAGGCCAATAACCCTGCTTGGGAGTAGCGATCAAGTATTTATCCCTCCATTCTTTTCCCGCTGAACGGGAACGCATAAGTACTGAGCAGGACCCTTGGGCCTAGCACTACCATAATAAAAGGGACCAGAGGGCTTCACGTCATATATAGTTTGAAATAGGGAAGGGGTAGGAATGCCTCCATTTCCGCGGAGCAAAATGAAGAAGGTCAGTAAAATTTTGAAAAAGGAAGGGTGAAATTGATTAGGCCACATACCATATAGATCGCAAACTTGAGTAACAAAGTCGGGAAGGGAAAACCTTAAGCCTGACTCTATCTGATGGTACCAGAACGTTACTGAGGGATATTCTAAAAGTTGGGGGCGGTCATACTCCTCCGGCATACTAATGTCAAATAACTCGTCACTGTTTAACATCGATTTCACTAATGCTAATTCTGTAGAAGTTAGAGAGGATTCACCTGATATAGTGTTCGGAGCCATAACAGGAGGCGTGGAAATATCCACAGGAAGAAGTGATGAATCTGTCTCTTTGACCCCCCAGCCAGGTGGGGGTGAACCCTCAGTCAAAATAATAACCTCATCAGGATTAGAAGAGGGCGCCGAACTGGAAGGGTTGTGAATGGCTATCCGTCGGGAACAACGAGCACCAATCTTCTTTCTTCTAACCTGAGTGCAAGCGGATGTGTTCGACTGAGAGTCTTCAGGTGAGGAGGGCGGAGGTTGAATGTCAGACCCTCGAGGCTCGTGCTGATCAGAAGTGGTGTACTCCTCGGAAAGGGAAGAAGTTTGCGCCATGATGGAATTACGGTAAAAAAATCGAAGAGGTAGCCAAAAGTGAAAGAAGATGAAAGTGAAACCCTAGGATAAGGCAAACAGGGGACGGTTGAATAAAGTTAAGGAAGTCCAAGAGTTTTCCCCACAATTTTCCATTAATAAAATAATGGCCCTCAGAAACCTGATTTGAAAAATCAAAGTGAGAAAATACTCACAAAGAAAGACCAGATCATTAAAGGTGGTCCCCCATTGCATCAGTCATGAGAGGACTTTTACTCTGTATTTCTCAAGTAGGGGGGAGTAGATGATAGTGACAAAAAACACCCAGGTCTCATGGAGACCTAAGCATTCTACATGGTCGTTACAAATGTCTTGCTCAGGAACCGATCTAGTGAAGAAGCTGAGATCTCTCCCAAGAATCTCACCTTAGAGACCTGTTGGTAGGTCTCCCATCCAAATCTAGCCAGATATCTGTCTGAGGTCCCTCACTCAGGGCTCTCTACTGGGTGAATACCTGACGAACCTACATCGCTTTAATTAATGTCTATTTGGTACTGTCAGAAGGTATAGTCATACCATAGCCAATAGAGTATTAGAGCGTGTAAAGTAAAAGGTAAAAGGAGCTGGTAGCTATACAACTTCATTCACAAGAAAATACGGGTATATATTAAAAAATCTAACACACACAAACACACAATTCTTCAGACTTCTTTTTCTCATGTTACATTCATCTCTCGAAAAAAGACTCGGAACACTGACTTAAGCTTCGGAGGTGGTTCGCCAGGAAGACTCCCCGACCCTCCTTTTCTTGCAGAGTTACGCTAGGATCTCTCTGGTGACGACAATTATGACCGTCTGGAACGAAGAGGAGTTGCTGAGCAGGTGAGAATCCTTCGTCATTCACCCATGTGTTCTGATCTTTTCATGATATGTAATTTTCGACGCATCACTGAGCAAACCAGATCTCTCGGGGAGAATGATGAAATGAAGTGTGGAGCTTGGGGAATACGATGTAGAATTTGAGCCACGTATCGCTATCAAAGCGCAGGCTCTGGCGGACTTTATCCAAGAAACAACTCAACCTGTACAATGGCCAGAGTGGAAAGTCTTTGTTGATGGGTCGGTGACAATTGAGGGATGCGGCGCTGGAATTGTCATAGTAATGCAAGACCAAAGCGAGCTCAGTTTTGCGTTAAAGTTTGAGTTCAGAGTCTCTAATAACGAGGCTGAGTATGAAGCATTCGTTACAGGACTGGAGATGGTAGCTGAATTGGGAGCTCAGAAGGTGGTCATTCACTCTGACTCCCAGCTGGTGGTTCAGCAGGTCTCGGGGAATTACGAGATCAAAGAAGAAAGGATGGTCAGGTATGTGGAGCAGATCAAGGATCTGAGTAAAAGTTTCCAGCGCCTGAAGATAGAGCAGATACCTCGAGACTTCAATGCCCAGGAGGACCGCCTGGCTAAGCTAGCCAGCTCGCTGAATGGGTCAATGCCTGAAAAAGTGACATTGCTAAAAATGGCGGGCAGCCGAATAGAAAAGAGTATTCACGAGATAGAAGAAAAAAATGATTGGAGAATACCTGTTTTACATTTCTTGAAAACGGGGGAACAATTAGAAGGAGAAAGAGCTGAAAAAAAGAAAATAGACGCCAAGTATTGTCTAATTGGAGGACACTTATTCAGGAGAGCTTACTCACAGCCATTACTGAGATGTGTGATAGAGGCGGAAGGTCTGTGGATAATCAAAGAAGCGCATCAGGGAATAGCAGGATGTCATACAGGGTTCTGAGACCTGATCCGGCGAGTGCTGAGAGCTGGGTACTATTGGCCTTCTTTGAAGAAGGATGCCGAGGTCTTCGTAAGAAGGTGTCCCAGTTGTCAGAAGCACGGGCCGCTGATTCATAGGCCCGCTGAAGAGCTAGGGGTTCAGTATGCAGAATGTCCGTTCGACAAATGGGGCATAGATCTAGTTGGCAAACTTCCCATGGCAGCAGGAAAGAAATGTCACATCATTGTAGCAGTGGATTATTTCAGTAAGTGGGTAGAGGCAGAGCCTTTATCTTCAGTAACAGAGGAGAGCATAATAAAGTTTATATGGAAGAATATTTGCTGCCGATATAGCCTGCCCAGAGTGTTGTATCTGATAATGGAACGCAATTCTTTGGAAAAAGAACACAAACTTGGTGCAAAGCTAGAGGAATCGAACAAAGGTTCGCTGCTGTTCGCTGCTGATAGCTTAGTTCTGATTGATGAGGTGCGTGAAGAGGCACATCAGCGGGCTCTGGCTTACAAGGCTCGCATAAAGGCAGCATATGATGCGAAAGTGAAGACCATGAGGTTTCAAGAGGGAGATCTGGTGCTCAAGAGAGCTGATGCGATGCATCCGGTGAGAAAGTTTGAGCCGAATTGGGAAGGACCTTTTGTGGTAACCAAAGTACTCCCTGGTGGGGCATATGAGCTCACGAGCCATGAGGGATACGTGGAACCAAGACCATGGAACATTAGTAACCTGAAGAAGTACTATGTTTAGAAACATGCTATGGAAAATTTTTTGTCTTAATGGGAGGGGATCTACGTGCCAGGTCTCATGCCCATCTTTTTTGATAGGATACTTGCTTTGCTAGACAAGTATTCCTATAATGGCACGAAGAGAACTTGTCGTAAGTAAATAAAGGCTGAGAAGTTGTTCCTTTATTTTTGTCTTTGTTTATGTTTTGTTATGAAATAAGGAACGACATTACAAAGCCAAAATAAAGCAGTAAACGCGATACCCAGTAAGATGAAGTAAAGTATTTACTCTAAATGGTTTAACAAAAAGATAAAACCATCTAGAGTAGGGGGGAGTAGGGGTGTACCTTACACCCCTAAGGGGGTCCCATAATACCTTATGAAAATGCAAGAAATTTGAAAAATAAAAGAAGGAAGAAATGCGTAGACAAGCAAGAACATGATAATAAAATAGACGCAATAGATTAAGCTGCTAAGTGAGGAGTGCAACATTAATGGAATAGGCAAAAGCGGATAAATTGTTCAGTGCCAAAATACAAAATAAATTGTCTGATACGAAAGCAAAATAAGAGCATTGTTCGAAACATAAACTACACAGCAGTTAAGCCAGGAAATTGGCAGCATCATCATCAGGATCAGCACCCGCAGCATCAGCAGACTCGCCCCTAGGAACATTCTCCAGCCTTCCTAGTCCATCACCAAGGACTTGTGAGGTCCCACCAGTTGAAGGTGCATCTGAAGAAAGGAGATGGGAAATGGATTAATGGAAGGAACGGAAAGTTACAACGGCAAACACGAAAATAGGCATGTAAGAGCACAGTAGGGTGTAAGATACCTGATATCTTAGCAGCCCGAAAGAAGCCTTTTGGGAAGAAATCATAAATGGGCACAGGCGAATCAGAGAAGGCCGCTTGCAAATCGCAAGGAGTGGTGAGAGCCTCGAAGGCTTTCTGCATGACAGGAAGCAACCAAGCTGTTCCTAGAGGAGCAGAGGGATCACCCTTGAATGAGGGAGGTGGAGAAAGATGTTTCAGGAGGGCGATATCTTGGCAGAAAGCTGTGAGCCTTGGCTAACACAGTTATGCCACACCTCTTCGCCGGGTGGGCGATATCTTGGCGGATAGCTAGCAGGTACTCAGGTGAGGCTCGAAAAGATTCCAGGAGACCTTGATGGAGGATTTGCAGCGCTTTCTGGCCTAGAGAAGTCCGGAGGATGTAGCTACGACAATAATGAACCCCTTCCGTATAACCCGATTGATAAGAGAGGTTGGCAGCATGAAGAAGGCTCTTGGTCCCCTTAAGTTCCTTGCTAACTTGAGACAGATGATTACTGAGCTCGGCATTGATGTTGCTGAGGGAGGCATTCTCCTGGATAAACCAGACATCTTCTCTTGAGACATGAGCAGTTCCTGATTCTTCCTTTTTAAATCATCATTGGCTAGGGAAAGCCTGCTGCTGGTATCCAAGATGTCTTGATTCTGGTGCTGCAGGTCTTCGTTCGCCCTGGTTAACTCCTGCAGCTGCACTTGGCCAGCCACTAACGCCTCTCTCAGCTTTCCCATCTCTTTCTCTTGGGCAGCACCTTGAAGTTGCAGTAGTCGACCATGAGAACTGATTAGCTAAAAAAGGAGAAAAAAGAGAAAAAAGGCATTAGACATGTAAAAGTAAGAATATGATAATGTTTAAAATGAATGTTTTCTGAAAACGAAAACATGATAACAACAATACCTTCACCAAATCTTGAGCGCTTTCCTCCTGAAGTTGATGCAGAGAGGGAGGGCTAGACTCAGCCTCCTCCTCTGAAAGGGGAATAGCTTGCAGCAGGGAAAGGCACTCAAAATGAGGTAACTTGCGAAGGGAGCTGGAGGTTTGACCTTTGAAAGCATAACCCGATGAATCAACACCCTTAGGAGGAGAACCACTGAGAAGAGGGGTATGTTTAGACTTCTTGGTGATGCCTGCAGGAGGTCGGGGGAAAGGAGGTCTCTTAAGGCTGGTAGAGGTGTCCACCCTAGTTTTCTCCTTTTGGGATGAGGAGGAAAGCCTACCAGAAGTAACTTTATCCTTGCCAAGATCCTGAGGGAGTGCACCCGAGCTGAATGATTTAATAGCTGTAGGCTTGATGAGGGTTCCTGAGGCTACAGAGGGAGCTGATAGCAATTATGTGAATGCTGCAGCAGACGAGGGGTTTCATTGGTGGGATGTGAGATATCTTGAGCCTGAGATTCCAGGGGAGCTTGCTTCTCCAATAGAATGGCACAATCAAAGTCTTTGTCATCAGGAAGTTTCACATCTTGAATCCAGCTTGTTTCTGCGTCAAGTAAGGTACGAAGGATAAAATGCATGTTCAGAAGACTCGAGAAACAAAAAAGGAAAAGATAAAAAGACAGTTGAAACCCACCCTCGATGGAAAAAGAATGATCTCCTCGAGGGGATAATCCGAAGAAGGAAAGCACGCTAGATTCAGATAGCAATGAATTGAATGGAAAGGGGGTAAGCCACGCCCTTTGAGTTAACTTTGCTAATAACTTGAGAGTAATAGGAGGGATATCCTTAACGGCAGGGCGAGGCTGCTTTAGGTGAAGTGTTTGCCTTGGGGGATAGGTGAAAGGCCAGCGACCCTGTTTAGGAGTGACGATGAAATACTTGTCTCTCCACTCTTTCCCCGCCGTGCGAGGAACACACAAGTATTGGGCAGGGCCCTTGGGTCTAGCGCTAACATAATAGAACGCACTAGTAGGCTTCACATCATAAACAGTTTGGAATAGAGTGGAAGTTGGGACACCCCTATTTCCATGAAGCAAAATGAAGAAAGTCAACAGGATTTTGACAAAAGAGGGGTGAAATTGGTTGGGCCATAAATTATGCAGATCACAAACTTGAGTCACGAAGTCAGGGAGGGGAAACCTTAAACCTGCCTCTATTTGGTGATACCAAAAAGCCACCAAAGGATAATCCAATAGATGAGGACGGTCATACGGTTCTGACATGCTAACATCAAACAACTCATCACAGTTCAACAACGACTTTATTAATGCTAATTCTATAGGAGTTAGGGAGGATTCACCTACTATAGCGTTTGGAGCCATAATAGGAGGAGCAGAAATCTTCAGAGAAGAAGAGGTCTCAACAGAAGGAAAGGATGAATCCACCTCTTTAACCCCCTAGCCAGATGAGGGTGAACCCTCGGTCAAGTTGATGACTTCTTCAGGGTTGGAAGGAGGTGCCAGACTTGAGGGATTCCTGATGGCTATTCATCGGGACCGACGGGCAGAAGGTTGTTTTCTCTTGACTTGAGTGCGAGAAGATGTATCCGACTGAGAGTCTTCATGCGAGGAGAGATGAGGCTAGGCATCAGATGCCTGAAATGTCGGTTGATCGGAAATGGTATCCTCTACGGAAGAAGAGGGAGTTCGTGCCATAAGAGAATTATAGTAAAATGAAGAAGAGTGCAAAGGTAAAAGAAGATAAGGACGAAGACCCCAATATAAAAGAGAGAAGGGGACGGTTGAAATAAAGTAGGGGAAGTTGCAGAGTTTCCCTCTTTTTATTCAATAAAATAACAGCGAACTGTGACCTGGTTTAAAAATTCAAAATAGGCAGGTCCCTGGCGAAAAAAAGCAGGACTGTCTAAAGAAATCTCATGTCTCGATAGTCGCGCGGGACAAATTACTCTGTATTTTTCAAAGGAAGACCTCCCAAATTACTATGTACCTTATGCGGTGTTGAGAATACTCAGCTAGAGAAGTAACATAATGATGGAGTTGAGGTCTCCCAGAGAGATCTCCCTTCAGAGATCTGCCTTGAGGTCTCCTATTAGAGATCTGCCTTGAGGTCTCCTGTTAGAGATCTGCCCTGAGGTCTCTCCTTAGAACTCTTCTTCAGTTGTAGGCCTGACGAACAAAGACACTTTAATTAATGCTCGTAAGGTACACTCAGAAAGTACATCGCGTCTCAGCCAATAGGGTGATAGCGCATGTAAAGGTAAAGGAAAAAGGTGGAGCAGCGATTTAGCTTCACTCTCAAGGAAACTCATGAGTATATATTATAAAATCCAAAACACACACAAACACACAATTTTTTCAGACTTATTTCCTGTTACATTCACTTCCTAAAGAAAAAAAAAACCCAGAATACTAACTTAAGCTTAGGGGGTGGTTCGTCGGGAAACATCCCCGGCCCTCCTTTTTCTTGCACAGCTGCGAGAGAGCATTACAGCTGGAGACGATTCTGACCACCGGAAAAGGGAGAGATGTGTGGTTTTGGTAGGTGCTGGTGTTCGCTCATCTCTCTGTTCTGATCTTGTATAATGTACTTTCTCTGGTTACATTACATATATCCCAAGAACTTTCTTAACTTGACACCAAACGTGCATTTTACTGGGTTCAATCGCAAATCATACTTTCTTATCACAGTCATGACCTCCTCCAGGTCTCTGGCATGGTGCTCTGTCTTCACACTTTTCACGAGGATATCACCCACGTATACTTCCAAAATCTTTCCTATCTTCTCTTCGAATATTGCGTCCATCATTCTTTGATAAGTAGCTCCCGCATTTTTTAGGCCAAAAGGCATCCTTATGTATGAGAACGTGCCGCATATGATTACAAAGGCTGTTTTGATCACATCCTCACGGGCTAACTATATCTGGTGGTATCCCTGGTACGCATCCAGCATGGATAATAGCTCACATCCCGAAGTTGAATCAACCAATTGGTCGATACAGGGCAATGGGTAATGGTCTTTCGGGCACGCTTTGTTCAGGTCCCTGAAATCTATGCACATTCGCCAGCTGCCATTGCTCTTAGCTAGCATTACTGCATTTGACAGCCACTCGGAGTACTGAATTCTAACAATATGACCAACATCTAACAGTCGCCTGATCTCTTCCCTAATCACCTTCTCCTTTTCTGGCCCAAAGGATCTCTTCTTCTGCCTTACTGGCTTCGCTTTGGGGTCTACATTCAGATGATGTAGTGCTACAGATGGGTCTACCCCTTTCATATCCTTCGGGCTAAATGCAAACTGATCTACATTCCTCCGTAAACATCGAATTACTACTTCTCATTGTTCTTCAGTCATTTGCTTCCCTATCTTCGTGGTGAAGCACGTTTTTCCTGGAAACAGTTCCACCATCATCAAAACGTGATAATTTCTAGAAAATGTAGGTTCGATAACTTAGAACGAACCTAGGAAGTCATACGACGATTTCTTTCGAGACTTAGGGTTAGCCGCGGCAGTTTTGCGACCCTTCCCGGAAACTGTAATATCTTTTAGCTCGTTTATCGGATTTGAGATCCGTAAATTGGAGAGTAATCTAGACTTTCCAAGCTTTCTAACGGTACAGGGCACGTCTCCTGTTTCCAATTGCTCTGTTCTGGGCAGTCCCCAGAACTACTGTAATGCGCAGTAAATTTTCAGAACTTGAATTCCTAAGTTGTTTTCTTCGCAACTTAGTTTCTTTGGATCTTTTAAGTCGTAACAAGTTAACGACTATCCTCTCTACTGACCTAAGAGTCGAGTATGAAGCCTTTCGAGTTCTAAATGAGATTTGTTCAAGTCTCGTTCTCGTTTAAACTAAAAAAAACTAGTAGCGTGCAAATGCCTAAAGAAACAAAACGATTAAAACCTAATTCGAATTTCCATATTCGATTATCTTTTACAACCGAATTTAAAGTGTGATTATTTTGCGATGAAGGAGAAAGCCATCACTAAGGAAAGGACGGAATAACAGAAGAACGGAAACCTGTTTAATAGTTCTGTATCATCAAGGTGGGCTTTTATATATGAAACAAAACGAGCAATGCTCGAAAACCTTTCTTTATCGCTTTGATAATCGTGTTTTCAAAGTGATAATTATGGCATGAACTGTTTATGTTTTATGTGAGTTCTCTTGTACCTATCTGAGTTAACATTCGTGTTTTCCAGAATTTATGAGTTAACCGCTAGGATTGTTAACTATCGATCGGCTTTGAGTTAGCTATATGCTTTCCAGAGTTAGTGCACTTTGTAGCCTGTGGTGTATGTACTATCCTGTTGAGGGGTAACCAGCCACGGTGAATGGGAATTGGTCAAGATTTGAACGTAACATCTATAAAAAGTGCTTGATCAAGCCGAATTATGAAAATGAGTCAGAAAATGTTTTAGTAGACACGGGCTAATTTTAATAAAACCCCGATGTGCTACAAATTATGATATGCCAGATTATCTCTACTTATGATTATGTTTTCGGCATCGTGCCCACTAAGTACTTTCGTACTTAGCCCTGCATATGTTTTCTAAATGTGCAGGTTGAAGCGACGAGAGCGGCGGTGGTTGAAGTTGAGTTGAGTTGTTAGGAAGTCTTTAGCTTATGACCTACTTTCCACTGCAAAACTCTAGACCTTTTGACGTTATGTACATTTGGTGAATCACTGTAGTTTAAGTCTATAATCTTTAACTTAGATGCTTTCGAGTACTTTCTGTCGAGTAATCCTTCGTGATTAACTCTTCCTTTTTAATAGTAAAGTCTTATTCATTGAATGTATAATGTCTTTTATGTATGTTTAATTAGTCAGTCCCCTTCTTCCCCGCTTCTTTAATCTAATCCTAGTCGCACCCGGCTTCTGCCGTCCCTCGAGATTTGGGGCTGTGACAAACCTCAAGAACTTCATGAAGAACATCAAGAACATCATTCATTTTTTTTTCGGTATTATAAAAATAACAACAATAATTTCTTCTTTTTATTTTCTTCAATTCATATCATTATCTATCTCATTTTTCCATTATCAAACAACTAACAACATTAACACTCAAATTCTTAGATTTTTCATCCTCATTTTCGATCCACACACACACACACACACACACATATATATCTATATATATATATATAATTTTTTTCTCAAATTTCACACACATAAACACACCAAGATCAAGAACAATATAATCAAAAAAATCAAAATCAAAACTCTACCCTAAACCCTAAATTTTTGGCATCAACAAGAGGGAGAGAGATTTGATTTTTAGCTTCTAATTTCATGGATTGAAGACTCTCAAGAACATCAAAATCATAGCTAGAACAAGGGCTGGGATTTTCTTGAAGAAATGACCATTTTGATCGATCAAAAGAGAGAAGGAAAAAGGGATTTACTTTAACTTGAAGCTTTAATCGATCAGAAACTTGAAATCCACGCAACTCAAAGCTTTAATCAAGACAAAATCGAGCTCCATCTCATGCTCCATGGCTGCCGATTTTTAAAGGAAAAGGAAATGGTCAGATCTTAGTCTTGGAAATCGTAAATACCTTAACGGATTAGTCGTTGAATAAATGGAGGTGATCTTCTTGGAGTTCTTTGAAGCTTGAAGCTTGAAGCTTCAATGGAGTATGTGTGTGTGTGTGTGTGTTTTCCGTGAGGAAGAGAGAGATGAGAGAGATGAGAGAGAGAATTTTAGGGAGAGAACTAGAGAGAGATATATGATTAAGAGAGAGAGAGAGAGAGCATGTGAGAGAGTGAGTGAGTGAGAGTTGAATTAAGATTATAAATTGAAATAGTTGCACCCGGTGATAAAAAACGCGATATAAATTTCATCGGAAGAAAAAGTTATCCGGTGCAAACTATCCCTAATTTCTCATTAAACTCTCAAACGATTTGAAACTCACCACGACTCTTTCTCGACATCAGAATTCTCTCTACTCCATCCCAAAATTCCCCAAATAACTCAAGGAATTCAGAAATCAAGTTTTCAAATCAAAATTCTGAGAAACGAAGAAAAAGTCGGAATTCACTATTCATATTAGGGTTTTCTGGTCCTTTACTAATTTTTCTCTCAGACAATCTCTGACGATTCTAAAACTTATCTCAAATCTTCTAAAATCACTTAGAGACTCAAAAGACACTAATTAGACGAAATTCAGAAAAGTTCGATGAATAGTGATTACTCGAGAAAAGTTACTATTCATCCAAAAACGAAACTTCTCAGAATTTTCCGAAATTTAAATTCAAACTCAAACTCATATAATCATGCTCAGTCAAGTCATCACACACTCGATTCGGATAACCGAAACGAGAAAAATCACATAAGAGCATTTAAGGGCATTTTAGTAATTTCACGAGAAAATTTCTTTTCTCGGAAATTTTTATCACATAAAAGCACACATTTAGGCACATAAACTCAATTAAGGTGATCTTAAAGACTAATAAAAGATCGGGGTATTACAAATCCAATATCAGATTTCAAAGCATATACGAAACAATCAAGTTTTGCTCTTTAAAGTAAAAGCTTTACTTCAATCAAGCTTATTCTGAAAATTGAAAATAATAAGTAAGAGAATTTATTAAACCTTGTAGAAATTCCCTTGTACTTCTTCTTTCCCTGATCGAATTCTCTTCTCTTCCTCTGTTCTCTTTTCTTTCTTTTTTGTTTCTTCCTCTTTATTTGTCTAAGTTAAATTAGTATTTCTTTTGAAGAAGAGAAGTCAGTTGATTTCCTGCTTAAGGTGCTGACTAGTGAAAAAAATAAGGATGAGGTGGAGGATTTTCAAAGGTTTGGCTGCAACATTTATCCCCAATTATTTAATTTAAACAAAAACAAATAGAATTAAAATACTCCTCAAGTCCTATAACTTAAACACATACACACGTGCACTGTGCATACATAATTTACTTTTTTTTATTAACTATATTTGACATATAGTATAATATACTTTAATGCACAAGGAAATTATTTAACGATATTATTTAATAAAATACATTTATTAAGACACATGTAGTCAAGTAATTAAATCCTCGTATAATTAATTATTTATCAGAAAAAAATGGGGTATTACATCCTCTTCCCTTAAAAGAAATTCGTCCCGAAATTTTATTACCTCGTAAAAGAGATTTGGGTAATTTTCTTTCATTTTTTCTTCAAGTTCCCACGTTTCTTCTTCTTGACTATGATGCTTCCATTTAATTTTTACTAAGGTAATCGATTTAGTTCTCAATTGTTGAACTTTACGATCTAAAATTGCCTCAGTTTTTCTTCATAACTCAAGTTAGGGTCGAGAGCTACATCTTCTTGGTGGATAACGTGTTTGGGATCAAACACATACTTTCTTAATTGCGATACGTGAAACATGTTGTGTACGTCGCCAAACGTTGGTGGTAAGGCTAGCTTGTACGCGATGAGACCTATTATTTCTAGGATTTCATAAGGTCCGATAAATCTAAGCTTGAGCTTTTCACTCCGAATCTATGGATTCCTTTAGAAGGCGAGACTTTCAGGAAAACCTTATCTCATATCTTAAATTCCAACTCCATTCTTCGAGTATTTGTATAGATTTCTGACGATCTTGGGCTTCCTTCATTCATTGCCTAATTTGTCGAACAATTGCTATCATTTCTTCCACCGCATCAGGCTCTAAAACTTTTCTCTCACCTACTTCATCCCAATAAAGTGGGGATCGACATTTTCTCCCATAAAGAGCCTCATAGGGTGTCATGCCGATTGTTGCTTGGTAGCTATTGTTATAGGCAAACTCGATAAGAGGTAAGATTTGTTCTCATTTGTCTCCTCGATCCAAAACAACTGTTCTTAACATATATTCTAAAATTTGTATCATTCTTTCTGATTGTCCATCAGTTTGAGGGTGAAAGGCTGTACTAAAATTTAAATTAGTACCTAGTTCACTTTGTAGACTTCTCCAAAAATGAGAGGTGAACTTGGAATCTTGATCAGATGTGATCGACTCGGGCACTCCGTGCAATCTCACAATCTCACGGATATATAACTGGGCTAGTTTGTCTGATCCATAAGTAATTGGAATAGGTATAAAGTGAGCACATTTTGTGAGTCTATCCACAATTACCCAAATACCAGTATTTCCTTTATTGGATCTAAATAACTCGGTTACAAAGTCCCTGGTGATATGATCCCATTTCCATTTTGGAACTTTCAATGGTTGCAGCTTCCCATAAGGTCGTTGGTGCATTGACTTTACCTGCTAGCATGCTAAACATCGCTTCACAAATAAAGCTATATCTCGTTTCATTCCATCCCACCAAAATTTTTGTTTCAAATCTTGATACATTTTGGTGCTTCCTGGGTGAGCTGTATAAGGTGTATCATGAGCCTCGCTCATGATTTCGTTTCTTAACTCTTCATTATTAGGTACACAAAGTCTTTCCTTTAACAAAATAGCATTATCACCACCTTCACTAAAATCTTCAATTTCTTTTTCTCGAACCTTTAACCATAGCTTTTCCATCTTTCCATCTTCTCTTTGTGCTTTAATAATTTGTGTTCTTAAATCAGGAGTTACCACCAGTGTTGCTAGTTTTTTCTCCAAAGTTCTTTGTGGAAAATCCACATCAATCTTCAACTCTTAAAGATCTCTAATAAGTTCCTTCTCTTGAATAAGGAGAGATCCTAGTTCAAATCGGCATTTTCTGCTTAAAGCATCAGCTACCACGTTAGCTTTCCCAGGATGATAGAATATCATACAGTCATAATCTTTTACTAATTCGAACCATCTTTTTTGTCTCATATTTAACTCTTTTAGCTCGAAGAAGTATTTAAGACTCTTATGATCTGTAAAGATTTCACATTCAGCTCCATAAAGATAATGCCTCCAAATCTTTAGAACGTGTACCACAGCTGCTAACTCTAAATCATGGGTTTGATAATTTAACTCATGAGGTCTAAGTTGTCGTGAGGCATATGCAATAACTTTCCCTTCTTGCATCAATACACATCCTAACCCATTCTTTGAGGCATCCGTATAAACGGTGTAGTCTTTACCAACTATTGGAATTGCTAAGACTGGAGCTGCAGTCAATTTCCTTTTAAGTTCTTGAAAGCTTTCCTTGCATTCATTTGTCCATTGGAATTTCATTCCTTTTTTAAGTAACTGAGTCATAGGTCTTGCTATCTTAGAGAATTCTCTAATGAATCTTCGATAGTAACCCGCTAGACCTAAGAAACTCCGAATTTCGTTAGGTGTAGTTGATGATTTCCATTCTTGTACTGCTTGTACTTTGGAGGGATCAACTTTTATTCCTTCAGCAGAGAAAACATGTCCTAGAAAATTTACTTCGCTAGCCAAAATTCACATTTGCTAAATTTGGCATAAAGTTTTTCAGCTTTCAATTTTTCAAGGACAGTTCTGAAATGTTCTTCGTGTTCATTCTTATCTCTTGAGTATATAAGAATATCATCGATAAATACTATAACGAACTTATCTAGATATTCTTGAAAAACTCGATTCATAAGGTCCATGAACACTGCTGGAACATTTGTTAAACCAAACAGCATTACCAAGAATTCGTAATGACTGTATCTCGTCCGGATCGCAGTTTTCGGTATGTCTTCTGGCCGAATTTTTAGCTGGTGATATCCAGACCTCAAATCAATTTTAGAAAATACACTAGCTCTTCGGAGTTGATCGAACAAATAATCTATTCTTGGCAAAGGATATTTGTTCTTTAACGTTATTTTATTCAGCTCACGGTAGTCTATACACATCCTCATACTACCGTCTTTCTTTTTGACAAATAGGATTGGTGCTCCCCACGGAGATTCACTGGGTCGAATAAATCCTAAGCCAAACAATTCTTGAAGCTGAGCTTTCAATTCTTGCAACTCATTTGGAGCCATTTTATAAGGTGCCTTTGAAATTGGAGCGGAACCAGGTTCAAGTTCATTAGTAAACTCCAATGGCCTATCGGGCGGTAGCCGTGGCAAAACTTCAGGAAATACATCTTTGTACTCTCGTACAATTAGTACAACTGAGTAAGAGACCTCAGCTGTGAGAGTGATGCCGTGCGGAATGTGGTGGAAATTATACTCGTAAAATAACTCACGCTTTTGTGCAAGGTTGGTCAATAACCAAGACAGTTGATATGTAAAGATGCAGTTTGTATGCCGGTTAGTTTGGTCAGTTGAATATGCAATAAGTAACTGAACAGAAATAAACACAGACACACAGGATTTACGTGGTTCGGAGAGAACTCCTACGTCCACGGAGAGATGTGAGTCCACACACCTCAGTCCAAGTTCTTCTGGACAGTTCCACACAGCTTACGCGGGCTGTGCAACCGTTGCAATAAGTTTACGGGTACTTATCAACCTTTACAGTTAAGTTTATGGGTACTTAACAACCTATGTCAGGTCTCTCTGAGAGACCTTAATCTCTATCCTATTTATAGGAGGCAGGGAGATAGCTCATCGGATATAGGTCAGGCAACTGAGAGCCAATAAAAAAGCAGACTGATGAGTGAACTCACGAGCTATCAATGCTGATAGCATGGAGAAGGACTCATTTGGCCAAGCATGGCCAGGTGTCATAAAGAACCTTTACCCGCAGTGATATGGGTTTAACAGATAAATGTCAGGAATGTCCACCAATGGAGTGGGTTCATACCAAAAATGTATAACAGATCCTTAGTTCATTTACCGATGTACCCTTAAAAGATCCAGATATAAATATCATTTCAACCATCTCTAAAACACAGGTTACACACACGCACACTCCATACTCACGTACTCTTCTCTCCTTTTCCTCCTTCTCGTTCAAGAACTGACTTGAGCATTGGAGAGGGTTCACCGGGAAATCTCCGGTCCCTTTCTTTTTGAAGGATCTGGAGAGACCTTGCCGCTCAGTTCGAGGTTGGATTTCTACCTTTCGATTGGTTCCAATAGGTGAGCTTGAGTTACTTCACTTGAGGTGTGCTGTTTGTGAAGCTCAAATGTTGAGTCATGATTTTGGACACAACAAGAGGGTTTCTTATTTTCTTGGTAGAGAGAGAGAGAGAGAGAGAGAGAGAGAGAGAGAGAGAGAGAGAGAGAGTTGAAATTTTGGTATATGGAATGATGAAAATGAAATGATGAGTTGAATTTAACAAGTAGGAGAATAAAATTAGAGAGAGAGAGTGAGAGCATGTTGGTAGAGAGAGAGAGAAAAGGAGAGATTAAATAAAAATATCTCACTTTAACTGGTATAATTTTCCCCAGATAAAAAAGTTTTCCGATAGAATATATCCGTATCATTTCGTTTATACTAAAAACGGCTATAAACTCTCCTCGACTCGTTTCCGACATCGAAAACACCTCAACTCTATCTCATGTCTCATTAAATAAATCAAGAAATCCGAATATCTAATTTTTAGGTTAAAATTCCAAGTAACGAAGAAAAACCTAAAAAATCAATCGGTCAATTATTCCAGTAAGAACTAAATTCTTAAAATTCTCTCATCGGATGAGCTTATATCATATCTCGGGGGTCTTAGGATTAATTTT
Source organism: Schizonepeta tenuifolia (assembly GCA_029490685.1). Classification (NCBI taxonomy): domain Eukaryota; kingdom Viridiplantae; phylum Streptophyta; class Magnoliopsida; order Lamiales; family Lamiaceae; genus Schizonepeta; species Schizonepeta tenuifolia. Next base: position 28,042,802 of record CM055956.1, read on the forward strand.
AGATTCAAAAGACACGAATTATGCTAAATTCGGAGTTCGTCGGTGATTAGTGATTTCTCAGTTTATCGGTGTTAATCGTCAAAAGTGAAAGTTCTCAGAATTCTCCGAAATTCATACTCATGCTCATTCTCATATAAATAAACTCAATCAATGCATGACATACTCGATTCGAATAATTGAAACGAGAAAAATCACATTTAAGCATACAAGGGCATTTTGGTCATTTTCAAGAAATTTTTCTTTTTTTGGAAATTTTATCACTCAAGGCACGTTATTTAAATATGTAAACGCATTTTAAAACGCGCTCAAACACTTATAAAAGTTCAGGGTATTACATCCTCACCCCTTTAAAAAAAAATTTCGTCCCGAAATTTACTAATCTTGAGAAAATAGCTCGGGATGTTTCGCTCTCATCTTTTCCTCGAGTTCCCACGTAGCTTCTTCGAGATCATGGTGACGCCACTAAATCTTAACTAAATGAATCGATTTCGTTCTAAGCTACTGGACCTTACGGTCAAGAATTTTCTCGGGTTTCTCCTCGTAGCTTAAGTCTGGCTTCAAAGCTACGTCTTCTTGGCGAATCACGTGCTTTGGACCGAAAACGTACTTCCTCAATTGCGACACATGAAAAACGTTACGCGAATTCCCAAAACTGGGAGGCAAAGCTAATCTATACGAGACAACTTAAATCTTTTCTAGGATTTCGAACGGTCCTATTTATCGAGGCTTTATCTTTCCTTTAACACCGAAGCGGTGCACTCCTCTCGATGGAGATGCTTTTAAAAAGACTTTACTTCCTACATCGAACTCTACATCGGATCTTCGGTTGAAGGCGTACGACTTATGTCGACTTTGGGCTTCTTTAATCTTCTCGCGAATCTGACGAACAGATTCTATCATCTCCTCAATCGCTTCTGGCCCTATAACTTTCCTCTCGCTTACTTCGTTCCAATAAAGCGGAGAAATACACTTCTTCCCGTAGAGAGCTTCATTAGGGGTCATTCCAATCGTATTCTAATAGCTATTGTTCTAGACAAATTTGATAAGAGATTTGATTTACTCCCAATCGTCTCCTTTGTCTAACGTCACAGCTCTAGCATATCCTCAAGAATTTAAATCGTTCCCTCTGACTGTTCGTCGGTTTGAAGATGATAAGTGGTACTGAACTGCAACTGTGTTCCCATTTCTTTGTGGAAACTTTCCCAAAAACGGGCTGTGAACTTCGAATCTCGGTCAGAGGTAATCGTACTTGGAACTCCATGCAATCCTACAATTTTCTTGGCATAAATTTGTGCCAACTTGTCTAATCCATAGGTGTGTAGAATAGGTATGAAATGAGCGAACTTCGTCAATCTATCCACTATCACTCAATCAACTGTATTTTCTTTTTTTCGACCTTGGCAAACCCGTTATAAAATCCATCGTGATACCATCCACTTCTATTCTGGGACTGGTAGAGGTTGTAAGGGTCCATACGGTCTCTGGTGCAATAACTTCACTTATTAGCAAGCTAAACATCTTTTCTCGTACATGGCCACATCCTTTTTCAATCCTTCCCACCAAAACTGTTGCTTCAAGTCTTGGTACATCTTCGTACTGTCGGGATGGGCTGTATACGGGGTCTCATGAGCTTTACTTATTATCTCATTTCTTAATTTCTCATTATTTGGCACACAAATCCTTCCTCAAAACAACAAAGCATTATCTCTCGACTCTGAAAAATATTTGACTCCTTTTCTAACATTCAACCTCAACTTCTCCAAATCTTCGTCTTTCCTTTGACCTTCTATAATACGAGGCCTCAAATCTGGCATTACTACCAATGTAGCAATCACTTGCTCTACCGTTGTTGGAGGTATAACTATTTCGATTCTCATTTTCCCAAATTCTTCAATCATTCTTGCTTTTTCAGTTAGCAAAAATCCTAACTTGGCTTCCTCTGAATTCTCTTCCTTTCTTTTTCGACTCAACGCGTCGGCTACCACTTTAGCTTTCCTGGAATGGTAAGAGATCTTGCAATCATAGTCTTTCACCAACTCGAGCCATCTCCTCTGTCTCATATTTAGCTCCTTCTGCTCGAAGAAATACTTCAGACTTTTGTGATCCGAAAAGATTTCACACTTGGCTCCATAAAGATAGTGTCTCCAAATTTTCAAAGCATGCACTACGGCTGCTAATTCCAAATCATGAATCGGATACTTCTCTTCATGGGGTTTAAGTTGTCTTGAAGCATACGCTATCACTCTGCCATCTTGTATTAGCACACATCCTAAGCCTTGAGCTGATGCGTCTGTATAAACGGTATAGTCCTTTCCTGGTTCAGGAAGAGCTAATACTAGAGTTAGATTGACTACAGCTCTTGAAAAACTTTCTCACATTCCTTCGTCCATTTAAACTTCGATTCTTTCTTAACGACATTTTCAATCCAAATAGCATTACTACAAATTTGTAATGTCCATATCTCATTCTTAATGCAGTATTTGGGACATCTTCTTGTTTGATCTTAAATTAATGATACCTCGTTCTTAAGTCGATTTTGGAGAAAACACCTGCCCCTTTCAAGCTTTTGACAATCTATGTACATTCTCAGACTATCGTCCTTCTTCTTTTCAGATAGAATTGGAGGTATTCTATATGGAGCTTTGGAAATCGGGGCTGATCTAGGCTCTAAATCTATCGTCAACTCTAATTGTCTATTTGGAGTAAACCGGGTAAGACTTCTGGAAAAATGTCTTTAAATTCTCTCACGTCGGCTATGTCATCGATATTTGACTTATGCCCATCGTCTTTATTCAAATAAACTAGATACACTTCTGTATCCTTCCTTCTTGTTAACTTCTTTGCTTTCATGGCCGAGATAATCGACACGCTTTTCTTTACTCTTCTCTCTCTACTCCGAACACTACGGTCGGCTTTTCTTCGGGAGGTTGAAACAAAATCTGTCTCTGATCGCATCGTATTGTTTCGAAATTCTCGGTTAACTAATCTGGATTAGATTTAGAAATTTTTGCTGGTAATTTACAGCTTCCAAATTCGAATTCTAGGTTCGAGCAGACTTGCAAAACTAACGAAGATCTTCCTAAAGGGGTTGATATTCTAAGCATCTGATTTAATTCTTCTAAGTTTGAGCCAAGATTTTCTACTCAAGTGCTAAACATAAACAAATACGAAGCATCGGTATAAAACGATACAATAACTAGTACACCTTTCAACTTTCTCATACCTGCGAGATTTCATGGGTCCTTAGCTCCAAGCTTTTGCTCAATTACAAACACTTGTTGGTAGTATGTCTGTGCTTTGCACTGGGGTTGAGGGTACTTCTGCTGTGGAGCTACTTCCACTGCTCTCATTTGAGAGGGCTAGTACTGATTCGGCCTTTCACCGATCTTTCCTTGCTGTTTGCTTGGGCATTGGTTTGAGAACTGACTAGACTGATCACAAGTAAAACAGACATGACTCCCAGCTTTGCAGACGCCTAGATGCATCCTGCTACACTTCGCACATGGAGGTAAACCTTGGGGTCCTATTGGTATGTTACTTCGTTTAGGATGTTGAACTTTCACTTTCAGTGATTTCTGAGGTTGTTGTTGATGTCCTTGCTTCTTCCACGACTTCTTGTTTGGGTGGGATCCACCACTCCACTTTCTTTTACGTTTTGCGATTTGGCCTTGTTGAAATGGATAGGAGGCAACAACTGTCGTCATTTGACTTTGAAATTGAGGATTCGCTAAGGATTGCGATCCTTTCTCTGGCTGCATTGCCAGCTCCATATCCAAAGCTCGATATCCATTTTATCAGGTGCAACACGAACTAACTCACAGAACTCACGATCATTTTCAGTTACGGGTCTCTTTCCTTGCTTTAATTCCGCAAGTTCATTCGCTTTCTGCTCATGATAACCTTGTGGCGCGTACTTCTCGAAAAAGGTTTCCTTAAACTGCTCCCACGTCAAATTCTCACGTTCCTCAGGCGTATACGTCCTCTGCTGTGCTTTCCACTAATAGTCGGCAGTTCCTTTCAATTGATACGTTATGCATTCGAGGCATTCGCGATCGTTGCAACGAAGAAATCTAAAAATTCGCTCAAGAGAACGAATCCAGTCCTTGGCTTTTGCCGGACTGCCTTTACCATCGAAGGTTAGGGGATTTTGGTGAAGAAAAAGTTCTTCTACTCAACGCTCATTTGGAGGGGATGGAGTAGGATCTCACTGTCCCTCTTCCTCATTTCTTTCGTTTCTAACGTTTCTGCATCTCGGTGACATTCTAAAGAAATTCAAAGAAGATTTTAAGCCACTTAGAAAGAACGAATTATCTCACTCGGAACCTTTCTCGATTTTGAAAATATTTCATTTTCGAGGAGAATATAATTCTCGATCCGTACTTATCAACGCATCAAAAGAAATTCAATTTAATAATTACTACAAATAAATCAATCATTTCAAACTCACACATATCTTAATCAATTCATTTCTCAACTCAAAATAATCAATCATCATTAACATTAACATGCATTCACGTCATCATTCATGTATATTTTCAAGACAAATATTTCTTATTCAATCACAATTATAAGCTCAATCATCATCACGTAAATATTCACACATTCTCAAGATAAATCTTTCTCAATACTCAAAGTGATCATGCACTCAAATATTATTTCGGTTTATACACATCTCATTATCTTTTACTCAAACTTTATTAATTATAGAACATTGTCAAAGAACAGCTTATTCAATTTACTCAACTCTTATCTCATTACTCGATCTCATCTTAATCATAATTTAGGTACCTCGAATGCTCAGATTAATATAATTACTTAGGAGACTCAAAGTGGATTTTAGCGGCCTAACGGCTTCTCTTTCATATCACCCGAATGATGGCCTCTTATGGGGACTTACTACAAAATAAGGGATTAAACATTTACAACTGAAAATTTCACCACACGTCAACAGGACGGTCTACATCTCCAATCGAACTAACACGAGCTAACACTTCGAGTTTTCCACCACATTATTCGAGTTTTCCACATCTTCCTTGAACCGGTCCTAAACATCGGAATCATCCTCACTTGGGCCGTAATCATCACACTGCTCTTCGTTAGGGTACTCCTCGGGATCCTCTTCTGGATCTTCCTCTGGATCTTACTCCTCTCCTACGCCATCATTAATAATGTCAAAACACTCATGCTCGGTTGCCCTTAACTCTTCTTCAAAGTCACAGAGGGTATAGTTGACGACTTGCCAAGGATTGATCATGTCTCCGGTGTCCTCATCCTCAAATTGAGCATTGACGTTCTCCAATTCTGACTCGACCCACAAGGGTGTCTCGGGATTACTCTCGTCGCGTCGGAGGTAAGATGCCACATCGGATTGAGCGCCAAACTCTGACTCACGTCTCTGATCGGGCCTCACTACTGGGGTCAGAGCAAACGTATACGGAGCAGAGAAGTAGTCGTACAGTAAAGCCTGGAGATATCCGTTGCCTACGGTAGCATCGGCTGCCGGATCCTCATAATACTCGCCGTCATCACTGTCGCCGATACGAGTCAGCCTAGAGAGCTCGGCTAGGGCTAAACCAGAGAAGGAGTATGGTTACGATGCATGTATTCCGCAAACTGATCATGCAAAGGCGGCAAGACTCCATTAGGGTTATGAAAATCGTTTGAAAATGGGGCTGTCGAGCTAGTCGAAGAAAAAGGATCATAGGCACGAATAGGGAGTACACCTCCCGAATACGGGTAGTCCTGGTAGGCAGCTCGTGGTTCTAGCGCTGAATGAGGCGGTGTAGGGACACGGGGAGAAACTAGGCCATCCTGGAGCAAAGACGGGGGACTATGAACAAAACCATACGGCTCGGCAGGAAAATCAAAGTCGTACGGTTCTAGAGGCGGTGCATGGTACTGCATATACGGCCTGGAGATAGTAGAAATAAACGCGTTGTAGTCGCCGTAGAGATAGCCATCTAGGTAACGGTGTCCAAGAAATCTGAGGACAAGCGATGCTGCCCAATCACGCCACTCCCGAGGTAAGGCCTGGATCAAATGAATCATCCTGTCTAACGCACCCACGTCCATGTACTGGACTTTCTCCCAAATCTTATGATAACGAGCTAGAAATTCCGAAATCGTCTCGTGATACATCTTCCTCACATACAGGTACTCCTGCATCCACTCTCGATCATCCATTCTATACGAATTTTAAACTAGTTAAGCATACTAAAACAGTTAAACAGGCATGCTAAAATCTCCAACCACCACATACTCGTTCTTGCTTTCCATAGAGGTATTATTGCTCAGGGTACTTGGCAATTCCATTTCACGAAATCGTTTGCACCAACGTTCCATCCTTTCCGATTTCCACACAAAATATGCATTAGGGAAGGCATTCTAAAGCAATCTAGTTATTCAATCTACTTATAAAGCTTTTATCTCTAGACGAACACAAATAATAAACTCAATAACTCAATAACTCAATTATCATTTTAAACTTGAAAGCTTTTAGAAAATAAAGCGTAGCTGGTTGCCGGATGAGATGGGGGATTGATTGGTGTGTTACTGGCTCAAATAAGTCTAGGAAATGAATCTAGACTCGACTTATCAAAAAAAGTTAGTCTTCAGAGCAGCCAGACCTCCTCTGATACCACTATGTCACACCTCGACTCCCGAGGTGCGACGAATGACACTAACACTACTAAACCATCCACTAACTCAACTCGCGTAAGAGTTCATGCTCGGGGAATCAAGGGATTATTGACTGAAAGTGATAACAATTAAAGAAATACTTCCAAGTCAAAGATAAAACACTAAACGAGCATAGATAATTTACATATTGAATCCGAAAAGGAATAAGTATGTCGAGATCACATCGTACGAAAGTTAAAGAAAACGGTAAATTGTTTCGAGCACATTGCTCGTGAATCCAACAAGTATCAGAGTGAAATTTAAAAACATATCAAAAGAAATATCATATTATATTGCAGCGGAGACATCGACTCAAGTCCCAACAACTACATGTATGAAGACATGTAATTGCCAGCCAACTTTCGGCTCAACCAAAAGAACACACCACCAAACCGTCCACGCCATCCACATCCCGCTAACCTGCACATTTAGAAATACATGCAGGGCTGAGTACTTCGTACTCAGTGAACACATTGCCAAAAACATTCTCAAAAACTTGCTCTTAGAGCTATATGATTGAAAACTTGCCTCTCTTGCTGAATCACAAGGGTTAGACATATAGATAACTGCTGTAAAAGAATTTTCCACTTGTGACAGCCATAAAACATTTTTGTTTTGAAAATCGCATGCACAGGCTAAGCTTATATCTTAGGTATGAATCAATCAACAGCTTATCATTCTGTGGTGTCGAGAAGTAGGCCTCCTCCTCGAACACCGTGACCGGCCCAACCGAAGCAAGGCTCACATTCACCTTAACTAATGCATGCATTGTCCCGTATCTTACAGGACCTTTATCCCGTGCGTCCACAGGACCTTTATTAACTTTAACACGTAGATGATTGCATACCAAACATTTAAAACTCAGGCAAATCAATCAATTTAAAATGCGCACGTAATACATAAATAGTACACGCATTCATCATTTGGTTTTAGTTTAGAAAGCCCACCTGTCCTCCGAAGATCTAGCTAGACGGCTTACTCTTTTTGTGTCCTCGCTACTTTCCCGTTTTGCTCAGTCCTTCACAATTTGACATCGAATAAAGGAATAAGACTCTCAACTCGTAAGACGTAAAGTAAATTTCGGTTTTGGATAAAGGACTTCTACTTGACTCGGATCTTTTCTATATTAATTTAACTTTTCTAAGTCAATATCTTTTCTCGACTTTCTCGTTCTCGGTTATCGACTCTACTCGGTTACTAATTACTTCGTCTCACATTCTCATTTCTAAATCACTTCTACTTAGCATTTCTCACTAATTATGGAGATATTACTTATCTCGACTACATTACTCAAATTTTCTCTCGAATTCTCGATTCGACTAATCATCATTTCAATCAATCATGTTGTATACATAAACATTCTCAACAATCGAGCAATTGATTTTATCATAACAAAACATAATCACTTTAGTTAATCACATAAGTTCATTCAAGCATATTAAACTTAACATAGAAATTCAATCAAACATGCAATCTCGACATAATTCACATTTCAAATTCAATTAACAATTACTTGACATTGCTCGACTCTAGTTTTGGAAAAAACTTACTTCGATTTCATAAAATAAATTCTCGTCTTTCTAATAAAGCGAATAAAAGTTCAAGTAATAAGAATTTTCTTGAATTTAAAACTCTAATAATCATTTAATATTTCTCGACTCGATATACGACATTATTTCAAAATACGTCGTCTTTCCTCAACTACGTATACGTACTCGAATACGTACTATTATTTTATTTACTTATTCTATTATTATAATTTTTCTTTTCTTATTCTTAATTAAACTTTTATTTAATATAAATTCGTTTTCTATTTATAACTCGACTCTCAGAATTTCGTTTCCTTTAATAAAATTCTTGTTCCTTTTATTTCATGAAAACTCGACTTCTAACTTAATAATCAAAACTCGATAACTTCATCGACTTATTTCAAATTAAAATGATTTGAAAAGCAAACTCAAATATCACTCGACTTATTATCAATAAACGAGCATTTAAACATTTACCAATTACTAAACTCGATTCTCATATTAAAACAACTCTTATTAAATTTTCTTTCGTTTTTCTAACACTTATTATTTAATTTAATAATTAAATATTTAAAACTCTTTTATTATTTTAGTAAACAATTCTTACTCGATCCTTACTCATAAGCTTCTCCTACTCGGCTTATCTCTTCGTAAATTATTATTTAATCATCTAAGCTCAACTTAACTCTTTATTCTCATACTTTACTATTTCTTATTTTATTAAGAAATTATCGCTCTAATTATTTAATTCTAAGTCTATTATTTTTATTTCAAAACTCTTCGGTTAATTTTGTAATGAAACGAGTATATGAACTCAAACTCAACTTAACTCTTCCTTAAATTTCTTATGCTCGACTCTACAAATATTTTTGTCACACCCCGACTCTTGAGGTGCGACTTATGATTAACAACGCAACCCAATCAACTAACAATCAACTCAAGTACGGGAAATATGCTCGGGGAAACATAAATGAAGAGCAATACAATAGAATAAGACTTTTCGAAGATAATCGAAGTAATAACCGAGCATTCCAAAATCACAATCAACAAAGATACGATAAGTTTTTCAAGTTAACGAAATTAAGAGTTGAACAAGCATTTAAACCATCGAGCATATCGCTCGGAATCAAAAACATAAGTGTCAGAGTATATCAACAGACATTGTTTCAAAAAGTTGCAGTGGAAACTTGCATCAAAACCCAACATTTACACGTATGGAGACATGCAAATGCCAGTCCGACATTCTACTCGACTCAACCAAAAACACCACACCACCAAGCGTCCATGCCATCACCATCCAGTCAACCTGCACGTTTAGAAATACACGCAAGGCTGAGTACTTCGTACTCAGTGAACACAAGCCAAAACATTTGGAAAAAGATGCTTTTAAAAAGCTATATCAATTGAACTTGCCTTGCCAAAACATCACAAGTACTTATGCAACTTAAAACAGTTTTACTTGTGCAAGGTAAAACATTTTCCTTAAAATAAACTGCGCAGTCAAACATAACATATATCAATAGTATGCATCATCTGTCACAAATAAACTCACTGTGCTGAGAAGTAGGCCTCCTTCTCGAACACTGTGACCGGCCTAACCGAAGCAAGGCTCACAGTCACCTTAACATTCACATACCACACGTGGGTTTCCCGCATTTCACAGGATAATAACATCTCATATAAACAGATGATAACACATACCAAACTCAATAAAAACGGCAAGTCAATCGCATTTAAAATCATATAATAATACTCAATAGCATAATAACTTTCATCGATAGTTTTGGTTCAGAAAAGCCCAACTGACTTACGAAGATTCTAGCTAGGCGGTTTTAAGGGCTATTCGTCCTTGCTTAACGTTCCATCCGGCTTGATCCCTCATAGACCGACATCGATAAAGAAAAATAAGATACGCAAAGACGGATAAAAAGGCGTTAGATTCAACTGAAGAACTTCTACTTGAGTCGTTTCTCTCTTCGCTTTATCTTTTCTAAAAGATCTCGCATTTTCGTCTTTAAACCATTAACTCTACTCGATGGTTGGTTAATGCTACTAACCAACATCTTAGCACTTCAAGCTTTAGTTATGAAATGTCGTCTATCTACATTTCATTACTCGAGCTTTCTTTTAAAAACTAAATTAATTCTCGATTTAACAAATCAATAGCTCAATCATTTTGCATACAAATAACTTAGTAATTCTTCACGTCACAATTAATATCATGCACTCAAATATTTATTCAATTACATAACAAAATCAAATAAATCAAACACATTTTAAGACACATTAACATTTATTCAATTATACTTTAGAACTTAATTCGATTATGCATTTCTTTTCATAAGAACTCAAATGATATAATTTGTCTTTTCTCGGCTCATAAACAACGCTTTTCCAAATCCGTTATTTTATGAAGCATTTTATAAACTTTTACTCAATTAATAAAAATTCTTTCTAATTTATATTGATTTCTTATGAAATTTGAATTTCCTTTCCATTTCTAACTCGATTCTCATTTATTAACTCGACATTCCTTCTCGATTTATTTTTAATCCACATGGTTTGAAAAACAATGTACTTAATTAACTTTAATTAATTTCTTTCAACATCATTGCTTGACATCTCATTCCATTATTTTCTTGATTAACTATACGAGTATTTAAACTTGACTCGTCTAACATCTTTTTCTTGACTCGATTAAAACTTCTCTTTATTTCCTTATTAATTAATTCTTTTTAACTTGATTTCCTCGACTCTTGTTTATTTAATTAATAACTTCTTTTCTTCTTTGTTCTTAATTTAAGACCAATTTCTTTAATTAACATTCTTCTTTTATTTTTCAATTAGTTTTTATAAAAACTAGTTTATCTTATTAATGTAATTACAAAATTTCTTTTTGATTTAATTTAATAAAATTTCAAATCTTCAAATTTTATTATAAGAACACTTACTAGATATATCTTTTTATGCATTTTTCAATTCTTAACACTTTTAAAAAAATTTAAACTTCATTCTTTTCGTTACAAAAATTTTCTATTTTCATCTATAATTCAAACTAACACTTACACACATTATATCATCAAAACATCAAATCTTCTATATTATCACAAATTGTTTTCTTTAATATCTTCGCATGCAATTAAATTTTCTTACACTTAACATTATACAAGATTAAATCAATCAATTCACATAGTAACTTCATTGTTAAAACATCAACTAGATCATCAACAAAATCAACAAAATAATTTCCTCTTTTTCTTCCCAAATTCACGGGAATTAAGGGGATTTTTAGGGCATTTTATTTCTCAATTTTTCATGCATGTAACTCTATTCTAAACATGATAAAAATCATAAATCAAGCATAAAAATAACAATAACTCAAGAAATTCATATTTTCCTATTTTTCTCTTATATTTTAGGTATTAACAAGATTTTAGGGTTTTTAATTTCTTTTTCTTCTCTTAATTCACCGATTAAATCCTAATGTTCGATTCTCCTATCGATTTCTTCTCATTTAATTCTCACATCGATAACCTAAGTTTGCCTAAACATAAAATAAATATCATGCATGCATGTTTTCTTTCTTTTAGGGCTTAGAGATATACATATATACAATTAATCAAATGGATTATCATACTTTGAAATTTAAAGTTGGATCTCTTCTCCTTGGCTTCTTGGGATCGAATTGAAGGGGGAAATGAGCTTCAAACTTTAGCTTGGATGCATGGAAGAACTCCTCTTGAATCCTCAAAAATATAAGGAATAATTAATCATCCATCTAGGGCCTTATAGCCGAAAAATACAAGAAAATAAGGATGATTATTTGAATTTAATACTCAAGAACTTGATGAATTTGTACCTTTTTCTTGAAGGTATGGATGAGATGAAGGATGATGATCTTTACTTCATTTTCATGGATTTTGAGCTTGAAAGCTAAGCTTGCATGGAAGAAAATCAAATGTGTGTTGTGTGTGTGTGTATTGCCGAGAGAGAGTAGGGAGAGAGAGAGAGTTTTCTTTTTTTGTTTTCTTGAGGGATTTTGAATGTGAGAGAGAGAATGAAGGAATTTTCTTTTATATGGAGAGAGAGAGATGGATGCATGCATTTGTTGTCCAACAAAGAGAATAAAGTATGATGACAATTAGTGTTGGAAATTGGTATACTTAAGTGTGATGGATAGTTGATGTGATTGTATTTGCATGCAATCTTTTGCTAAGATTGTGGTGAAGACATCATGATTATAGTTGCATAGGAAATTGGAGAGAGATGAGAGAGAGGTAGGGTGAGGTGGCGGTGAGAGGGAGAGAGATGACGACACTTGTCTTCGTTGTTTCGTTACGGGTATTAATTACCCGGTCGTAAAGATTTTCCGGATAAAACGATCCGTATTAATTCATTTATGCTATAAACGGGTCTAATCTCTCCTCGTCTCGTTTCCGACACTAAAACATCTCAAACCTAATTCACATTTCAATTAAAAGATTAACGATTCCGATCATCTAGTCTTTTAAATCTTAAGAGAAATTAATCGGCTTATTAATCCGTTTATTAATCCTTTAAAGGTTAAATCCTCGTTACTCTTCTCAAATTATCTCGGATAAGCTCTTATCCTATCTCAATGACCTTAGAAGAAATTCTAGGTTCCAAGATTTTAATTCAACTCTATTCTAAATTCATCGGCGCATAGAAATTTCTCGGCGATCAACATTATTCTTTTTCAATTAAACAAACTCTTCGGGGTTCTTCTGAAAATTAAACTCATACTCATTCTCATATAAACAACTCAACATATACGTCACATTATCATCTCAAGAAATAGAACATATAATTTCACACAAAAACACATAAGGTATTCCAGTCGTTTCACTCATTTCTGTTTATTTAGAAAAGAAAATTTTTATTCCTCAAATCTCGTCATTTAAACTTACTCGGTTAATTTAAAACGCTCTCTAAAGGTATAGAAATTCGGGGTATTACAATTTTTCTCTTTAAAAGAGTATTTATTTAATTTAAAATTAATTCCTCTTTCTTAAATTCTCGTTCAATTGAACGTCTTAGCCTCGACTAACTCATCTCAAATTTTAATCATTTTTATTAAACTCACTTAATTTCTCTTCTTAAGTTCTAGTTACTTAACAAAGAATTATTTTTCTTTGTTTTTACTCAATTCTATATCTCCCAAATAATTTAATATTTTTTCTTTTATTTTCTATTTAATTTTATTCTCATATTTTTTGAATTTTTAATTTTTTTTAATAATTAATTTAATTTATTTTTGAATTAATTTTATTAATCTTTAAATCTTCATGTTCTTCACCAAGAACACACACTCAAATATTCAAATTTTCACCAAGAACACCTAGAACACACACTAAATCTTCAAACTCATATCCATCGATTTTCATGCAGTTTTATAGCTAAAATTCCATTTTCTTCACCTCTTAAATTTTTACTAATCATCTAACACTCAAATATTATCATAAACACATTCATCTCATCCACATCTTCAAAATCATCAAAAATCATATTTCTTTCATACATTCATGCTTCGATTTTTCTCAAGGAATTAGCATAATAATTTAAATCATCAACTCAATCATATTCTCATACTCAATAACATGCTCATAACATACTCAAATTATCAAACAACAACTAAATCAAATATTCCTAATTTTTAACCCTAATTTCAGTTTTCACATAAAAATAGGGCAAATAATTTCTTCAACTTCTTAGGCATATAAATCATTCCAATCATAATCACAAAACACATATCAACAAAAAATCATCAAGAATTCATAGAAATTATTTTTCTTCCTTTTTCTCTCTAAATTCTCGGTCCTACTTAATTTTTATTGGATTATTTTTCTTTTCTTTCCTCTTAATTCCTAGATAAATTTCTAGGGTTTATTCTTCTCATTATATCCTCACATCATCATCATCGATTATCACCATCACATCCTAGTTTGCCTAATCATATTTTAAAGCATGCATATTTTCTTTTCTTTTAGAGCTTAGGGCTTACATATTTACAAGAAATCAAATGAATAACATACTTAAAAGAATTAAATCAACTCCTCCTCTTGGTTGAAGCTTGGACCGATGGTGAAGGGAGAGAAATGAGCTTCAAAGTTCAACTTGGATTTTTTTCATGGAGGAATCCATCTCTAGACCTCAAAGAAAAATGGACAAGAATTAATCATCTCTTTTAGGGCATAGATGCCGAAAATAATCAAAGAAAAGAGGGAGACGATTTTGATCTTGAAATCATCACCAAGCTTGAAGAATTAATTACCTTCTTGGGTTAGGGTTGAAGGTTGAAGATGATGATGATCTTGAAACTTGAAACTCTAAGCTTCCATGGAGTTTTTCTTTTTCTAAGTATGTATGTGTGTATATGGCGGTGGTGAAGGAGAAGGAGAGAAGAGTGAGTGAGGCTTCTTCTCTTCTTTCTTCACGGCAAAGAGGGAGAGGAAATAAGAGAGAGAGGGTTGCTTGTTTTCTTGGTAAAGAGAGAGAGAGAGAGAGAGAGAGAGAGAGAGAGAGAAAGAGAGAGAGAGAGAGAGAGAGAGAGTTGAAATTTTGGTATATGGAATGATGAAAATGAAATGATGAGTTGAATTTAACAAGTAGGAGAATAAAATTAGAGAGAGAGAGAGTGAGAGCATGTCGGTAGAGAGAGAGAAAAATGAGAGATTAAATAAAAATATATCACTTTAACAGGTATAATTTTCCCAGATGAAAAAGTTTTCCGGTAGAATATATCCGTATCATTTCGTTTATACTGAAAACAGCTATAAACTCTCCTTGACTCGTTTCTGACATCGAAAACACCTCAACTCTATCTCATGTATCACGAAATAAATCAAGGAATCCGAATATCTAATTTTTAGGTTAAAATTCCAAGTAACGAAGAAAAACCTAAAAAACCAATCGGTCAATTATTCCAGTAAGAACTAAAAATTCTTAAAATTCTCTCATATTTTCTCAAATGAGCTTCTAACATATCTCGGGGGTCTTAGGATTAATTCTAGATTCAAAAGACACTAATTATGCTAAATTCGGAGTTCGTCGGTGATTAGTGATTTATCGGTTTATCGGCACTAATCGTCAAAAGTGAAAGTTCTCAGAATTCTCCGAAATTCATATTCATGCTTATTCTCATATAAATAAACTCAATCAATGCATCACATACTCGATTCGAATAATTGAAACGAGAAAAATCACATTTAAGCACACAAGGGCATTTTGGTTATTTTCAAGAAAATTTTCTTTTCTTGGAAATTTTATCACTCAAGGCACGTTATTTAAATATATAAATGCATTTTAAAATGAACTCAAACACTTATAAAAGTTCGGGGTATTACAGTTCTTGTTGCTGATTTTGTTGGGTCGGTGGTTGCTGCCTTGGCCTTTGTGGTTGAGGATACTGAGGTTGACATTGACGTTGAGGCTGCTCATGAGGAATTTCTTCAATAGCTTTTAATTGTGGGGGTTGATACATATTAGGGCTTCTTCCAACCATCCCTTGCTGTTTATTTGGACATTGATAAGAGAAATGCCCAATTTGCCCACATGTATAGCAACTATTGCTACCGACTTTACAAATCCCTTGGTGCATTTTATTACACTTCGGGCATGGAGGAGTTCCTTGAGGACCTTGAGATGTACCAGTTGGTCCAGCAAATTGTGGTTTGGGCCTTCCATGAGTTGATTATTGTTGTGCTTGCCCTTGCCACGACTTTTTGCTTGGTTGATTTTTAAAATTCCACTTCCTTTTTCCCTTTTGATACTGCTCTTGTCTCGAGAATGATGGGTTAATATTTGTTGGAGCTTGGAAATGAAAGGGGGAGGTGTTAGAGTTTGAGTTGGTTTTTCTGGCTCTATAGCCAACTCCATATCAAGTGCTCGGTTTAACGCCTCCGCGTAAGTTAGGCCACTCTAGCTTGCTAGCACAACACTTATGTCTTGCCTCAGTCCAGCATGGAAAAGATCAGACATCTTTTCGTCTGTATCAACCTTATCTTGCGCATAATGGGCTAAGTCACAAAAATTTCGATCATACTCGGCTATGGTTCTCTTTCCTTACTTTAGATTAGTAAATTCTGTCTCCTTTTGCTTACGATAGCTTCTGGGAACGTACTTCTCACAGAGAGCTTCTTTAATTTTTTCCCACGTAAGATTCCTGAGTTGCTCTTCAGTATAAGTTTTCTGTCGTGCTTCCCACCAGTAGTCAGCTGACCCTTTTAGTTGAAAAGACATACACAGAATACGGTCTTGATCATCACATCGAAGAAATTTAAAATTTCGTTCTAACGCACGAATCCACTCTTCTGCCTCTCTTGGGTCTCCTTTTCCATCAAAGGTTAGAGGGTTCTGACGAAGAAAAAGATCTTTGATTCTTCTTTCGGGCTGAAGAGGTTGTGGGGAATTCTCCCTATGTCGTTCCCCTTAATTTTTGTTCAATCCTCCAACATCCATTCTGAAGGAAAACAAAATTTAAAAGGAATTTACCAAACAGATATTCATCAAGTTATAGCTTAATGTTAACACTTACTCATTTCATACAAATTTGAATTCATGCAAATCTCAAGTATAATCTAAGATTTTATCTCGATATTTCTTATTTCTTAACAGAATTCATACTCGAGAATCTTGTACTTGACTAAACAGAATATACATCATTTAATTTTTGACCTTTCGGTCATTTTTCATATAACTTTGAAAATTGCCTCTTAGAGGACTTTACTATAAAAGAGAGGTATTTACAACAAAAAGGCCCTAGTATTTATTGTGATGTTCTAACTATACTAACATCACACAAAATATTGAGCTAAGGTACGGTTATTACACTGTTACCTGCTCATCATCAGCTATGCAACAGATATAACTCATGAAGAAGAAAGGTACCACAGCTTATCTTGTGTACCTAGTTAGAGAGCCAGGAGCCGAGAAGACCATCCAAGACGTAAAAGTTGTGAATGAATACGAAGACTTCTTCTTCCAGAAGTATTACCAGGATTGCCACCAGATCATCATGTGGACTTCACGATCGGCTTAGAACCAGGAGCAGCACCTAAGTCTAAAGCCCCATATAGGATGGCACTGAAAGAACTAGAAGAGCTCAAAATCCAATTACAAGAATTGTTAGACCTTGGTTTCATCAGGCCAAGCGTCTCACCTTGGGGAGCACCCGTGTTGTTTGTTAGGAAAAAGGACGGATCGATGAGAATGTGTATAGATTATCGAGAACTGAACAAGATCACACTCAAGAACAAATATCCTTTGCCAAGGATCGAGGATCTGTTCGATCAGCTTAAGGGTGCAGGAGTCTTCTCCAAAATAGATTTAAGGTCAGGGTACCATCAGCTGAAGATCAAACCTGAAGACGTACCGAAGACCGCCTTTAGAACCCGATATGGCCATTACGAATTCCTAGTAATGCCATTTGGTCTGACCAACGCTCAAGCTGTATTCATGGATCTTATGAATAGAGTTTTCCACCCTTACTTGGACAAATTCGTTTTAGTATTCATCAACGACATCCTCGTTTACTCAAAGGATGAAAAGGAGCACGAGGAACATCTACGGATAGTGTTGGAAACACTAAGAACTGAGAAACTCTACGCCAAATTTAGTAAATGCGAATTTTGGCTGAAGGAAGTAATGTTCCTTGGACACATAGTATCGGCGGAAGGAATCAAAGTGGATCCAGCCAAGGTAGAGGCAGTGCACAACTGGAAGTCACCAATGAGTCAGAATGAGATCAGAAGTTTCTTAGGTTTGGCAGGCTACTACAGAAGATTCATCGAAGGATTCTCCACGATTGCTAAGCCGATGACACAATTACTTAGGAAGGAGACCAAATTTAAATGGACGGACGAGTGCGAGAAGAGTTTCCAAACGCTCAAGGAGAAATTAACCACAGCGCCAGAATTAGCACTTCCAGACACAAACAACGAGTATGTAGTTTACACCGACGCATCGAAAAATGAATTAGGTTGTGTCTTAATGCAAGATGGACGAGTGATAGCATATGCTTCACGACAACTTCGACCTCACGAAGTCGAGTACCCAACCCACGACTTAGAACTCGCAGCCGTGGTGCATGCGTTAAAGATTTGGAGACACCATCTCTATGGTGTAAGGGTTGAGATATTCACCGATCACAAGAGTCTGAAGTTCTTTTTCAAGCAGAAAGAACTAAATATGAGACAAAGGAGATGGCTAGAATTAGTTAAGGATTATGACTGCAGAATCAACTACCATCCCGGAAAGGCTAATGTGGTAGCAGACGCATTGAGTCGCAAGGCACCAACGAAGTTAGGATGCCTCTTTGTAGGGGAAGAAACTTTAGTGCGAGAATTCGAGAAGATGGATATTAAAGTGCTCGACACGCTAGCTATGATAACAAGTCAGATAGCAGCATTAGAAGCTACACCCAATTTGAGGGAAAGAATCATTAGTGCTCAGAGGAAGGATGAGTCAATGGAAAAGTTGCGATTAAGGATAAGAACAGATAAACCAGATGGATATTCCGAAGCACCAGACAATGCGATCCTTTATGAAGACAGAATTTGTATTCCTGATGACAACAGCGAACTAAAGAATGAGATCTTGAGTGAGGCTCACGATACACCTTATACAACACACCCAGGAAGTACGAAAATGTATCAAGATTTGAGAAGGAACTTCTGGTGGAATGGAATGAAACGAGATGTTGCCTCGTTTGTAGAAAGGTGTTTGGCATGTCAGCAAGTTAAGGCTTTACACAGACGACCGTATGGATTGCTACAACCATTGGATGTCCCAGAATGGAAATGGGAAGGCATAGCTATGGACTTTGTCACAGGCTTGCCTAAGTTAAGAAGAGGAAACACATCTATTTGGGTAATTATAGATAGACTTACGAAGTCAGCACATTTGTTGCCAATTAAGACTACCTACGGATCAGAGAGATTAACTCAGTTGTACGTCAGAGAGATTGTACGTCTGCATGGAGTACCGAAGGTCATAATATCAGATAAAGACGCCAAATTTACCTCGAGATTTTGCATTACGATGCAGAAAGAATTGGGAACAGAGCTTAATTTCAATACAGCGTTTCACCCACAGACTGATGGGCAGTCAGAGAGAATAATTCAGATTTTAGTTGATATGTTAAGGATAGTGGTTTTGGACCGAGGCGCGAATTGGGAAGAAATTCTACACTTAGTCGAATTCGCTTACAACAACAGCTATCAGGCCACGATAGGAATGGCGCCGTATGAGGCTTTGTATGGAAGGAAATGTAGATCACCACTTTATTAGGACGAAGTAGGTGAGAGAAAGAACCTAGGCCCCGATGCAGTAAATGAGATGATTGAGATAGTTCGGCAGATACGTGATAGAATGAAAGAAGCTCAGAGCTGACAGAAGTCTTATGCCGATGATCGTCGAACCAATATTGAGTTTGAAATAGGAGATAAAGTTTTCCTTAAGATATCACCGACCAGAGGAATCCTTAGATTCGGAGTTAAGGGTAAACTAAGACCCAGGTTCATAGGACCTTATGAAATCCTCGAGAGAATAGGACCCGTCGCTTATAGATTGGCCTTACCGCCAAGTCTAGGAAGTGTCCACAACGTATTTCACATTTCTCAATTGAGAAAATATGTCTATGACCTTAAGCACGTCATTAGTCAGCAAGACATAGTTCTTGAATCTGACCTAAGCTACGAAGAGAAGCCGATATCGATTTTGGAAAGAAAAGTCCAAGAATTAAGAACTAAATCGATACCAATCGTTAAAGTGCTATGGAATCACCACGGGCAAGAAGAAGCCACGTGGGAGCTCGAGGAGAAGATGAAGGAGAGATATCCTCATCTTTTTACCGAAGGTATGCAAATTTCGGGACGAAATTTTTCGCAAGGGGGGTAGGATGTAATACCCTAGATTTTCCGTACAGTCTTAAAATTTTAAAGTTGTTAATAAAAATGGCTTTGCACGCCTAAGTTTACGATTCTGAATTCTAAAACCAACGGTGAAAACCGTTTCCGAAAATAAATTACGGAAGTCAGTTAGATGACTACTGTATTTATGGTTATCGCGTACGAAAACTTTTTAGTTCTGGAACTTAGAACAGAAAACCGTCTGATTTTTACATTCACGAAATCACGATACGAACTCGCCCGAGAAAGTTCGTTTTTTGATTTTCCGGACGAAACTCGGACTGTGACGTCTCGAGTTTTTGTCGGAATTATGTTTTTAAATATTACTTTCCGAATAAGTTAAATACATTAGAATTTTTGGTCGAATTGGAATTTGACGATTTTGTACCGAGGTACGTTTTTCGTCTTTCGATTTCCGTAGCGTCGTATCGCACCGGAAAAACGTGTAATTCTCTTTTTCTTTCCCTCTTGACCGACTTCTCCTCCTCTCACAACCATGATATTTTGATTTTATATAGTATTAATCTATGACTCACTACTTAGATCTTTTAATTACTTTACACCTATGTAGTTACTTTCTAAGTTCATTAGTCATCACCATCTTCTCCCCAACACACCTCATTGCCACCACCCCCCATCAAGTTCATCACCTCCATTTTCTTCTCTCCATTGTTGGATCTTCAAGCTCTCATCAAGGAAAATTCCACAAGTCTTTAATCCTCCATCAAATCTTCTAACTTCTTTTATTAATTGTCAAGTTAATCTCCTCCTCTCTAATCCTATCCAAATGGATTCCATTTCTTTTATTTTTCAAGTGGGATCGATTTTTATGGATGATGTAATTATATGTTTTGATCTTTAATTAGTGTAATAGGATGGATTAGATATGAATTCTTTGATTAAAATTTGAAGAAATCCAAGAACCCTAAATCCTAATAAATACTGAAAATTTGGGGCTTTGGAGTAGGATGTTTTGATTCTTCAATTAGTTGTATAATTGATCTTAGGAGATGTTCAATTGATGATTAAAACAAAAAGAAATCAAAACCCCTATGTTTTTTATGAGGACCGAAATTAGGCTTAGGGTTTGAGATGGATTTTTGTTTAATGTTGTAATGGTTTTGATAATTGGTTAATTGATGATATAGTAGTTGGATAAATGGATTAATGTTGTTAATCGATGAAGAAAATCACCCCTTAAATTATTATGTCATTACCGAAAATTATGAGAAATTGGGGGTTTTCATGTAGCTTGATTTAGTTGATGATTTGTTGATGAATTAATGTTGCTAATGATAATGGTTGATGATAGGAATTAAATGAGAATTTTCTAAAAATATTAATGAAGTTATAAGAGACAAAGAATTGGATTTAAGTTGAGTTTAAGTAATGAAATGAAGTGATGATGTATATAATAATGAATCTCGTAAGATGTTTATTAATGTAGTAGAAAATGAACGAATTCCGATAACTTTTGGAATTTCGTAAGAGACGAACAAGTGGACGTAATTAATAATCGAGAAGTCGAGTAAGGATTCTAACTTGATAATAGTGTTTATAATGGACTAAGGAACGACTTTGTAGTTGACGACATGAGCATTCGGATTATACTATGAGTTGTAGTTATAGTCGAGAACTAGAAACGAGAATTTGTTAACTTGTGTTGGTATAGTAAATGGTAGTTGAAACGACGAGGTTTGATCATCGTGGTTATAAACGAGTTTTGAAAAGGAGTCCTTCACGTACGGGAGTACGTGTTGACTGCCTTGAGAGTGAAATTTCGTGAGAAATCGAGTACGAGAACTTAGAACGAACTTAGGAAGTTATACGTCGATTCTATCAAGCAACTAGGGTTAGCCTCGGCAGTTTTGCGACCCTTCCCAGAAACTGGAATATCTTTTAGCTCGTTTATCGGATTTGAGATCCGTAAATTGGAGCGTAAACTAGACTGCCCAAGCTTTCTAATGGTACAGGGCTCATCCCCTGTTTCCAATTCCGCTGTTCTGGGCATTCCCCAGAACTACTGCCTTGCGCAGTGAAATTTCAGAAGTTGTTTTCCTAAGTTGTTTTCTTCGCAACTTAGTTTCTTTCGATCGTTTAAGCCGTAATAAGTTAATGAATATCTTCTCTACTGACCTAAGAGTCGAGTATGAGACCTTTCGAGTTCTAAATGAGATTTGTTCAAGTCTCGTTCCCGTTTAATTAAAATGAAACTAGTAGCGTGCAAATGCCTAAAGAAATGAAACGACTAAAACCTAAAGTGTTATTATTTTACGATGAAGGAGGAAGCCAGTAGTAAGGAAAGGACGGAAGATTAGGAGAACGGAAGCTCGTACTTAGTTCTGTAAACGCTAAGGTGGGCTTTTATATATAAAATAAAACGAGCATTGCTCGAAAACCTTTCTTTATCGCTTTGATATCTGTGTTTTCAAAGTGATAATTATGGCATGAACTGTTTTATGTTTTATGTGAGTTCTCTTGTACCTATCTGAGTTAACATTCGTGTTTTCCAGATTTTATGAGTTAATCAAATAGGTTAACTAACGATCGGCTCTGAGTTAGCTATTAAGTGCTTTCCAGAGTTAGTGCACTTTGTAACCTGTGGTGTATGTGGTATCCTGTTGAGGGGTAACCAGCCACGGTGAATGAGAATTGGTCAAGATTTGAACGTAACATACCAGAAAATGCTCGGCCGAGTAAATTGTGAAAATGAGTCAGAAAATATTTTAGTAGACACGGGCTAATTTTAAGTAAAACCCCGATGTGCTACAAATTATGAAATGCCAGATTATCTCTACTTATGTTATATTTTCGGCAGCGTGCCCACTAAGTACTTTCGTACTTAGCCCTGCATGTATTTATAAATGTGCAGGTTGAAGTGATGAGAGCGGCGGTGGTTGAAGTTGAGTCGAGTTGAGAAGTTAGGATTGCTTTAGCTATGACCTACTTTCCGCTGCAAAACTCTAGTCTCTTTTTGAGGATATGTACATTATTAAATCACTGTAGTTAAGTCTGTAAACTTTAACTTGAATACTTTCGAGTATCTTTTGTCGAGTAATCCTTCGTGATTAACTCTTTCTTTATAATAGTCAAGTCTTGTTCATTGAATGTATGATGTCTTTTATGTATGTTTAGTTAGTCAGCCCCCTTCTCCCCGCTTCTTTAATCCAATCCCAGTCGCACCCCGGCTTCTGCCGTCCCTCGGGATTTGGGACTGTAACATCTGTCCTCCTTTAGCTTCCTTCTACTTTATCAAGAATCTTTTCCTTGATCGAGTCTAGAAGTTTACACCCTTTTCCTAAGCAGATTCTTTATAAAAGTCGAGTCTGTAAGCCTTAGAAGGAAATCTCTACTTCCCCAAGTGTAAAAGGTTTCAGTAGTTGGAAAAACCTCCCACCCTTCTTTTCTAGGTTCCTTAGTACCCGCAAACTAGGGATAGATGTTGTTCTTACCTGTAAAAGAATTGTAGGAATTGTTCGTACCCGTAAACAAACTGTATAGGCTTATTTGGTGCCTGCAAATCAAATCCTAATGTTTGATAAGTACGCTTAAACTTCTCTAGTGGATTACCAATCCAAAAAGTTAGTCGTAGATGTAGAAGGTCTTCTCCGAGCCACGTAAAAATACTAGTGTTATTTTTACTTCAGTTATTGCGTTCAGTTCATTAACCAAGCTAAGTGCATAAAACAAGTTTTCTTAAAACTGCACTAAGTCTTTGCGAACCGACCTCGCTAAAAGGATTTTATGTTAAAGTAACGAGAACTTAATTTCCACGAACTTCAGCACACACTCTGTAAAACCTCAGTTCGAGTGATACAGTTGACCCTTGACGATGCCGAATATATCATTCGGAACTCGACGCGTCAAGATAAATTTATATGTCCTGATACCCACTACTAGGTATAGCTAGGGCAAGTATTCAGGGTCGAAACCAAGGGAGGCATCTTGTGATGATCTCGGTATCATTGGAAAATATTTGGTTTGAGTTTTGGAACCCTCTTAACATCAATAAAAAGCAAAGACTGAAATAAAACACGAAAATATCAAATAGAGAGGGATTACTTATGTTAGCCTTGACTTGGTTTGGGGTGTGTGTGTGTTGGATCCCAGGCCCTCGAAAGCCACTGCGTGAGTCCGTCTCTCAGTTACGGGTCTCAATGCTCACGCCCCTTTACTCTCACCATGTCATACACGTGAGCATCTCCACCCTAGCACTTCCTTTCTATGTCGAGCCCTCCAAGTCGCCTTGGATGCGCACCTTACTGGCTCCAGAAGTAGCTCACACCTAGAAAAGTCACCATTGAGCCCTCTGTGCAGCAGCCTTGAGATCTAGAAGGCCCGAGATGGCTAGAATCATGACTTACGTCATACACCACACTCCAGCACCACCACACGACCGCAGATGAGGGGAACCCCTGCACCTTTGCCCAGTATTGTCTGGGATTTTGCCTCCTCCACTCTTCCGTTGGCCACCGCAGGAATCGTGGAGGTTTCACCACTTTGGAATCAAGCACAGCGTGTTGGGAATGGCCTCAGTAGATCTCCGGCAAGCTCTCCATCTCACCACTCACGCACATCACACACCTCACCTCCTCTCAACCAACCCAAGCAAGATAAACTTATCTAGACATGAAAATAAAATAAATAACAAAGCAAGAGATAAAAGAAAACATACTTAACATTAAAAACGAAATGATTGTTTGCCTCACGGAGGACTTGACAGAAAATGTAAAGGGTGATAGTGTATCAATTACATAAACTAAAATAGTTGCAGAGGTATGGTGGAGAAGAGATGTAAGCTGGAATCGAAGATTGTCACAACCCGTTTTCAGGATGTGTGAAAACGACGAACATCCTTTGGGCTGTGAGATAAAACCTCGAATATGAAACATAACTCGACTAGGGGACATGCTTGGGAATAAGAGAATATAGATTGAAAGTAATAACAAATAGAACATGCTTTCAATTCAAATCTCAAACAAACGAGCATTAATAAATAATTCAAGTGTCGAAAGCAATTGAAGCATTATAATCCAAAGATATCAGAAAACACTATTCACATCACACGTCGTGTTTTCCTCGATTTCTCGAGTTAAACGAACTCAGAAATTTACGAGATTAATTCTCGGGTTCTAACATCACAAATCATTCACAAACAAACTTTTAGATCAAGAATCGAACATTCACAAACAGGTAAACGATCGACTTCGATAAATAGATGGAAAAAGAAAATTTTTCTAAATATAATAAAATATTCCAGAAAATTTCTAGAAAATCATATTAATTCACTTAATCACAAATGTTTACTCGGAAACTTATTCAAGACTCGATTATAACTCATGCTGACTCGACTTTGCTCGGTTTATAACTTAAAAAATAAAATTATTAGATTTAAATGAATAGTTTCATATTTCTTAAAATAAAACAAGGATTTCAAATACAAAATAGGATTTAAATTCCAAAATTCCTAATAAAGATCATTCAGAATAAAGTCTATGTCATTTTCTCGTAAAATGTGTCACTACTCGGAAAATTACGAAACTCGGTAAAACGATTCTAATTACTTTTAATTACTTATTAACTCGATTAATTTTTCTTTATTTTTCATTTTTCTTTACAAAATTGTTCGTTTCTTAGTTTAACTCGATTTTTCATTAATCAAATTTCATTACTCGATAACTTTTACATATTAACTCGGATTCAAGAATTTCGAAAAGCCACTCTAGTTATTTTAACTTCATCATCATCATCAAATCATTATATTAATCAAAACTAACATGCAATATCAAGAATCATCAACTTCATCATCCTATTTGGTTTGAATTTTTCAAAGAAAAATCCATCAAAATTCATTCTTCTAATTTTTCTTATTTCATCTTCCTTAATTCATCGAATTAACTCATCATCTATCTATCTATATATATATATATATATATATATATATATATACAGTTTCTTTAAAAAAATAACAAATAATTTTCCTTCTCCAATTTTATTCTTATTATCATTATCTCACCTTCCATCATCAAATTAAACTAAGAACATCAACATACAAATCTCTAAATTTTCATCAAAAATTTCGGTACACACATACATATATACTTCATCATTTTTCTCATCCAATCAAATACATAGAGACTCTTAGATCATATTCTAAAACACAAATCTATCATCTATTTCAACCAAGAACATCAACATGAAAATTTTCAATTTCACCTCAAAATTTTCGGTACATATAAGGAATAAATAATTAAGATTTTAACCTCTACTTTCATACAAGAATTCATACAAGAAATCAAGATGAAACTAAGATCAAATATCATCAAAATTATTAACACCAAATATTCCTATTTTTGGTCATAGAAATCGGCAAAGAGGGGAAAATGATCATCAAGAATTTTGGCTTCAAAATCATGCATAGAACTATGCTAGGTTCGATTTCTAGACTCCAAAACAAATCGAAAATGAACTCTCCTCTATGGCATGAGAGTGCTGAATTTATTTGAGAGAGAGGGGGGGAGGGATTTTCTTGAGTTCTAATCACTAGAATCAACAAGAATCAAAGAACTTACGAAGACTCGAAGGCTTGATCGATCAAAGGGCTTCAATCCATGCAACTCGAAGCTTTAAACACTCTAAAAGTTGAGCTCCATCCTTGCACAAAAACTGCCGATTTTAAAGAGGAAAAGAAATAGATGAATCCTAGTCTTGAATTGATCATCACGACGAGAAGATTTCAAATACCTTATTAGATTAGTCGATGGATGATCGGGGGCTAGGCTATTGTCATTCTTGGAGCTTGAAGATTGCTCAACAATGGAGTTCTTGTGTGTGTGTGTGTGTCTGTTTTGCCGAGAGGGAGAGAGAAGAGATAGAGGTCGGTGGGAGAGAGAGAGAGTAGAGAGAGAGAATTGGAGAGAATGATTTAAAAGAGAGAGAGAGAGAGTGTGTGAGAGAGAATGGAGAAAAATCAGAGTATATTAGGATTTTAATTTAGTTTTAGTTGCACCTAGTAGTAAAAAACGCGATATAAATTTCACCGGAAGAAAAAGTTATCCAATGCAATTTAACCATAATTTCTCATTAAACTCTCAAACGATTTAAAACTGACCACGACTCTTTCTCGACGTCGTAAAAGTCTCTACTTCGTCTCAAACTTCACCAAATATATCAAGAAATCCATAAATCAAACTTTCAAAATCAAATTCTGAGAAACGAAGAAAAAGTCGGAATTCACTATTCATCTTAGGGTTTTCTGGACCTTCAACTAAATTTTCTCTCATCTGTCAGCTTTCAAACCTATCTAAAAGCTTCTAGAATCATTTTTAGACTTAAAAGACACTAATTAGATGAAATTCAGAAAAGTTTAATAAATAGCAAAAACTCGAGAAAAGTTACTATTCATCCCAAAATGAAACTTCTCAAAATTTTTCGAAATTCACACTCAAACTCAAACTCATATAATCATGCTTAATCAATTCATCACACAATTAATTCAAATAACCGAAACGATAAAATTTACGAAAAGTCATTCAAGGGCATTTTAGTAATTTCACTAGAAAATTTCTTTTCTCGGAAATTTTTATCACACAAGGGCACATAATTAAGGCACATAAGTTCAATTAAGACAAACTTAAAGACTTATAAAAGATCGGGGTATTATAAAGATGCCCTTACTGGTGGAGGCGGAGACCTTTATATAGTGCGGCTGCCCTTCTTGGTAGTTGGAGTTTTGTCTTTTCGAAACCGCTCCTAATGAGAGTTTGGAGTCCAACTTGTGTCTTGGCAGGTGAAAGCTCACTATCAGTCCTTCGTTCTTGCTTCTCTCTCATTGGTCGCTCTTTTTGTTGCTGCTGGAGCTTGCCGTTGGAGTTTCAGTGGTCCTTGTCAAAGCTGTTCTTTCCATTTTTGGTAAAAGAGTTGACTTCAGCGTTTAAAGTCTTCATGCCTTTGTTACTTGCCATCTTGATTATAGCTCAGCTCGTCATGACCTTAGCTCCTCCGCTGCTTTTCTTTCACTTCGTGCCTCAAATCAGCTCCTCTGTGCCCTTTTGCAGGATTGTGATGCCATGTAAGCCAGAGTATCCTCCCAGACGCAAAAAGAACCAAAACAAAGAGAATAGGACCCTATTTAGACCTCTATAGACATTGAAAAGAGCACAGAAACATGGCTCGTCAACCCTCAGTCAAAGAAGTCAATTGCATCCCAACTGAACGATTGCTCCAATAGAGTTACACAGTTGTTGAGCTGACTGAGTTAAGTTAGAAAAAGTTTTTAAAATACCTGCTGGCGTATTCCCCCCATACACCAGTTAGCTCGTTACCGGGACCATAACTACTCTAATTATTTCCTTATTTAAAAGGGGTATTCCCCCTTTTGGAAGGGAACTTTACTCTCTACATTTCAATTTCAATTTCCAACTTTCCTCTTAGGGTTTATGTCATTAGATTTCAATTGAAGACTTGATTTAGATGCTTTGAAGATTGTAATTGGAGATCTCATTTGGGTTAATAATAGTATCCACTTTTATGGCTTTATTTCTCTCTTCCTTTTTGTTATTTCTTATTCTATGTCTAGCTAAATTTTCTAGGTGATGTTAGGGATTTGTGGAGACTCATTGATGTTGATTGCTTTCATTATCTAATTCTATTTACCTTCTCCTTCTTGATTGTGGTTTTGGCTCTTAATTTTGTGTGAGAATTATTGATCATCTTTCTTGCATGCCAAGTGTTTGTGAAAATTCTTAATAGATTTTTATATAAGCATTGACATCAAAATTACACAACATGCATGGTTTTGAGACTTATTAAGTGAGGAATTCATGTGTGGGAGCCCTTAATCTTCCTGAGCCTTTGGGAGTTAGTCTCTTGACATGAGTCTTAGCCGAAATAGTCGAGAGATTTGTCTACTTTGCTAGCTATCGAGAGATTTGAGGTAAATATTTTTGTGATTGCTCCACAAGATTGAGATTAAATGTGGCTATGTGGATTAGGAGATTAATTTCATCATCATCTCGAATTGAAACATATCCTAGAATCAGTGCTTGTTTGTTATCATCATATTTGATTTGATTGCCCCTCAATTATTGTCTTCTATATTTCTTGAGTTTGAAAATAAAAAATCATGACCACTTTGGAGCTTGAATAGTAGGAATGTTTATAAATCTTATTTTCACAATATTTTCAATTTATAGTCCTCGTGGATACGAT
Organism: Schizonepeta tenuifolia; assembly: GCA_029490685.1. Taxonomy (NCBI): domain Eukaryota; kingdom Viridiplantae; phylum Streptophyta; class Magnoliopsida; order Lamiales; family Lamiaceae; genus Schizonepeta; species Schizonepeta tenuifolia. The sequence continues at coordinate 28,072,146 of CM055956.1, forward strand.
ATTCAACTTGCTATAATGCTACAATAACATCGAGAAATTGCGGTTATATTGCTAGTAAAATTAATGATCAGCGAGTTTGCTTGCGGGCTAGTTGGGTCGGGTCACCGACGGGTATCGGGATTGTGGTACAGTTGGTCCCCAATGTGCCGAGTTTAGTTTTTTTTTTTAAGTTTTGTGGCACATTTGGTACAATTTTAGTCTTATTAGTGTCAATTGTTCCAAATGTGGTACAATTGGGACGAACTGTCTAATTATTTCCACTTATGCCAAATTATCGTTGTGGTACAATTGGTACGAATGAAATCAATTTGTACCAATAGTATCAAGTCGCGAATAACAAATTCGAAAACACGCATCGAAAATAACTCCGGCGAACAATGGCGAGCGTTCATCACCACCACCAACAACAGAGTCGCAATATCAAGCTGACTTCAATTGTGGCGTCGAAAATAAAAAATAAGCAACTACGACGCCGTAAAACGGAAATAACATCTCGGCGATGGAAAAACCCTAGAAATTGATTTATGGTCCTATTTTCCCCAAACTCCGAGCGCTTTGTACGAAATTTGGGATGGGATTGATAGGAAATAATTTTCTAAGGTGATGAACGAAACAGAAAAACGATTAAATCACTAGAAACGGAGCATCGATTGATGGAAGGAGAAACAAATTTTTTTGTTTCAAATTGGTACAAACGACTTAGTTTGTACCAGATGTACCAATAATACCATAATCTTGATACTTGCCCGCGAACCGACCTGCGACCCACGCCCTTCTCATTAAGGGTAAATCCGTCCCAAAGTACAAATGTTGGCCAAAATTTGTGCTTATAAAGGAGATGAGTCAAATATTATTAGATTTTAATCCCCATTATAACTGTATGAATAGCTATTTTCATAAAACATTAATTGAAATTACATATCATGATTTTTTTTTTGTCTTGCGCCTGTTGTTGTGTAGCGTTTCTTGCATCTTACACAAAGTTATCTAGATATGAGAAATAGTATTATCCCTCCGTCCCGATAGTAAGATCTCACTTATTTGGATATAGATATTAAAATATAAGAGTAAATAGATGAAAAGTGATAGGTTATACCGCTTTTGAAAAGTTAATTATTTTTATTTTTTAAATAAAATCTTGTTATTGAGACATTCTTAAAAGGATAATTAGACATTACAATTAAGACGGAGGGAGTATTAATTAATGGGATGATCTCCTATGCAACCGGGTCAAGTGAAACCGGATCCATTTGACCGGATCCGGGCCGGGTCGACCCGGTCAACCGGTCAATTTTTTTTTTTTACATTTCAGTTTTTTTTTTCGTCTCCGCCTTCGGCTCCGATTTTACGGCTCCGCCTTCGCTCCGATTACAAATATAAGGATAATCGACGGGCAACATTTTAGACTTTTTCAGCTCGCTCTGAGGCCTTCGGCTCCCCTCGCTCGAATCTTGACCAAAGAAGAAGCGGCAAACAAAAAAATGAAACGGCAAACCAAAAAACGAAGAGGCAAACAAAATAAAAAAAAGAATTTAAAAAAAATGAAATAAAATAAAATCTGAAAAAAAAAACTGAAAACTGGAGATACAGTAAACAGAGGAGGAAAAAAAAATCGGAAAAAAAAAGAAAAAAAGGATTTGTGTTAATTAATTTGGAAATATTTGTCCTACTGCAGAACTGGGTGAGGCGCGTGCGCCCCACGCGCCCCACGCGCGGTCGCATGGTGGCGGCAGGTCGCATGCGAGTATTTGTGTTAATTAATTTGGAAATATTTGTCCTACTGCAATACTACTTGTAAATATTTTGGCAGGTAGTGTGGTTGACTGCAATTTGATTGGTTATGATGGTACTCGAAGCGGAAGAAGAGAAGCATTTAATAGATAATTGGGTACAAAAGCATGAATGCAGTCAATACAGTTCATTTAAGCCTTTACACGAATATAGTTTTTTTTTTTGGGTACAGACTTTAACGAATATAGTATGATGGTCCCGAAACGAGTTACTGGTGTATCGGGGGGGGGGGGGGGGAATACACCAGTTAGGATTTAAAAATTTAAAAACTTAACCCTGAAAAAAAAAACACTTCAACTGAGTAAAAGGACTCAGTTGGAATCTCACAGCTGAGTAAGCAACCTCAGCTGGAAGAGTGAAGCTGTGCAAAATATGGTGGAAATTAAACTCGTTAATACAACTCACGCTTTTAAGCTCGGTTGGTCAAGACCCAAAACAGCTCGGTTGGTCAAAAACCAAAATAGCTCGGTTGGTCAAGAACCAAAACAGCTCGGTTGAAAATGTCCAAATGAGGTTTGTATGCTGGTTAGTCAGACAGATAATAATGCAATAAGCAACTGAATAAAAATGCACACAGACACACGGGATTTAACGTGGTTCGGAGATAACCCTCCTACGTCCACGGGGAGATGTGAATCCTCACACCTCAGTCCAAGTTCTTTTGTACAGATCCACACAGCTTACCCGGGCTGTGCAACCGTTGCAATAAGTTTACGGGTACTTATCAACCTTCACAGTTAAGTTTGCGGGTACTTAACAACCTATGTCAAGTTTGCGGGTACTTGACGACCTAGCTACTCAATTACAGGAAGAGTAAGGTCCTAGCAAACACTTTTTAGGGTGTGGGTGGATTTTCCAACTACAGCTCGATCACGAATGAGAGCTGGATCTAAGGCTTGAACGAATAAACACTCAAACTAAGATCTAAGACAGATTTTCACTCTATGAACCCTCAGCTACTAATGTTCTATCACTCTTGAACTCTCAGCTGCTGATGCTCTTAGAGTATGATTTTTTGTAGATTTTTCTTTCGCTTGATTCTCTTGTGATTGCACTTCTCTGTCTCGCATATATGTTGTATATCTCTCGAATGAGAGAATGCCTCTATTTATAGGCGAAGAGGATCAACTAGCCGTTGGAGGAGCTGTTGATCTCTGATCGATGAAAGCGATGGCTTGTCTCTTATCTCTGCAGACTTTCCCGATATGGCATCTGTGCTCTTCTGCTTTTTATCTGAGACAGCCTTGTGTTGGGCCAGATGGGGTAATGACTGAACGGTCAAACCCTCATGTGACTTTCTTTTGAAATTCAAATCTTAACCTTTCTGACAGTCAACCTCGGATAGTCGGTTGAAAATCTTGATCTTCATCTGAGTGGTCTTCAGCTGATGTTCAAGCTGTTGAACTCTCAGCTGACTTTGAACTTCAAGCAGTTGGACTTAGCTCGGTTGAATTCTACAACTGAGGTTCTGAAACTGAACACTCAGTTGTCTTCCTTGTATTTACTCAGTTGGGTTTGAACCCTCAGATGACTTCCTTTTCATCTGATGTTCTCTACCTCTCTTACTGCTTCTCATCCGAAGAACCCTCAGCTAGTTTCCTTCACAACTGATGTTCTGAAGACTTTCCCCTCTCTGCATCAGAACAACGAGCTCTCAGTTGTATTTTATGACAACTGATGTTCTGTCTGATTGATGCCTTGTTGCCATCTTTAGCTGGAGACCTGTAAAGATAAAATCTTAACTTTGCTCAAACAGCGAGCCTAAATTCTAACCTTAGGTTCTGGCAACATCTACTCGGTTGGGGTCAGTCGGTTTTGGAATTCATCAAAATTTATACTAATAAATTTCCCAACAATTTCCCCCTTTTTGATGATGCCAAAACCAAAACCACTTATAACTTTAAACCACTATTCATCTAAAACTCAATAACTTATCTAAAATCTCAGCTGAAATTCTAGACAGTCTATAAGATAAAACATCAAAGGGTTAGCACAGTTATAACATGATATTGAAAGACTTTGTGATTCAGAGCTTGGACAATGAGGAATTGTTCATCAAGGTGAATCTTATATATACTTTGAAGTTTTGGTTACAACTGAAGATTACAAGGTTAAGCACAAAACAGATAAAGATACAACAGTTGCTTCAAAAACTACAACATAAAAAAAAACTTCATCAGCTCAAAAACTTTGACAGCTCAAAAATATTGTTGACCGTACTTGCTGAAGATACGGTCAAAGATCTCCTTCTTCACCTCCGACTCAATACCAGTGTTGACGCCGTGTTCCTTGCAGACTTGCCTCACCTCAGCCATGATCGCATTTCTGTTTGGTGTGCTCGTGCCTTTGATCATCTGAGGGCGGTACCTGCACATCTTCGGAACTGGAACGGTGTTGGGATCGAGCTGAGCATTCAGCATAGCTCGCTTGAACTGACTAAACATTCCAGGGTCTCCAGATCTGAGTTCCTACAGGGCTTCCTTGAAGTCTTGTCTTGGGTCTTCAGTCGAGTAGACTTTCCTGTAATAGAAGTCATTGATGAATTCATGCTTGAACTGCACTCAGCATTCATCCACTTGTCAACATGTGGGTACCGAGACGGGAGCGGAGCGTTCTTCTGCATGATGCGTCGACTTCCTAGCTTCAGCCTTCATCTGGTGCTTGTTGATTCTTCGCACACTCCGGCTGGCTTTGTTCCTGTCGACGTTCTTCTCCACCTTGGCGAGCGCCTTCTCGAACTTGGCCACCTTCTTGGCCTGATCGGTAGCGAACTTCTTGATCCAAGAGGGATTCAAGTACTTCTCCTTGGACTCCCCCATAGCTTTGGCAGCTTCGATGCAGTCTTCGACAGATATCCCGTCAAGTTCGGCATTAAGCTCGGCCGTTAGCTCGGCTACGAGGTCGTGGGAAATTTTCAGTTCGGGCTGCGATCCTTTAGCTTCAGCTTCAGCTGGCACTCCTTTCTTCCTACTGAGCTCCTTCAGCTTGCTGGAGAACAGCTTTTCCTCGTCCAGCAACAGCTGCTGGCTCCTTGTCTTCCATGTCTTCCTTGTCTTTCCCCTTTTTGGCATCATCCAAAAGGGTGGCAACAGTGCCATCCAGGGAGGTCAACTTGGTCTCAGCCTGTTGAACGCGGGAAAAGAGTTCGTCAACAGCGTCCTTCTCTGCCACCTTCTTGGCCAACTCGAAGTCTTGGCGCTCCTGCTCAGCTCGCTGCACGGCTGCAAAGGTCGCAGAGACCTCTTTGTGGAGGGCGACGAACTCAGCTCGGAATGATGCGAACTGAGACATCCACTCCTGGTCTTGGGTCTGCTGGGACTTTGCCAGGTCAGATTTTGCAACTGTCTTGAAAACGTTGAAATCCGAGTTGAGACCTTGAACGGCCTTCCTTAGAGCAGAGACCTCCAAGCTGGAAGAAGTGGAGAGGTCTGCGAACTTCTGCTGCAGGGAAGAGTAAAGGTGTTCGAGCTGATTCTTCAAGCTGGCATTCTCGGCCATCAGCTGCTGCATCCTGTCAGCTTCCTCCTCCTTACTGTGCTGGATCTTGGATAACATCTCCTGCCTCAGCTGGTTGACCCTCTCCGAGATCAGCTCGCAGACGGCATCAGTTGAGAGCGCTGGCTAATCGGAGGGTCCAGGCAGGTGTTGTGGTTGAGGCTGGGCAGATGGCGTCATGACAATCATGGCAGATCGGCTGGCGAGGTAGGCCTTGAGCTTCTCACCTCTTCTCTCTTGGCCGCCTCATCAGCCGCGTCGACGTCCTCCATGCAGGTGGCATTCTTGGCCAGCATATCATCAAGGAACTGAACAGCTCCAGGGTTGTTGCACAGCTCCCTGGTGTCTGTCCCTTCTTGAATGCTCCTGCCCAGACGTCGTCGTAGCACAGCCACCTTCTGGTTGTAAGCCACCTCCAGGTTCTGGTAGTCGAAGTATTCCCTCAGGTTGGACTCCTCGACCTTCAACCTGTCCCAACCATGGATCCTAAGAGTTTCCTCCTTCACATACCAATAGCTGAATATGACGCTGAATTAGTAGAGCAGTTCCGTCCCGAACATAGTAAATATGGGCATCGAGGCTGCCTCGGGGAACATTCCAATCAGCTTGCGAAAGCAGTAGCTGAGCCTTCCTTCATATTCAGCCAAGATCGCCTGGCGGTTGGCTTCTTCGTCGATTGGAGGGGGGTCGATATCGAAGGTTACGGGTTCGATGGTTTCATCAACGTTGGCCGAAGGAATGGTCACAACGTTGGCATCGAGCGAGAGGTTCGGAATATCTGACTGAGGACCAGTTGAGAGAACTGGATCCTCTTTGGATGGTGAGTCGGCTGGCTCAATGGTTTCTTCAGACACAGGTGGGATTACCTGGCTGGCATCAGCTCCAGTTTGACTGTCGTGGGACTCCTCAAATGAAGAAGAGTCATCTGAAGAGGAGCTGGAATCCGCCACTTGGATTTCCACGTCTTCAGCTGCTTCCTCCTGACGTGGTTGAAGAATAAACCCAGCTGGGTCAACCGATTGGCTGGATTCGGTTGACTCCTTCTCCTCAGCTGGCTTGACCACCACTGGACTTGTTGTAGATGGTTGAGCCGCTGGCTGGACGATGCGAATCCTGGGCCTCTTCTGGAGGGGTTCCTCCTCTTCTTTTTCTTCGTCTTCCTCTTCCTCAGCTACCTCCTCCAGCTGGCGCTTCGCTGGCTTGGACCTCGATGGGCGGCGAGCAGCTGACTCCACAGCTGGCTTGGGGGCACCCTTGGGAGTGTAAACAGCCTCCACAACGTCCCTTGCCTTCTTGGCTGTGGGGAACAGCGTCAGCTTGCTGAATGGAGTGTCCTCACTCCCTTCCCATGTCAGCGGGAGACCCTTTGTGGCTTGGAGGATGAGGGCAGAGATTTTTGTCCCGAAGTTGAGTGTCCCCTTGACACTCAACAGCAGTTCTCCGGACTCAGCTGTCGTCTCGGAGATTTTCTGCTTCTCCATCATTAGCTGGCTCTCAAGAAAGCCCAGCCAGTCAACCTGGTGTAGCTCTTCCAGTGCCTTCTGTTGCTTGAGCTTTGGTCGACTAATGTCACCAAATGCTCCACCATATGCGAAGGCGCACTTGGAGATTACGTCGAAGAGAAGTCGGTGCGCCGGCTTCAGCTTCGTCCTTTGCATGCTCCCCTTCAATGGTTCAGGAACAAGAAGGATGGTTTGAAGGAAGGCATCAGCGTCCTTGTCAGTGAAGTTCCCCAGCACATCTGTGGCTTCGCGATTTCTGGGGATGATCTTCTCTAATTCCTTCGATACTTTAATTTCTATGACGATGTCTTCTATCGTCCGGGAGGTTCTGTGTCGTTGCTTGCACGGAATGATCGTGACAAGTCCATCATCTACAACTCGCTGCAGATTCCGATAGAAGTGTACGACCTGCTTCCTGAGCAACTGGGACGGAGAGAGGGTTACCTAGTCGAGAGACGGTGGTCGGAGAGAATGGCGGCGACGGGAGCGAGCTCAGGCGAGGTCAAGGCCGCTCTGGACAGAATCTGTTCAAAATGAATCTTCGACATCACCATGTCAAAAGATTCCTGGAAGGTAGCAGGCTCTGCGGAAACCATCTTCTTAGAAGCTTTGGATTTGGGCGCCATCTCGAGGAGATATATATGCAAAGAGGAAGAGAAATCTTTACTGAAAATGGTGAAATAAAATCGGAGGAGATGGTGAATAGTTAGTAAAGATATGCACGAAAAGAGAAGGTAAGGATCACTTCCTGATTTTCCGTATTATATAATCTTTGGCTCGGATAAAATCAACGGCTGGGGTTAAATGGCGCGTAATTATCAACGGCTGAGATTTCACGACTGTTGAGTAATTTTGACTGATGCTTCACGCGCGCGAGTGAGAAGGTGAATAGTTTAGGGTGTCAGCCCAGTCGCACTATAAAGTAAGGCTATAGGAGTTCAGCCAGACTTTACATTAAATGCGACATGATGGCTTGTTTAATCTAGCTGACATGTTCAGGAATGTTTGAATTTATTTCAAACATTCTCATTTAATATCATAACACCTTCAGTCATAAATGATACCTGCCAGCTGATGTCGACATCTGCTGTATCCCTCAGTTGTGTTCTTTAGTTGCCGCATACCATCAGCTGACTCGAGTTCATCTGTTCAGCTGATGTTTGATGTCTTCAGTTGGCAATTCGTATCTGAGATTCCCCCTTCATCTGAGCTTCCCCCTCAGATGGATATCTGACTCTTCAGCTCGGATGGATTCTCATCTGCTCGGATGACTCTTCATTAGCTCGGATGACTCTTCTGCTCGGATGATTCTTCAGCTCAGATCCAAGAGTCCTAGAAGATCACACAGCATCTTGAACCGGGCTTCAGGAAGAGGTTTGGTGAAAATGTCAGCTCTCTAAATCTTAGTTGGGATCTAATCCATGGACACATCCTTCTTCTCAATATGATCTCGGATGAAATGATGACGAATGTCGATATGCATAGTCCGAGAGTGGTGAACAGGGTTCAGAGAGATAGCTATGGCACTCGAGCTATCACAATGAATGGGAACCTGTCCAGTTGTGACTTCATAATCTCTCAGTTGTTGCTTCAGCCACAACACTTGCATGCAACAGCTTCCGGCAGCCATGTATTCTGACTCGGTTGTAGAAGTGGCAACACATGCTTGTTTCTTGGAGAACCATGAAACCAGCTTGCTTCCCATGAATTGACAGTGTCCAGAGGTAGACTTCCTGTCCAACCGATCTCCTGCTAGGTCCGCATCTGAGTATCCAGTTAGCTGGATATTGTCGTCAGTTGGGTACCACAACCTAACATTGACAGTTCCCTTCAGATACTTAATGATGTTCTTTGCTGCTAACATGTGTGCTTCTCTTGGTTGGACTTGAAATCGAGCACACACTCCAACTGCGTATGATATATCTGGTCGGCTGGCATGTAGGTAGAGCAGCGAACCGATGATCCCTCTATACTGGCTGGCATCAACGAGCTTTCCCTCAGCTCCGGGTTCGATCTTCCAGTTCGTATTCATGGGGATTCTAGTTATCTTACTTGTCTGCAATCCGAACTTGGTGATGAGCTCCTTTGTATATTTGGACTGGTTGATGAAAATCCCTTCAGGTGACTGCTTCACTTGTAATCCAAGGAAATAATTCATCTCGCCCATCATTGACATCTCGAACTTCTCCTTCATGAGATCTGAGAATTTCTTGCACAGCTCCTCCGACTTGGAGCCGAAAATGATGTCATCAACGTAAATTTGCACAACAAGTATATCTTCTCCAACTTTGATGGTGAACAGAGTTTTATCAACTGAACCTCGTTTGAACCCCGAGTTCAGAAGAAATCCACAAAGAGTGTCATACCACGCCCTTGGCGCTTGCTTTAGACCATAGATAGCTTTCTTCAGCTTGTACACTCTTCCATCTCCAGTCTCAAAACCAGGAGGTTGTTCAACATATACATCTTCTTTGATATCTCCATTTAGGAATGCACACTTCACATCCATCTGATATACTCTGAACTTGTGATGTGCGGGATAAGCTAGAAAGATTCGGATGGCTTCCAGCCTTGCAACAAGTGCAAAGGAATCTTCAAAGTCAATTCCTTCTTGTTGGCAGTATCCTTGAGCTACCAACCTTGTTTTATTCCTCACAATGAATCCAATGGCGTCTCTCTTATTTTTGAAAATCCACTTCAATCCAATCACCTTGACACCATTTGGTCTATCTACCAACTCCCATACACAGTTGCGTAGAAACTCATTCAGTTCTTCTTGCATTGCCGTTGTCCAGTGTACACAGTTGAGCGGTTCCCCAACATTCTTCGGTTCTGGTACATCAGCTACAAATCAAGAAATCATGGCAACATCTCCAGCTTGCTCGAACTCTTCTAGAACTGCCAATTCCTCAGCATATTGGGCATAAGTGTTGGAGTCTTCCTCGGATGATTCAGGATTTGCAATACGGCTCCTTGTACGCACAGCCTCGGTTGGATATCCGATGATGTCATCGGTGGAATGAACTTCGTACCATCTTCGGTTGCGTCTTTCTTCTTCTTCCAACTGTGGCTGTTCAGAAATCTGAGTTGGAGTCTTCAGAGCTGGTGATTGATCAGTTGTTGAGTCTGGATCCTCAACATTGACAATGGTTTGAGCTGAGTTTGGCTCTGCTTCAGATGTTGATGCAGTTGGAGGAGCATCAGCTGAAGTTCCCCCTTGGGATGAGCTGAGGTCTTCGCATTCATCTTCAGAGGAGTATGGATCCTCATCCTCAGTTGCCCACACCAGTGGTTCAGCTCGGTTCTTTTCCCTAAGTGCTTGCGATCTGGTTAAAACTGGTAGATCAGCTGGATCCGCGTGTTGCTCTTCTACCTGTTCCCTGCACTCAAAGGTAGATTCATCAAAACTAACATGAGGTGTTATTTCCACAACATGAGAGCTGTTGTTGGAAACTCTATATGCCTTGATCCGAGCTGCATATCCAAGAAATATGCCCTTCGAAGCTTTGGCATCAAAAGTTTTCAACTGAGTCTTCCCATTGTTGTGAATATAACACTTAGACCCAAAAATGCGAAAATAAGAAATATCTGGCTTTTTGCGTCTCCACAGCTCGTAGGGTGTCTTTCCCAATCGCTTGGTGAGAAGAGATCGATTCTGAGTGTAGCATGCTGTGTTGATCGCTTCAGCCCAAAATTTCTTTGGCAGAGCTGAGCTCGCTAACATAGATGTGGCTGCATCCTTCAGCGTTCTGTTTCTTCGCTCAGCTACGCCATTCTGTTGCGGAGTACGCGCGGCTGATGTCTGATAAGTTATTCCATTCTTCTCGCAATACTCAATGATGGTTTCATTTAGAAACTCCATTCCACGATCTGATCGGATAGATATGATCTTCATTTCTTGTTGATTCGATATCCGATCCATCAGCTTGGGCAGCTCATCTCGGGTTTCACTCTTGTGATGCATGAAAATGGTCCACGTGTACCTTGAGTAATCATCAGTTACAATCAATGTGTATTCGTTGCCATTTATGCTTTTTGGTGTAACTGGCCCGAAGAGATCCATATGGATCAGCTGTAGCACTCGATCGGTTGAGGGAGTTGACTTCAACCGGAAGGAGGATCTAGCGAGCTTTCCCAGCTGGCATGCACTGCAGATGTGTGTTGTTGAAAACACTCGGTTAGGTATGCCTCTTGCATGTTCTTGTCTGGCGAGTCGGTTCATCGTCTTGAAGTTCAGATGGTTGAGCCTTTTGTGCCACAGCCAGCTCACATCCGAACTGCTCTTTGATATCAGGCAAGTGTCAGGGAGGCTGCTGTTCCAGTCAGCGTAGTAAACATTCCTTGTTGGAGATCGATTTCCCAACAATATCACCTACTTTGTTCCGACATCTTTAACTCTGCAACCCTGTGCATCAAACTTGACAGAGAAACCATTATCACATAATTGGCTGATGGAGAGCAGGTTATGCTTCAATCCATCAACATAAGAAACATTAGAAATTGAAACATGATTGGTTTCAAGGGTACCGTAACCTCTAGCGTAACCTTTTGAGTTATCACCAAAAGTAACTGATGGACCTTCTTTCTCCACGAAACTTCCAAGCAAATCCTTCAGATTCGTCATGTGTTTCGAGCATCCACTATCCATCACCCATATTGTAGCAGACGCCTTCTTCTTTCTCAGCTGTTTCTCCTGCATCTGCAAAGAGAAACTCGCTTAGGTCCCCAATTTCAGTTGGGTCCTGGAGGGTTAGAACCAGTTCCTGCTGGAACTGTGCGTCGCTTTTCCCTGTAAACTCGGATGGATTTATCATTCCAGATTACTTTTCCTTCATCATCAACTATAACAACACCTCGGTTATCCTTAGGCTTGTTGTTAGTAGTGATGTTCTGTTTCTTGGGAGGAGTTGGATTTCTCCCATGTTGAGCTTTAGGAGAAAAGGCTTTCCCCCTGTTTTGATGGCGATTCTTATCCTGTTGAGTTTGTCTGTGAGGTCGGACGCCTTGTTGGAATCTTTGTGGCTGATTGTGATTCCAACTTCCAGAGGGTTGTCTGTAGCTGTTCATGTCCTGTTGATGATTCATATTATGGCATGAATATCTCCAGTTGTCCGACATGTTCCTTAACTGTTGACTTGGTTGGAACCTTTGGTCGAACTGATGTTGGAACCTCGGTTGATTCAGATGATTGAACCCATGTCTGTTCTGAGGTAGGTTCCATTCCTTCTGACGTTGACTCTGAGGTTGACGCAGAGGTCGGTTCTGATTCTGAGTTCGGTTGCGGTTATGCCTTCGACGCCTCTGATTCCTCTTCTGACTTTTGGAACATTTCCCCTCGGTTGATGTCCTAACCGATGGAACATTCTGTCCTACATCCGCTACTCCTTTTCCCTTCTCAGTTGTGGTTCTATTGGTCGGTTGAACTTACTGAGAGGTGGAGGTTGAATTAGCTTCTGGAGACTCAGCTGTGTTGGGCTCGACAGCTATGACTTCTATAGCTTTGATGAAGGTTGCTGGAGGAATCCCAGTATCCTTGACAATATCATAACCGAGTCCTGACACGTCATCCATCTGTCTGCTGTAACTTAAAAGGTTTTCGATGATCTTGGATGACTGATACAGCTTGATTAGATTGTCCTTCTCAGTTTGCAACTGTTTGAGGAGGACAGTTATCTGCTCGGTTTTACCATCTGACTTCTTTATCAGCTGGTCAATCTGAGCCTCTTGATTTTTCAACTGATCTTGCTGTTCCTTGTTCTGCTTTGTCAACTCCTCATCAGCTGGAGCCTTAGCCTCGTTCAGTTGACTCTTGAGATTCTCAATCTCTTCGGTTTGGCTTTTGATCAGATCGTCCCTTTCGGTTAAGGAATCTTCAAGTTTGGCGAACTGATCTTGAAGACTCTTGAACTCAACCGATTGGTGATGCAACTCCTCATTGAGTTCTTGAAAATCACTCCAGGAGGGTTCCAACTCATCGTTCAGAGATTCCTGCATGTTAGAAGTATTGGAAGAATTTAAGCGAGCAGGATTAGATTGTACCTCAATATCATCTTGGTCGGTTCCAAGTGCCATGAGGCATTGATCCTAACTGGGGACGTTGTTGGTAGAGGTCAGCTCATCTTCATCTTCAGTGTCTGTGAAGATGTCCATGTCGTCAGCTGCTTCTTCAGCTACCATGGCCTTGTTCTTTGCAGTTTTCTTGGCCCTCAGTGCTTCTCTTTCCTTCTTTGAGAGGTCTGGGCAGTTAGCTTTGAAGTGTCCTTCCTTGCCGCATTCGAAGCAACCATTGGTGACTGGCTTCGAGCTGTCTCGTGTTCGGTTTGATTTACAGAAACGTTTATATTTGCCGAACCGAGTGTCCATGTCGGCTAGTTTCTTTGACAATGCTGCAATGTTCTGTTGCAGTTCCTCTCTGCTTGGCTCCTTTGCAATCGTGTCAGCCGATCTGGTTGGCCTTGACGATCTCGATTTTGAGTAGTCAGCTCGGAGGGCAACTGACTTTGATGCCGAGCCAACATCCTCAATTCTATTTGTCTGACCTGAGGGCTGCGATCTCCTTCTGTTGACCTTATACTCATTTCCTTTCAAGATTGAGAACAATCTTTCAGTTCCCATTTCACCAAGGTCAACTCGGCTCTCGTGGATATTTGTGAAAGTATCCCACTCAGCCGGTAGAGCTTGCAACACTTTGAGGTTGATTTCTATTAGTGTGTACTTTCCTCTCCGGATGGACTGGATTCTTCTGATGATGTCCATAAACCGGAGCTCTAGCTGATCGATAGTCTCATCAGGTCGTAGACTGAAGTTGTCGAAATCTTGACATGCATGCGAGAACTTGTTTTCCTTTGTCTTGTTGCTTCCTTCACTTAGCGATGCCAGGATGTCCCACATCTCTTTTGCAGTCTCACACTCCTCTATCCAGGGCAGATAATCTTGTCCAACTGTGGACATTATTGTGCTCTGAGCCGAGATATCCAACTGGCTCACCTTGGCCTCCTCTGGAGAGTAATCTTCTGGCTGTTTCTCCACATACTCCACCACTGCATCTCCATCGTTGGGATTTGTGGGAGTGCGAACTATTCTATCTTTTATGACGATTGGTCCAGAAGTGAGAACTTGTTGCATCCTATGATGCTTTGACAGAAGGATCTTCTTCATTCGAGTTCTCCATGATGTATAATTGACTACTGAGAACATGACGACGATCATGTCCTTGACGTCCATCTACACAAACAAAAACAGGACAAAAATGCGAGCAAGTATGCACTAGCGTGAAAAGATCTGTTCAGTTGACCACTGAAGAAAATTTCTCGAATTCACACCTCGTAAAACAGAGTCAGCAGTCTTTTGAACCACTGCTCTGATACCACTTGATGGTCCCGAAACGAGTTACTGGTGTAGGGGGGGGGGGGGGAATACACCAGTTAGGATTTAAAAATTTAAAAACTTAACCCTGAAAAAAAAAACACTTCAACTGAGTAAAAGGACTTAGTTGGAATCTCACAGCTGAAACCTCAGCTGGAAGAGTGAAGCTGTGCGGAATGTGGTGGAAATTAAACTCGTTAATACAACTCACGCTTTTAAGCTCGGTTGGTCAAGACCCAAAACAGCTCGGTTGGTCAAAAACCAAAACAGCTCGGTTGGTCAAAAACCAAAACAGCTCGGTTGAAAATGTCCAAATGAGGTTTGTATGCTGGTTAGTCAGACAGATAATAATGCAATAAGCAACTGAATAAAAATGCACACAGACACACGGGATTTAACGTGGTTCGAAGATAACCCTCCTACGTCCACGGGGAGATGTGAATCCTCACACCTCAGTCCAAGTTCTTTTGGACAGATCCACACAGCTTACCCGGGCTGTGCAACCGTTGCAATAAGTTTACGGGTACTTATCAACCTTCAAACTTAAGTTTGCGGGTACTTAACAACCTATGTCAAGTTTGTGGGTACTTGACGACCTAGCTACTCAATTACAGGAAGAGTAAGGTCCTAGCAAACACTTTTTAGGGTGTGGGTGGGTTTTCCAACTACAGCTCGATCACGAATGAGAGCTGGATCTAAGGCTTGAACGAATAAACACTCAAACTAAGATCTAAGACAGATTTTCACTCTATGAACCCTCAGCTACTAATGTTCTATCACTCTTGAACTCTCAGCTGCTGATGCTCTTAGAGTATGATTTTTGCAGATTTTTCTTTCGCTTGATTCTCTTGTGATTGCACTTCTCTGTCTCGCATATATGTTGTATATCTCTCGAATGAGAGAACCTCTATTTATAGGCGGAGAGGATCAACTAGCCGTTGGAGGAGCTGTTGATCTCTGATCGATGAAAGCGATGGCTTGTCTCTTATCTCTACAGACTTTCCCGATATAGCATCTGTGCTCTTCTGCTTTTCATCTGAGATAGCTTTGTGTTGGGCCAGATGGGGTAATGACCGAACGGTCAA
This sequence comes from Schizonepeta tenuifolia, assembly GCA_029490685.1. Taxonomy (NCBI): domain Eukaryota; kingdom Viridiplantae; phylum Streptophyta; class Magnoliopsida; order Lamiales; family Lamiaceae; genus Schizonepeta; species Schizonepeta tenuifolia. Next base: position 28,087,384 of record CM055956.1, read on the forward strand.
ACCCTCATGTGACTTCCTTTTGAAATTCAAATCTTAACCTTTCTGACAGTCAACCTCGGATAGTCGGTTGAAAATCTTGATCTTCATCTGAGTGGTCTTCAGCTGATGTTCCAGCTGTTGAACTCTTAGCTGACTTTGAACTTCAAGCAGTTAGACCTAGCTCGGTTGAATTCTACAACTGAGGTTCTGAAACTGAACACTCAGTTGTCTTCCTTGTATTTACTTAGTTGGGTTTGAACCCTCAGATGACTTCCTTTTCATCTGATGTTCTCTACCTCTCTTACTGCTTCTCATCTGAAGAACCCTCAGTTGGTTTCCTTCACAACTGATGTTCTGAAGACTTCCCCCTCTCTGCATCGGAACAACGAGCTCTCAGTTGTCATAAAAAATACAACTGATGTTCTGTCTGATTGATGCCTTGTTGTCATCTTCAGCTGGAGACCTGTAAAGATAAAATCTTAACTTTGCTCAAACAGCGAGCCTAAATTCTAACCTTAGGTTCTGGCAACATTTACTCGGTTGGGGTCAGTCGGTTTTGGAATTCATCAAAACTTATACTAATAAATTTCCCAACATAGTAGTTTGAAATAACAAATCAATTTATATTGAGTGATATATTATTAACATGCATTAGGCAAAAAGACTCATAATTGTTCACTCTATCAAAATACGTAATACTAACTTTTACTCTGTACTAATAATCCTATAAAGATTGCTGAAGTTCCCTTAAAAGTTTCGTTTTCATATCCAACGTTTTCGACAATATTTATAACATACTGAATTAACTTTCAGAATGGAAAACTCTACAGGCATAATTCTTAGATACCAGAAATGAGACTCGGAACATATTAAATATATAATCTTAAAATTTGTAGAATACTAACATCGCACAAAAACTAATGACTTTTATTGAAGTTGAGAGGAAGTGCTTTAGCTAAATCACATAAAATCGATTACATTAACAAATATTACTATTATTATTGTTTAGAAAATTCCCCCAGAAAAAAAGGTCGAAATCTCTCACCAATCCCCATAAACTGAGATTAATCATCGTGTAGCGTCAAGAAATACGATAAGGTACTGTCGAAAATCCGATTAAGAAAAAATTGGTCCCGAACAATTAGAGTAATTATTTACAGCGGACTTCACATTTCCCAACTCATTTCGAAACTTCATTTTCCGAATGAATGCTGCAGTTTATTGTGATTGACTCAAATATGCTAGTGCCATATTTTTTCTCACTAATTGAATATTCCCCCTGTCCCGTTTAATATGTCTCACTCTCCTTTTTGAGCGTCCCGTTTAATATATCTCATTTTCCTTTTATGTAAATAATTAAAAAATCACTTTATTCATTTTATATCACTTCAAAACTACTTTATATCACTTTATATCACTTCAAAAACACTCAATATCACTTTATCAATTAAAAAATATTTTATATCACTTTATTCACTACACTAAACACACAATTTATATCTAATTCTTCTTTTCTTAATCTCCGTACCGAAAAAATGTGATACATGTTGAACGGGACGCAGGGAGTAGTTGTTTTCATTGAACGAGTTCTTTTCTTTATTTGAAAATAAAATACAACTTCAATTATCTTAAAATCACATTTTCCACATCAAATTAGTTTCATTATTGTCACAACTCGAATTCAAGTGTGTAGGAACGATTAGAATCTATTAGACAGTGATAGTGAAACAATAGAATAAAACACAACTCAACAAGGGATCATGCTCGAGGACAAGGGAATATAGTTTGAAAGCGATAACTAATAACAACATACTTTCAAATCTTAACTCAAAACAGAGCATCATAGTATTGATCAATTAGAAGTCGGGGGAAATAGAAATAGAAATAGTATCGAGTACAAGGCTCCTTGTATCGATCACATCATCAAAGTAATATTTAGAAAAACAAATTAAACAGTGTTGTTGCAACAGAATATCAAACTCAAGTCCCAACAGTTACATGTATGAAGACATATAACCGCAAGCTTAAACAAAAGACTCGATTTATTGACACACTGCCAAGCAATCTGTGCCATCCTTATCTGAGCTAACCTGCACGTTTAGAAAATACATGTAGGGCTGAGTACTTTGTACTCAGTGAACACATGCCAAAACAATTTAAATGCTTGCTCGATAGATTTATATAATTGAACTTGTCTTGCCAGTGCATCACAAGCGTTAGTACAGTTAAAACATTTTACTTGTGAATGCAAAAATATTTTCTTTTCTGAAATGATTGTGCAGTCACCATATATATAACAGTAGGTATGAATCAATCTACCACATCATCTCTGTATTGAGAAGTAGGCCTCATTCTCAAACACTGTGACTGGCCTAATCGAAGCAAGGCTCACAGTCAACTCAAACAATTCAATTAACAACACGTGTGTTCTTGTCTCACAGATGATAATAACTCAAGTAGATGATTAAACATACCAAAACTCAAATAATTGGCAAGTCAATTAATTTAAAAACTCACGTAGTAATAATCAATAGGTTTAACATTCATTAGTTCTTAGTTTAAAAAGCCCACCTGACATAAGGGGGTTAGTCTGTACAAGCTCTTCTTTCTTTCTCGTTCCTTCTCGGTCCCGCTCGTTCTTTCAAGCATAACATCTTTTGAGGACGAGTCTACTTTCTCAAAAAACGAAACGAGTTCTAACACTCGGCTGAAGGACTTCTACTTGACTCGGGTTTCTTAACTTATCTCGGCTCGACTAAATCGATCTTTCTTGATTTCTCGACTCTATTCAAGTACTAAACCAACAAACTTCTCAGAGTCGAACACTTAACTCGATAACATCAGACAAATTAGAAGTTAAACAAATCATGGAAATCGAGAATTCACTATACATTCCATAAACTTCGTATTTCTCAATTTCTTAAGTCAAACGAGCTCAAAAAATTACGAGATTAATTCTCGATACTTTAAACACAAATCATTCACATTCATATCATCAGATCAAAAATCGGACATTCACAGATAGGCAAACGACTGACTCCGAAAATAGGCGGAAAAATAAATTTTTTCCAAATTTCTCAAAATATTTCAGAAAAATTTCAAAAAATGACATAAATGCACATGAACTCAAATATCAACTCAGAAACTCATTCGGTACTCATGCACAGTCTCATGCTCACTCAATATTGCTCGACTTTCAACTTGAAAAATAAAAATTATTGGATTTTAACGAAAACAGTTTCGTTATTCTTGGAAAAAATCAAGGAATTCAAATACGGAATCAGATTTGAAATCCGAAACCTTAATCAAAATATATCGGAATAAAGTTTACAACATTTTTCTCGTAAAACGTTCACATGCTCAGAAAATTTTTAAACTCGTCAAACTGACTCAAAATAATTTCAACCGATCCATTACTCGACCAATTTTATCTAATTTTACTTTTAACTTACGAAATTCTGATTTTTCAATCTCAAACTTTACTTCTTAAAAACTCTCACATACTAACTTCAATTCAAGAAATTCAAGAAGCTATTATGCTTATTTTTATTCCAATTTCAACATCAAATCATCACATGCTTCAATTAACTTCGAGAACACATAACATTTGATGCTTTCATGCTCCACAACCTTCGAAATTTTCATTTTCATATATATATATATATATATATATATATATATATATATACATGCTTGATTTTAGAAATTCAATGCTCTAACATGCTTAAAAAATTCCAATTGTATGAATATTACATCAATTGACTTAAATAAACTCAAAATCAAAAAATTTCTATTCAAAATTATCCTATGGTTAGAATTTTTTTTGGAACTAGGGCATAACTTATCTAAATTCAAAAATTCGAAGTTCTAACGTACTTATAAAAATCTCAATTGATTGATTTTCCAATCAATTTTATCAAATAAGCTCAAAGACTAAAACTCCTCATTTTAAGGTTATATACTTCGATTATTTTCGGGCTTTTTCCATAGTAATCCAAATCCATCAATTCAAAGTTCTATCATACCTCAAATAATTCCAATCTTATTAATTCATACTCAATTTAGCAATTAGAACACAAGATCAACAAAAATCACAACTTCTTATGCATATATAGTTCGACCTTTTCTTCTTTTATGGCAAACAAATTCATTTCATCAATTCCTCTTAAACACAAGCTTAATATATACTCAATTTGATAAATCATTCATCTATTTAACAATCAAGACTCAAAATCATCAAAAATCATGATTCTTCATACTTAAAAGCTTCGAAATTTTTTAAGAAAAGAGGTGAGATGATCATGCTTCTCAATTGATCATTCAATCATGTATTAAACTACATCAATTTCATCAAGAGCATCATCAATTTTTCAATCAAGAACATATAACAAAAATCCCTAATTTCTCCTACTATTTCATCGAAAATTTAGGGAGATAAAATAAATGGATTCATCTTCTCAAATTGACTACACACAACATCATAGAATAAATCACAAGACTCAATTTTTCTACCAATTTCATGATCCAATAAAAGAAAAGAAAATCCCTATTTTCTACTCAACTTTCAGCACACATGGGGATGAGATGATCAAGGTTTTAGCTCAAGCTTTCATGCATGGAAATATGCATGGATCGATAATTTCATCCTCAAAATAGCTAGGATCGAATCATTCCTCTTAGGCTTGGAGATGCCAAAAATTAAGAGGAGAGGGAGGAGGGTAATCCTAGTCTAGAATTGATCACAAAAATGAGAGAATTAAGAATACCTCATTGGATTCAACAATAGATGATCGATGCTCAAATTCTTTGCAACTTTAGACCTTCAACCTTGTTCTTCAATGGTGGAAAATGAAAGTGAGTGTGTATGTATATGTGTGTGCCGACGTGAGAGAGGCGAGAGAAGTGAGAGAGCGTGAATGAAGGAGAGAGAGTGACGAGAGAGAGAAGAGAGTGAGGGTGCATGAGGGAGTGTGAGAGTAGGATATATTTAATAGGGAAAAAGAGAGATGAACCAAGTTAAAATCGCGATATAAATCGCAGAAAGAAAAAGTTTTCCGGTGCAAAACATCCCTATATTTTCATATAACTCTCAAACTATTTAAAACTTACCACGACTCTTTCTCATTATCCAAAAGCTCTCTACTTCATCTCATATCTCACCAAATAAATGAAGGATTCCAGAAATCCAGTTTTCAAATTAAAATTTCGAGTAACGAATACAATCTCGAAAATCACTATTCATATTAGGGTTCTTGAAAATATAATTTAAATCTTTCTCAGACAATCTCAAATGACTCTTAAATATATCTCAAAAGTTTTAAAATAATTTTTATACTAAAAGGACACTAATTCGATGAAATTCAGAAAAACTCGATGAATAGTGAAAACTCGGGAAAAGTTACTATTCATCGAAACACGAAACTTCTCAGAATTATTCAAAATTCAAACTCATACTCAAACTCATATAATAATGCTCAAACAATTCATCACATCTTCGATTCGAATAACCGAATGAGAAAAAATTACGTAAAGGCACTCAAGGACATTTTAGTGATTTCACTAGAAAATTTCTTTTCTAAAAAAGTTTTATTACACAAAGGCACGTTATTAGAGCATATAAACTCAATTAAGATTAACTTAAAGACTTATAAAAGATCGGAGCATTACATCCTCACCCCCTTAAAAGATTTCATCCCGAAATTTGCTAACCTTGAGAAAAGAGCTCGGGAACTTCTCTTTCATCTTTTCTTCTAGTTCCCACGTTGTTTCTTCCAGATCATGGTGTCGCCACCTGATCTTGACTAAAGGGATAGATTTCATCCTAAGCTGCTAAATCTTACGATCCAGAATTTCCTTGGGTCTTTCCTCGTAACTAAAATCTGGCTTTAAAGCTACGTCTTCTTGACGAATCACGTGCTTCGGATCAAAAACGTACTTACGCAACTGCGATATGTAAAACACGTTATGCGAGTTCCCAAAAATGAGCGGCAAAGCTAATCTATACGAGATGGCTCCAATCCTTTTTAGGATTTCAAATGGTCCTATAAATCTAGGCTTTAGCTTCCCTTTGACCAAACCGGTGTACTCCTCTCGAAGGGGATACTTTTAGAAAAACTTTACTCCCTACTTCGGACACTAACTCTGATCTTCGATTGTCGGCATATGACTTCTATCGACTCTGAGGTTCCTTAATCTTCTCACAAATTTAACGAACAAATTCTATCATTTCCTCGATTGCCTCCAGCCCTATACTTTCCTCTCGCCTACTTCATTTCCATGAATCTGACGAACAGATTCTAGCACAACGGCTCTCAATATAACCTCAAAAATCTGGATAGTTCTTTCTGACTTACCATCCATCTAAGGGTGATAAGCAATGCTAACCTACAACTGCGTTCCTAACTCCTTTTGAAAACTTTCCCAAAAACGTGCAATAAACATGGAGTCTTGATCTGATGTAATCGTACTCAGAACTCCATGCAAACGCACAATCTCCTTAACATATATCTGGGCTAACTTATCTGATGCATAGGTGATAGGAATCCACAATCACCCAAATGGCGGTATTTCCTTTCTTTGTCTTTGGCAAACCCATCACAAAATCAATGTTAATATCATCTCATTTCCACTTTGGAACTGGTAACGGGTGCAGAGGTCCATAAGGTCTCTGATGCAAAGACTTTACTTGCTGACATGCTAAATACCTTTCCACATACATGGCCACATCTTTCTTCATTCCTTCCCACCAAAATTGTTGCTATGAATCCTGGTACATCTTCATACTGCCGGGATGAGCTGTGTACGGGGTAACGTGAGCTTCACTCAGAATTTCATTCTTTAATTCTTCATCATTTGGCACACAAATTCTGCTACGGAACAACAAAGCGTTGTTGTTTGACTCTCGAAAATCTTCAACTCCTCCTTTTCTAACTCCGAGCTTTAATTCTCCAACTTCTCATCTTTTCTTTGGCCGTCTATAATATGGGATCTCAAATCTGGCATAACTGCTAAAGAGGAAATTACTTGATCCATTGTCATCGGAGGCTGAACTACTTCAATTCTCATTCTTCCAAATTCCCAAATTAACTTTTCTTCCTCGGAGAGGAGAAATCCTAACTCCGAATTCCCTTTCCTGCTCAACGCATCGGCTACAACATGGCTTTTCCATGGTGATAAGAAATCTTGCAATCATATTCTTTTACCAATTCAAGCCATCGTCTTTGCCTCATGTTTAACTCCTTCTGCTCAATTAAATACTTCAGACTTTTATGATTTGAAAAGATTTCACACTTAGCTCCATAGAGATGATGTCTCCAAATCTTTAAAGCGCGCACTACGGCTGCCAATTCCAAATCATGCGTCGGATACTTCTGCTCATGAGGCTTAAGTTGTCTTGAAGCATAAGCTATCACTGTTCTATCTTACATTAGCACACATCCCAAACCTTTTAATGACGCATTTGTGAAGATGGTGTAGTCTTTTCCTGCTTTAGGAAGGGCTAACACTTGGGTTGAGGTTAATCTCGATTTGAGCTCTTGGAAACTTTTCTCACATTCCTCAATCCATTTAAACTTTGATTCTTTTTTCAACAAACTCGTCATCGGCTTTGCTATCTTGGAAAATACTTCTATGAATCAACGGTAGTAACCTGCCAAACCAAGGAAACTACGGACTTCATGAGCTGATGTTGGCAATTTCCATTCTTGAACTGCTTGTACTTTGACTGAGTCAACTTTCATTCTTTCGGATGAAATAACGTGCCTTAGGAAATTCACTTCCTTTAGCCAGAATTCACTTCTCAGATCTCAATCTTTCCAACACGATTCTAAGATGCTTCTCGTGTTCTGCTTCGTCTTTTGAATATACTAAAATATTATCAATGAAGACAATCACGAATTTGTCTAAGAATTCATGAAAGATTCGGTTCATCAAATCCATAAAAATGGCTGGGGCATTTGTCAAACCAAACGACATCACGACAAACTTATAATGTCCGTATCTCGTTCTGAAAGCAGTCTTTGGAATATCTTCTTATCTGATCTTCAACTGATGGTATCCAGACCTGTCACAGCCCGACTTCTAATGTATAAAAACAACTAGAAAGCAAGGGGCAGTGAGGTGGAACAACTAACTTTTACTCAGAGAAACATGCTCGATAATTAAAGAATAACATCATCAACCAAACATGCTCACAAATAATGTGGATTATCAATTAATGATTTCTCAAGAAACGAACATTTATCCAGATTCTTGGATATCGATCCAAAAAGAATTAGGTTTGGTTATCAATAAATGTTTGCATTCAAAAAGTGGGCCAATTTTTAACCTTTAATTGTCAAGTGGTGGTGAAAGAGATATGATGAATCGTTAGATGATTCCAACGAGTTTTAGGTGGAATTCAATAAGGTTTTAAGAAATTAATTGAGCTCACGGCTTTTAGGGACCGGGCATGCAACGCGGGGTTATTATAGAATGATAAAGTTGCAACGGAATATAATCATCGACTTAAAATCCCAAGGTTATATGTGTGAAGACACATAACCTCAAGCTTAAACATTTATTTAGAAAGTGGATAGCAACGAGTCACTCCAAGCACATCGCATCCTTCCTCATCCGAGCTAACCTGCACGTTTTAGAAATAACATGCAGGGCGTGAGTACTTCGTACTCAGTGGACACATGCCAAAATATTTTGAAAACTCGCTCGATAGAGCTATATAATTGAACTTGCCTTGCCACTACATCACAAGCGTTAGATAAATAATTTTAAGAATTTACAACTTGTGGCAGTTAAAAACTCGTTCGTTTATTTTTAGAAATCGGGTGCAACCATTAATACGGTAAGAATCCATCTACGTCTCTTGTCTTCTTGTGGTGTCGAGAAGTAGGCCTCCTTCTTGAGCACCGTGACCGGCCCAATCAAAGAAGAGCTCACAGCCTTTTCATAACAAGCCTAGAGAGGCTCACAATTATTCAACGACCGGCTAGGCTGTAACAAGGCTCACGGTCACCTAATCTATTGCATGCATTGTCCCACTTTGAACAGGTGTCACACCCCGACTTCCGAGGTGCGACTTACGAACAACAACACAACTTAACCAACTAACAATCAACTCAAATACAGGGAACATGCTCGGGGAAATATCAACTAAAAGCAACAACACTCGAATAAGGCCATCAAAGGCATAATGAAGCAATAACCGAGCATTTCAAATTACATATCAACAAGAGTATGATAACTATATCCAGTCAACGAGATAAAGATTCAACAAGACATTAAAACCATCGAGCACATTGCTCGAAATCAAAAACAAGTGTCAGATATATAACAAAGACTTTCACGTCAAAAGAGTTGCGCGGAATCTCGTCTCAAATCCCAACACTCACACGTTTGAAGACGTGCAAATGCCAGTCTGACATTCGACTCAACACAACCAAACAAACCACACCACCAAGCCTTTCCTGCCATCGCCATCCTGCTAACCTGCACGTTTAGAAATACACGCAGGGCTGAGTACTTCGTACTCAGTGAACATATGCCGAAAACATTTGGAAGAAAGATGCTCTTAAAGCTATATCAATTGAACTTGCCTTGCCGAAGCATCACAAGTAACTAAGCAACTTAAAACGATTTTACTTGTGCATGCTAAAAACATTTTCTTTTAAATAGACTGCGCAGTCAAACATAATATATACTCAACAGTATGCATCATCTGTCACAAATTCTCTCACTGTGCCGAGAAGTAGGCCTCCTTCTCGAACACTGTGACCGGCCTAACCGTAGCAAGGCTCACAGTCACCTCAACATTTAACATACCACACGTGGGTTTCCTGCCTTTCACAGGATGATAATAGCTCAAACAAACAGATGATAACACATATAAAACTCAATAAAAAGGGCAAGTCAATCGCATTCTAAAAATCATATATTAATACTCAATAGTTCAGTAACATTCATCGATAGTTTTGGTTTAGAGAAGCCCACCTGTCTTCCGACGTTCTAGCTAGGTGGCTTACGGGCTATCTGTCCTCGCTTATCTTTCCGTCCGGCTTAATCCTTCACAGTTCGACATCGATAAAGAAGATAAGATACTACGCAAAGACGGATATTAGACGTTGGTCTCGACTGAAGGACTTCTACTTGAATCGTTTCTCTCTATGGTATTCTTTTCTAAATAAATCTCGCATTCTCGACTTTAAGCCATTAACACTACTCGATAATTGGTTAGTACTACTAACCAATGTCTTAGTATTTCTCTCTTAAATCATGAAACGTCGTCTATCTAAACTCTATTACTCGAGTTTTCTTTTATATTCTTAATCAATTCTCGATTTAATCAACAACTTAACAACTTAATTGTTTTGCATACAAAACAACTCAATAATCTTTCACGTTATCATCACATAATATCATTCATTCAAGCACGTTAATTCAATTGCATAATAATCCCAAATAAATCAAACACATTGTTTCGAATTCAATCACATTTCAAGACACATTAACATTTACTCAATTTTTATTTTAGAACTTAATTCAAATACGAATTCCTTTTTTAATAAAACTCAATTAATAAAATTTAGCTTTCTCGACTTTTATACAACACTTTTCCAAACTCGATGTCATATGAAACGTATTATAAATCTTTACTCAATTAATAAAAATTCTTCTTATTTTTATTAACTCTTATGAAATAGGAATTTCATTTCTATTTCTAACTCGATTCTTATTCTTAACTCAAACTATTACTTCTCTGATTATTATCTCGACAATTCTTCTCGGTTTATTCTTAATCCACACGGTTTGAAAAACAACTTACTTAATTAATTTTAATTAATTACTTTCAAAATCATTACTCGTATTTTATTCCATCATTTTCTTGATTAACTATACGAGTATTTAAACTTAACTCGTATAACATCTTTCCTCGACTCGATTAAATCTTCTCTTCACTTTCTTATCATTTTGTTCTTTTTATTTTAACTCGATTTTCTCGACTCTTATTTATTTAATTAAGAAATTTCTATTCTTCTTTTATTTACCAATTTAAGACTCATTTCTTAATTAATACATGTTCTCCTTTATTCTTCAATTAATTTGAATTTCAATAAATATCTAGATTATTTCATTAATTTATTCACTAATTTTCTTTTTGATTTAATTTAATCAAAACTCAAATCTTCAAGTCTCATTTCAAGAACATCAAGAACACTTAGAACACCTACTAGATTTTCTTTTCTATGTATTTTTCAATTCTTAACATTTTTAAAGCTTAAAACTTCATTCTTTCATCACATTAAATCCTATTATCATCTAGGATTCAAACTTAACACATAATCATACTTGAAAATATTATATCATCAAACATCAAAATCACTAAATCATCATATAATTATTTTCTTCAAAAACCACATGTATATGTCGATTTTTCTCACACTTAACAACATAAAAGATTAAATCATCACATCTCATAATAATCTCATGCTCAAAACATCAATTAAATCATCAATAAAATCAACAAAATATTTTTTTCCTCTTAGTCCTAAACTCACGGCATTTTCTTCATTTTTAGGGCATTCGATTTTTTAAATTTTCAAGCACAATTACTCATTCACAACATACCTAAAAACATAAATCAAGCATCAATTAACAAAAATTCAAGAAAATCATATTTTCTTATTTTCCTCCTACTTTTTCGGTATTAACCAATTTTTAGGGTTTTTAAATTTCTTTTTCTCTCTTAATTCATAGATTAAATCCTAGAGTTCGATTCTCCTATCGATTTCTTCTCACTCGATCTTCACATCGATAACCCTAGGTTTGCCTAAACATAAAATAAATATCATGCATGTATGTTTTCTTTCTTTTAGGGCTTATAGAGATACATATATACAAGAAATCAAATGAATATCTTTTAGAAAATAAATTGGATCTTGTTGGGAAATTTATTAAAGTTTTAAATGATTCCAAAACCAACTGACCCCAACCGAGTAGATGTTTCCAGATCCTAATGTTAGTAGTTAGGCTCGCTGTGTGAGCATTGTTATAATTTTATCTTTACAGTTCTCCAACTGAAGATAGCAACAAGGCTTCACTCGGATAGAACATCAGGTGTAAGAAAAACACCTGAGCGTTCAAGATTCAGAACAACAGCTAAGCATTCAAAGGGGGAAGATGCAAGAGAACATTAGTTGTAAGAAAGACAACTGAGCGTTCAAGAGATAGAATATTAGTTGTAAGGAAGACAACTGAGCTTTTGAAGCCAACTGATCAGAGTCAGATACAAGAAAGACAACTGAGCGTTCAAGACGGAACATCAGTTGTAGGACTCAACCAGTTAGATCAATAACATGAAGTTCAAAGTCAACTGAGAGTTCAACTGTTCCTACTCAGACAAAAGCATTCAGATAGAACATCAGTTGAAGACCAATCAGATGAAGATCAAACGACTCAACCGACTATCAAATGTTGGAGGTCAAAGGTTAAGATTTGAATTTCAAATAAGGAAGTCACGTGAAGGTTTGACTCTCTGTCATTACCTCATTTGGCCCAACACAAGGCTGTCTCAGATGGACAGCAGAAGCACTCAGTTGCCAAATCCGGAAAGTCTGCAGAGATGAGAGACAAGACACCGCTTCCAAAGAACAGAGATCAACGGCTCTTCCAACGGCTAGTTGATTCTCTCCGCCTATAAATAGAGGCCTTCATTCATTCACCAAGATACACGAGACAGACAAGTGCGAGAAGAGATAAAAGAACTAGATAAAGAATGAAAAACTGCACTCAAGCAAAAATGCTGTTATCCTCTAAGAACATCATTAGTTGAGAGTTCTAGAGTGTTAGATTCTGTCTTTATGTTTTTCGATCCAACCTTGAGAACATCACTAGTTGAGAGTTCGTAGAGTGTTAGATTATAGCTCACTTCTTGTTCGAGCTATTAGTTGGAAACCCACCTTTTCACACATCCTCTCAAAAGGATTGTTAGGACCCTACTCTTCCTGAAATTGAGTAGATAGGTTGATAAGTACCCGTAAACTTATCTGTAAGGTTGATAAGTACCCGTAAACTTATCTCAACGGTTGCCAAGCCCGCGTAAGCTTTGTGGTTTTTGTCCAGAAGAACTTGGACTGAGTTGTGTGGACTCACAACTCCCCGTGGATGTAGGAGTTATCTCCGAACCACGTAAATCCTTGTGTGTTTGTGTTTATTATTCAGTTATTTATTGTTTATTCAACTGACTAACTAACCAGCATACAAACTGCATCTTTCCATATCAACTGACTTGGTTATTGACCAACCTTGCATAAAAGCGTGAGTTATATTTTTACGAGTTGTTATTTTCCACCACATTTCGCACAGCACCACTCTTCCAACTGAGCTTGCTTACTCGGTTGTGAATCCAGCTGAGTCTTATCACTCGGTTGTTGATTTTTCAAGAGTTATTTTAAAAAGTTTTATCTGGTGTATTCCTCCCCCCCCATACACCAGAACTCGTATCGGGACCATCAAGTGGTATCAGAGCATTGGTTCAAAAGACTGTTGACTCTGTTTCACGAGGTGTGAATTCGAGGTGTTTTCTTCAGTGGTCAACTGAACAGATCTTTTTCACACTAGTGCATATCTGCTTGCATTTTTTTCTTCTGTTGTTGTGTGCAGATGGATGTTAAAGACAAGATCGTAGTCATGTTCTCGGTTGTGAACTATACATCCTGGAGAACTCAGATGAAGAAGATCCTACTGTCAAAGCATCATCGAATGCAACAAGTACTCACATTCGGACCGATCATCATCAGAGAGAGAGTCACTCGCACTCCTACAAATCCCAATGATGGGGATGCAACTGTGGAGTTAGTTGAGAAGAAGCCAGAAGACTTCACTCCAGAGGAAGCTAAAGTGAGCCAGTTGGACATCTGAGCTCAGAGCACAATCATGTCCACAGTTGGACAAGACTATCTTCCTTGGATAGAAGAGTGCGAAACCGCTAAAGAGATGTGGGATATCTTGGCATCTCTGAGTGAAGGAAGCGACGAAACAAAGGAGAACAAGTTCTCACATGCCTGTCAAGACTTTGACAACTTCTGTCTAAGAATTGATGAAACCATTGATCAGTTAGAGCTCCGGTTCATTGACATCATCAGAAGGGTCCAGTCCATCCGAAGAGGAAAATATACTTCGAGAGAAATCAACCTCAAAGTATTACAAGCTCTACCAGCTGAGTGGGATACCTTCACCAACATCTATGAGAGCCGAGCTGATCTTGGTGAGATGGGAACTGAAAAATTGTTCTCAATTCTGAAGGGAAATGAGTACAAGGTGAACTGACAAAGGTCAACTCAGTCCTCGGTTCAGACGAGTCGACATGAGGATGTTGGTTCAGCCACAAAGTCAGTAGCACTCCGAGCTGACTATTCAAAGCCGCAAACATCAAGGCCAACACGATCTGCGGACACATCTACGAAGGAGCCAAGCAGAGAAGAGCTGCAACAGAATATAGCCGCCCTGTCAAAGAAGCTAGCTGACATGGACACTCGGTTCGGAAAATACAAGAGGTTCTACAAATCTAACCGAACTCGAGATAACTCAAAGCCTGTGAACAACGGTTGCTTTGAATGCGGCAAGGAGGGACATTTCAAAGCTGATTGTCCAGACCTTTCTAAGAAAGAAAGAGAAGCGTTGAGGGCCAAACAAAGTGGAAGGAACAAGGCCATGGTTGCAGAAGAAGCAGCTGACGACATGGACATCTTTACCGACACTGAAGATGAGGATGACCTGACTTCCACCAACAACACTATCGTTCAGGATCAATGCCTCATGGAATTTGGAACCGACCAGGATGATACTGAGGTACATTCTAGTCCTGCTAATTTAAATTCTTCCAATATTTCTAACATGCAGGAAACACTGGATGAAGAGTTGGAACCCTCCTGGAGTGATTTTCAAGAACTCAGTGAGGAACTGCATCAGCAATTGGTTGAGTTTAAGAGTCTTCAAGAACAGTTCGCCAAACTTGAAGAATCCTTAACCGAAAAGGACGATCTGATTAAGAGTCAAACTGAAGAGATTGATAATCTCAAAAATCAACTGAATGCAGCCAACCGAACTAATGCTCCAACCGATGAGGAGTTGAACAAGCAAATCCAGGAGCAGCATGATCAGTTGAAAAAGCAAGAGGCTCAGATCGACCAGCTGATAATGAAGTCAGACGGACAGACCGAGCATATAGCTGTTCTTCTCAAAGAGTTGCAAACTGAGAAGGACAACCTGATAAAGCTATATCAGTCATCCAAAATCATCGAGAATCTCATCAGTTATCAAAGACAGATGGATGACGTGTCTGGACTCGGTTACGACGTGATCAAGGATACTGGAATTCCTCCAGCAACCTTCATCAAAGCTGTGGAGGTCAAGGTTGTCGAACCTAACACAGTTGAGTCTGAATCTCCCCAAAGTAATCCAACCTCCACTTCTCAACAAGCTCAACCGACTAAGAAAACTTCAATTGAGAAAGGAAAATGAGTGGTGAATGGAGAACAGAACATTCCATCAGTTGGGACATCAACCGAGGGGGAATGTTCCAAGAGTCAAAAGAGGAACCAGAGGCGTCGGAGATACAATCGAAACCGAACTCAGAACCGACCTCAGAGCCAACATCATAAAGAATGGAACCGACCGCAGAACCGACAAGGATCCAACCATCTGAATCAACAGCGGTTCCATCATGAGTTCAACCAGAGGTTCCAACCGAGTCAACCGATAAGGAACAGTTCGAACAGCTGGAGATATTCATGCCACAACATGAACCAACAACAGGGCATGAACAACTATCATCGACAGTCAGGAAGATGGAATCAGACTCAGTTGCAGGGATTCCAACATGGCATCCGACCTCATAGACAAATCCAACAGGATAAAAAGCGCCATCAAAATAGAGGGAAAGCCTCTCCTCCGAAAGCTCACAATGGGAGAAATCCATCTCTTCCCAAGAAACAGAACATCACTACTAACAATAAGCCTAAGGATAACCGAGGTGTTGTTATAGTTGATGATGAAGGAAAAATGATTTGGAATGATAAATCTATCCGAGTATACAGGGAAAAACGACCCACAGTTCAAGGGGGAACTGGTTCTAACCCTCCAGGACCCAACTAAAATTGGGGACCTAAGCGAGTTTCTCTGTGCAGGAACAGGAGAAACAGCTGAGGAAGAATAAGGCATCACGAACCATGTGGGTGATGGATAGTGGATGCTCGAAACACATGACAAATCTGAAGGATTTGCTTGGAAGTTTCGTGGAGAAAGAAGGACCATCAGTTACCTTTGGTGACAACTCAAAAGGTCACACCAGAGGTTACGATACCCTTGAAACCGATCACGTGTCTATTTCAAATGTTTCATATGTTGATGGATTGAAGCATAACTTGCTCTCCATCAGCCAATTATGTGATAATGGTTTCTCTGTCAAGTTTGATGCACAAGGATGCAGGGTTAAAAATGTCGGAACAAAGCAGGTCATATTGTTGGGAAATTGATCCCCAACCGGGAATGTCTACTATGCTGACTGGAATAATAGTCCTCCTGACACCTGTTTGTTATCGAAGAGCAGTTCAGATGTAAGCTGGCTGTGGCACAAAAGGCTCAACCATCTGAACTTCAAGGCTATGAACTGACTTGCCAGACAAGAACATGCAAAAGGCATACCAAACCGAGTGTTTTCAACAACACATATCTGCAGTGCATGTCAGCTGGGAAAGCTCGCTAGATCCTCCTTCCGGTTGAAAACAACTCCATCAACAGACCGAGTATTACAGCTGATCCACATGGATCTCTTCGGGCCAATTACACCAAAAAGCATGAATAGTAACAAGTATACCCTTGTTGTTACCGATGATTATTCTAGGTACACGTGGACCATTTTCATGCGACACAAGAGTGAAACCCGAGATGAGCTACCCAAACTAATGGATCGGATATCGAACCAACAAGAGATGAAAATTATTTCCATCCAATCAGATCGTGGAACCGAGTTTCTAAATGAAACCATCATCGAATACTGCAAGAAGCACGGAATTACGCATCAAACATCAGCTGCACGTACTCCGCAACAGAATGGAGTAGCTGAGCGAAGGAACCGAACGCTGAAGGATACAGCTACATCCATGTTGACAAGCTCAGCTCTGCCAAAGAGATTTTGGGCTGAGGCCATCAACACAGCCTGCTACACCCAGAACCGGTCTCTTCTGACCAAGCAGTTGGGAAAGACACCATACGAGCTATGGAGACGCAGGAAGCCAGATATTTCATATTTTCGCGTTTTTGGTTCTAAGTGTTATATTCACAACAATGGGAAGACTCAGTTGAAAACTTTTGACGCCAAGGCTTCGAAGGGCATATTTCTTGGATATGCCGCTCGGATCAAGGCTTATAGAGTTTTCAACAACAGCTCTCGTGTTGTGGAAATAACACCTCATCGTAGTTTTGATTAATCTACTTTTGAGTGCAGGGAACAGGCTAAAAGACAACAAGCTGATCCACATGTTCCACCAGCTCTCACTAGATCGCAGGCTCTAAGGGAAAATAATCTAGCTGAACCATTGGTATGGGCAACCGAGGATGATGATCCTTACTCCTCTGAAGATGAATGCGAAAATCTCAGCTCATCTCAAGGGGGAACTCCAGCTGATGTCACTCCAACTGCATCAGCATCCGAAACCCAACCGAGCCCGATTCAAAATATTGTCAATGTTGAGGATCCAGACTCAACAGCTGATCAATCACTAGTTCTGAAGATTCCAGCATCTCCCACAGCTCAGGATTCACCATCAGTTGAAATCCTGGAACAGCCACTGTTGGAAGAAGAAGGAAGACGCAACAAGAGGTTGTATGAAGATCATTCCTCTGACAACATCATCGGAGATCCAACCGAAGGTGTGCGAACAAGGAGCAGAGTTGCAAATCCAACACTTACGCTCAATATGCTGAGGAGTTGGCAGTTCTGGAAGAGTTCGAACAAGCAGGAGATGTTGCCATGATTTCTTGTTTCGTAGCTGATGTGCAAGAACCGAAGAATGTTGTGGAAGCTCTCAACTGTGTTCACTGGACAACAGCCATGCAAGAAGAACTGAACGAATTTCTACGCAACTGTGTATGGGAGTTGGTAAAAAGACCAAATGGTGTCAAAGTCATTGGATTAAAATGGATTTTCAAGAACAAGAGAGATGCCATTGGATTCATCGTGAGGAATAAGGCAAGGTTGGTAGCTCATGGATATTGCCAACAAGAAGGAATCGATTTTGAGGACTCCTTCGCACCAGTTGCAAGTCTGGAAGCCATCCGAATCTTTCTAGCCTATGCCGCATTTCACAAGTTCAAGGTCTATCAGATGGATGTGAAGTGTGTTTTCCTCAACGGAGATATTAAGGAAGATGTATATGTTGAACAGCCTCCCGGTTTTGAGACTGGAGATGGAAGAGTGTATAAGTTGAAGAAAGCTATCTATAGCTTAAAGCAAGCACCTAGGGCTTGGTATGACACACTTTGTGGTTTTCTTCTAAACTCGGGGTTCAAACGAGGGTCAGTTGACAAAACACTGTTCTCCATCAAAGTTGAAGAAGATATACTTGTTGTGCAAATCTATGTTGACGATATCATATTCGGTTCCAAGTCAGAGGAGCTGTGTGAAAATTTCTCAAATCTCATGAAGGAGAAATTCTAGATGTCGATGATGGATGAGATGAACTATTTTCTTGGACTACAAGTGAAGCATTCACCAGATGGGATTTTCATCAATCAGTCCAAATATACAAAGGAGCTCATCACCAAGTTTGGATTGTAGACAAGTAAGACCACAAGGATCCCGATGAATACTAACTGGAAGATTGAACCTGGAACTGAGGGAAAGCTCGTGGATGCCAGTAAGTATAGAGGGATTATCGGTTCTTTGCTATATCTAACCGCCTGTCGGCCAGACATATCTTACACGGTTGGAGTGTGTGCTCGGTTCCAAGTTCAACCGAGGGAAGCTCACATGTTGGCAGCAAAGAACATCATCAAGTATCTGAAGGGTACAATTAATGTTGGGTTGTGGTATCCAACCAACGACAATATCCAACTGACCGGATACTCAGATGCGGATCTAGCCGGAGATCGGTTGGACAGGAAGTCCACATCTGGACACTGTCAGTTCATGGGAAGCAAGCTAGTTTCGTGGTTCTCCAAGAAACAAGCATGTGTTGCCACTTCTACAACCGAGTCAGAGTATATGGCTGCCGGTAGTTGTTGCATGCAAGTATTGTGGCTCAAGCAAGAGCTGAGAGATTATGAAGTTACGACCGGATAGGTTCCTATTCATTGTGATAGCTCAAGTGCCATTGCTATCTCTTTGAATCCTGTTCACCATTCTCGAACGAAGCACATCGACATCCGACATCATTTTATCCGAGATCATATTGAGAAGAAGGATGTTTCCATGGAGAAAATTCCAACTGAGATTCAGAGAGCAGATATCTTCACCAAACCTCTAGCCGAAGCACGGTTTAAGATGTTATGTGATCTACTTGGATTGTTAGATCCATCAGATGAGGAACCAGCTGAGATGAAGAGATAGATATCCATCTGAGGGGGAAGCTCAAATGAAGGGGGAATCTCAGATGCGGATCGCCAATCGAAGAAGATCAGACGTCAGCTGAACAGACGAACTCGAGTCAGCTGATGGTATGCCGCAACATTGGAACACAGCTGATTCTGACATCAGCTAGCAGGTGAATACAGCTGATTCCGACATCAGCTGGCAGGTATCATTTATGGCTGAAGGTGTTATGATCTTAAATAAGAATGTTTGAAATAAATTCAAACATTCCTGAGCATGTCAGTTACATTAAAATAGCCATCATACCGCATTTAATGTAAAGTACGGCTGAACATCAATAGCCTACTTTATAGTACAACTGGGCTGACATGAAAAACAGTTCACCTTCTCACGCGTTGGTTGGAACTCGGATCGTGACGTCAAGTCAAAGCTAGTCAACAGTCGTGTGATCTCAGCCGTTGATGGATTCGCGCCATCCAACCCTAGCCGTCGATTTCAACCGAGCTAAAAACCTATAAAAGGCAGAAAATCAGGAAGTGATCTCTTACCTTCTACATTTGTGATTATCTGCAGTAACTGTTCATCGTCTTCTCAGTTTCTGTCTAACCATTTTCTGCAAGTTTTTCTTTCCTTCTTATATATATCCTCACAGCATTTCTAAATGGAACCCAAAGGAAAGAAGATGGCATCCTCTGGACCTTCTCTAGTCCCCACATCATACGAAGAATCTTTTGATCTGCTAGTCTCCAAGATACACTTTGAGCAGATCCTTTCAGATGATGAATTAGAGTCGCCAGTGTTGTCTCCCCTTGCCAATATTCTCAGGGAGAACGACCTACTGGACTAGGTGAAGCTCTTCCCCTCCCACCTGCTCAGGCGCCAGGTCGGAGAGCTCTACGTTAATCTACAATCGCCCATCGACAACAGAGATGGCGTCGTTACAGAGGTTTCTTGTTGGCAACGCGACGTTCCGGCCAAAACCATTCGCCATGTCACCGTTCCCATTGCAGTTTCCGACTTCTTCGCCAAGTCATTCCGCCGAATCATACCGCCACAGACACCATTGAGAATATAATCGACACGGAAGCCGATGAGTTTCTGGAGAGTGCTCTCATCACTCCGGAAAAATTGAAGAGTAATATTCAGAGGACCAAGTTGAAGCCGGAGCATCGACTTTTGTTCGATGTTGTCTCCAAGGTCGTGTTCGGTCACAGTGGTGCCTTCGGAGATATCAGCCGACCGAAGCTCAAGCAATTGATTGCTTTGGAGCACAAACACAAGCACAACGTCGACTAGTTCAAGTATTTTGAACACCGGCTGACTGTGGAAAGGCACAAGATCTCCGAGACCACAACCGAATCTGGGGAAAGGTTGTTGAGTGTCAAGGGGACTCTCAACTTTGGTTGCAAAATTTCTGCCCTGATCTTGCTCGCAACTAAGAGTCAAAACATGGTTTGGAAAGATTGCGAGGAGACCCCGGTGAAGAAGCTGATGCTGTTCCCAACAACAAAGAAGGCTCAGGATGTGATTAGGAGTGTTTATACTCCTAAGGGAAAGAAGGATGCTGTGAAGATAGCTGAAGATAAAGACACAGCTGAGGAGCTGCCCCCAGCTGTCGGCCGCAAATCTAAATCGACAGCTGGACGCCGACTAAGAGATGAGTCAGAGAAGGAGAAAGAGGCAGAACCAACCAAGAAGAAGCTGAGGGTAAGGATCAAGAAGACTGCTGCGAAACCAGCTGAGGATACGCCAGCTGAGGAGCCAGCTGTGGACGTGCCGGCTGAGGATGTGCCAGCTGAGGATGCACTAGCTGAGGAGGAGGTACCAGCTGTGGAGGCACCAGCTGATACGGCACTAGCTGAGGAGCCATCCGAGTCGAGCCACTCAGTTGAGGCAGCTGCCTTCGAGATCGTTCCTCGCGCTGCAGGAACTGATGAGGCTGAAGAGATGGAAACGGATCTGACCTCGGATGCTTCTTCCTCCTCTGAGGAAACCGAAGACATTCCAACCTCCCCCACGGCAGGAGCTAATGCCGTACCGCCCAAAGAGCCTCTCGCTCTCACAACCGACTCACAGCCAGAAATTCCGAGCTCATCGCTCGATGCCAACATTTAGACCATTTCTTCGGCCAATGTTAAGGAACTTGTTGATACCCTCATCCCCACAGAATCTGAAATTCCGAGCTCCCAGCTTGATGCCAATGTTGAGACCGCCTCTTTGGCCAACATTGATGAAACTTTTAAACCGTTACCATACGAGAATCTATCTCCCTCCCCAATCGATGACGAAGCTGATCGTCAGGCCGTCGCGATGGAGCATGAAGGCAAGGTGGCCTACTGCTTCCAGAAGCTGATCGGGATGTTCCCTGAAGCGCGCGACATGCCGATTTTTGCTACGCTTGGGACCGAGCTACTGTACCAGTTCAACCTCATCTTCAGTCACTGGTATGTGAAGGAAGATACTATAAGGGTACACAGCTGGAA
The DNA here is from genome assembly GCA_029490685.1 of Schizonepeta tenuifolia. Classification (NCBI taxonomy): domain Eukaryota; kingdom Viridiplantae; phylum Streptophyta; class Magnoliopsida; order Lamiales; family Lamiaceae; genus Schizonepeta; species Schizonepeta tenuifolia. Next base: position 28,109,428 of record CM055956.1, read on the forward strand.
CCAGCTGAAGGCAGACGAGTCACGCATCCGAGATTATTTCAACTACACCAATCTGGAGGTCGCCTACAACAATAAGGTTGCGCTGCTGACGCATCGTCTGGACCTCAGCAAGGCGGAAGGCACAGACACGAGGGAAAAGGCTGAACAAGATTGCATCAAGTTCCTGGACAACATGCTTGCAAAATCTGCTGACTTTATTGTTGATCTTGATGCAGCCGCCGCAGCCGCCAAGAAGGAAGAAGAAGAGCTTCAACTGTACCTGGCAAACCGTCAAGCCATGATTATAGTTGACCAGCCAGCTCTAATTGAACAACAAGCTCCGGCTGATCAGCCAGCACCCTCCACTGAAGAAATTTGTGAGCTGATAGCTGAGAGAGTAAACCAACTGAGGACGGAGATGCTTGCCAACTTCCAGCACATCAAAGAAGATCAGCTGAGGATGTTGGAAGCACAGGAGGAGAAGAACAAGCAGCTGCTGGAGGAGAATGTTTCACTGAAGATAAAGTTGGACGATTTCTCAACCTCCACCAGCCAAGACATTTCTGATCTGAAGTTAACCGTCCTGGGGATGAAGTCCGATCTAAATGTCTTCAAATCCATTTCTGATTCCAACCTCGCCAAATCCCAACAGACTCAAGACCAAGAATGGGAGTCTCGGTTCGAGTCAAGATGGGCTGAGTTCGTTGCTTTCCAGACTGAGGTAAATGAAACATTCGCTGGACTGAGGAAAGCCGAACAAGAGCGTCATGACTCTGAACTGGCGAAGAAGGTTGGAATAGAGTGCACGGTCGATGAACTCTTCAACCGCATCCAACAAGCTGAACAGCAACTCACCTCTCTGGATGGCTCAGTCACAAGCCTTGTGGCTGATGCCAAAAAGGGGGAAGAGAAGACTAGGGATGTTGAGATGCAGGGGGAAGATGAGACCCAGGCTGAGGAAGAGATTCCAGCTGCTGCAAAATCTCAGCCGAAGAGGAAGACATCCCAGAAGAAGAAGTCCGCTCCCAAGCCAACCGATATAGGTGGAGCTGAAATGGCAAAAGACTTGGAGAAGGCGGAGCAGTATGGAGTTTCTTACAACTCCATAGCCGAGATCGCAGCCGAGCTTGATTCAGAACTCGACGGTATCACAACCGAAGAGTGTATTGCTGCTGCCAAGGCTATGGATGTTGCAGAGAAGGATTACATGAATCCCGACTGGATCAAGAAATTCGCAGCCAGCCAGGCTAAAAGAGTCAACCAGTTCGAGGAGGAGCTTGACAAGAGTCAACACAGTTCCGGTCCCTCAGAAGGTCACTTATCAGCCTCCCTTCCTCCCAGACTCTCGAAACCCCAACCGAACGAAGATAGCAGCTGAGGTAAGACAAGTTTGCCAAGAGCACGGGGTTGACATTTCGAAGGAGTCAGAAGCAAAAAGAGAAATTTTTGTTAGAATGTTTAGCAAGTATGGGCTTAAGTTTTAGCTCAGTTAGTTTTTGAGCAAGTGATGTAATTTTTGATTTTGTGCTTATCTTGTAACCATCAGTTGTAATGAAAACTTTCTTCAGTTATATGATTCAACTTGACGTACAATATCTTGTTGTCCAAGCTCTGAATCGCAAAGTTATTTCAATATCATGTTATAACTATGCTAACCCTTTGATGTTTTAATCTTATAGACTGTCTAGAATTTCAGCTGAGATTTTAGATAGGTCAGTAGGGTTTAGATCAGTTTGATCTGTAAAGGTTTTTATAAGGGTTTTGGCATCATCAAAAAGGGGGAAATTGTTGGGAAATTTATTAAAGTTTTGATTGATTACAAAACCAACTGACCCCAACCGAGTAGATGTTGCCAGATCCTAATGTTAGTAGTTAGGCTCGCTGTGTGAGCATTGTTATAATTTTATCTTTACAGGTCTCCAACTGAAGATAGCAACAAGGCTTCACTTGGATAGAACATCAGGTGTAAGAAAAACACCTGAGCGTTCAAGATTCAGAACAACAGCTAAGCATTCAAAGGGGGAAGATGCAAGAGAACATCAGTTGTAAGAAAGACAACTGAGCGTTCAAGAGATAGAATATTAGTTGTAAGGAAGACAACTGAGCGTTTGAAGCCAACTGATCAGAGTCAGATACACGAAAGACAACTGAGCGTTCAAGATGGAACATCAGTTGTAGGACTCAACCAGTTAGATCAACAACATGAAGTTCAAAGTCAGCTGAGAGTTGAACTGTTCCTACTCAGACAAAAGCATTCAGATAGAACATCAGTTGAAGACCAATCAGATGAAGATCAAACGACTCAACCGACTATCAAATGTTGGAGGTCAAAGGTTAAGATTTGAATTTCAAATAAGGAAGTCACGTGAAGGTTTGACTCTCTGTCATTACCTCATTTGGCCCAACACAAGGCTGTCTCAGATGGACAACAGAAGCACTCAGTTGCCAAATCCGGAAAGTCTGCAGAGATGAGAGACAAGACACCGCTTCCAAAGAACAGAGATCAACGGCTCTTCCAACGGCTAGTTGATTCTCTCCGCCTATAAATAGAGGCCTTCATTCATTCACCAAGATACACGAGACAGACAAGTGCGAGAAGAGATAAAAGAACTAGATAAAGAATGAAAAACTGCACTCAAGCAAAAATGCTGTTATCCTCTAAGAACATCATTAGTTGAGAGTTCTAGAGTGTTAGATTCTGTCTTTGTGTTTTTCGATCCAACCTTGAGAACATCACTAGTTGAGAGTTCGTAGAGTGTTAGATCATAGCTCACTTCTTGTTCGAGCTATTAGTTGGAAACCCACCTTTTCACACATCCTCTCAAAAGGATTGTTAGGACCCTACTCTTCCCGGAATTGAGTAGATAGGTTGATAAGTACCCGTAAACTTATCTGTAAGGTTGATAAGTACCCGTAAACTTATCTCAATGGTTGCAAAGCCCGCGTAAGCTTTGTGGTTTTTGTCCAGAAGAACTTGGACTGAGTTGTGTGGACTCACAACTCCCCGTGGACGTAGGAGTTATCTCCGAACCACGTAAATCCTTGTGTTTATTATTCAGTTATTTATTGCTTATTCAACTGACTAACTAACCAGCATACAAACTGCATCTTTCCATATCAACTGACTTGGTTATTGACCAACCTTGCATAAAAATGTGAGTTATATTTTTACGAGTTGTTATTTTCCACCACATTCTGCACAGCACCACTCTTCCAACTGAGCTTGCTTACTCGGTTGTGAATCCAGCTGAGTCTTATTACTCCGTTGTTGATTTTTCAAGAGTCGTTTTAAAAAGTTTTATCTGGTGTATTCCCCCCTCCCCCCGCATACACCAGAACTCGTATCGAGACCATCAGATCTCCTCCTCTTGATCTCCTTAGAACCGAAATGATGGGGAAAATGGGGCTCAACTTCTAGCTTGGATTTCTCTTGGAAGAACTTATCTTGAATCCTCAAGAAAATATGAAACAACAATTAATCATCTATTTTTAGGGCTTAAGAGCCGAAAATTATGAAGAATGGGGGATGATTATTGGATTTCAAACTCAAGAACTTGAAGAATTATTACCTTTCAATTTGGGGTTTGAAAGAACTAGGATGATAGTGATGATCTTCTCTTGATCTTCATGAGATTGGAGCTTGAATATAAGGCTTGCATGGAAGAAATTTCAAGTATGTGATGTGTGTGTGTGTTTACGGTATTGAGAGAGAGAGGGAGAGAGGATTTTTCTTCTTTGTTGTTTGATGGAGAGTTTTAGAGAGATAGATAGGTAGAATGAAGAAATCCTTCCCTTGCATAAAGAGAGAGATCGAAAGAGAGAGAGATATAAGTAGAATGAAATGTAGAATGCATGTACTCATTCACCTCATTTGATATTGTCAAGATTTTTATCCAACATGTAGAATAATAATGATGATGTTGGTGTTGGAAATTGTATTAATAGATGAATTGATGGGATAGAGTAATGCATGTAATCTTTTTAACCACAATTTCCTAAGATCTTATTCTTTGTAAAAGAATCTTCATTATGAAGTCTACTTAGTAAGTTTGGAGAGAGAGATTAGGGAGAGAGAGGGAGAGTGATGAGTGGAATTTTTCTCAATATTTTATTACGGGTATTATTTACCCGGTCGTAAAAATTTTTCCAGATAAAAAGTCCGTATTATTCCATTTATGCTAAAAACGGGTCTAATCTCTCCTCATCTCGTTTCCGACATTAAAAACATCTCAAACCTAATTCACATCTCAATAAATAAATTAAGGATTCCGATTATCAAATTTTTAGGTCTAAATTCCATATAACGAAGAAAACTAAAAATTAGTCGGCTTATTAATCCTTAAATAATTCAATTCTTGTAACATTCCCAAATAATCTCGGATAAGCTTCTATCTTATCTCAATGACCTTAGAATTAATTCTAGGTTCAAAGATTTTAAATTAAAATCTATTCTAAGTTCATCGATGTATAGCGATTTCTCGGTTATCAACAATATTCACTTCAAATCAAAATCTTCGGAGTTTTCTAAAAATCATACTCGTAATCATTCTCATACAAATAAACTCAATATATACATCACATTACCATTTCAAGAAATAGAGACAGATAATCTCACGTAAAAACACATAAGGGCATTTCAGTCATTTTACTCATTTCTACTTATTTAGAAAAAAATTTATTCCTCAAATCTTGTCATTTAAACTTATTAGGTTATTTAATACGCTCTCTATTGTTATAGAAGCTCGGGGTATTACATTCTCACCCTCTTAAAAAAAAATTCGTCCCGAAATTTACTAACCTTGAGAAAATAGCTCGGGATTTTTTTGCCCTCATCTTTTCTTCGAGTTCCCACGTGGCTTCTTCGAGATCATGATGATACCACTTGACTTTTACTAAGGGAATCGATTTTGTTCTAAGCTGCTGAACTTTACGATCTAAAATTCTCTCGGGTTTCTCCTCGTAGCTTAGATCAGGCTTCATCTCTACATCCTCTTGACGTATCACGCGCTTCGGATCGAAGACGTACTTTCTCAATTGCAATACGTGAAAAACATTATGCGAGTTCCCGAAACTGGGAGGTAACGCTAAACGATATGATATGGATCCAATCCTCTCAAGGATTTCGTACGGTCCTATAAAACGAGGTTTAAGCTTTCCTTTGACTCCAAATCGATATACTCCTCTCGAAGGGGACACTTTCAAGAATACTTTATTTCCTACTTCAAACTCCAACTTGGATCTTCGGTTATCAGCATACGCCTTTTGTCGACTTTGAGCTTCCTTAATCTTCTCGCAAATTTGGCGCACAGATTCTATCATTTCCTCAATCTCTTCTGGCCCTATAACCTTCCTTTCACCCACTTAATTCCAATAAAGCGGCTATCTACATTTCCTTCCGTAAAGAGCTTCGTAAGGGGCCATTCCTATCGTATTCTGATAGCTATTGTTGTACGCAAATTCGACAAGAGGTAAGATTTTCTCCCATTCAACTCCTTTATCTAGCAAAACAGCTCTCAAAATATCCTCAAGGATTTGAATTGTTCGCTCGGACTGACCATCGGTCTGGGGATGATAAGCAGTGCTGAATTGCAACTGAGTTCCCAACTCCTTGTGGAAGCTTTCCCAAAAATGGGCTGTGAACTTCGAATCTCTATCAGAAGTAATCGTCCTTGGCACTCCGTGCAACTTTACAATTTCCTTAATGTAGATCTGAGCTAACTTGGCTGATCCATAGGTGTGTGGAATAGATATGAAATGAGCAGACTTCGTCGATCTATCCACTATCACCCATACTACTGTGTTTCCTTTCCTTGATCTTGGCAATCCTGTCACAAAATCCATTGTGATTCCATCCCACTTCCACTCTGGGACTGGTAATGGCTGCAGAGGTCCATACGGTCTTTGATACAAAGACTTTACTTGTTGGCAAGCTAGGCATCTCTCAACGAACAATGCCACATCCATTTTCATTCCATTCCACCACAACTGTTTCTTTAAGTCTTGGTACATCTTCGTGCTGCCGAGATGGGCTGTATACGGGGTTTCATGAGCTTCACTCATTATTTCATTTCTTAACTTGTCATCACCAGGCACACAAATTCTTCCTTGGTACAACAAGGCATTATCGCTTGACTCCGAGAAATCTTTAACTCCTTCACTTCTCACCTTCATTCTTATCTTCTCCAACTCTTCATCTCTTCTTTGACCTTCTATGATGCGAGTTCTCAAATCAGGCATCACTACTAGAGTAGCAATCATTTGATCTACCGTCGATGGAGGTACAATTACTTCAATTCTCATCTTCCCAAACTCTTCGATCAATTTGACTTCATCAGTTAGAAGGAATCCTAATTCGGTCTCTTCCGAATTTTCCTTCTTTCTCTTTCGACTTAGCGCTTGGCTACTACATTAGGTTTACCGGGATGGTAAGATATCTTGCAATCGTAATCTTTCACCAACTCGAGCCATCTTCTTTGTCTCATGTTCAACTTCTTCTGCTCGAAGAAGTACTTTAAACTCTTATGATCTGAAAATATTTCACACTTGGCTCCGTAAAGATAATGTCACCAAATCTTTAAAGCATGCACAACAGCTGCTAATTCCATGTCATGAGTTGGATACTTCTCTTCATGGGGTTTGAGTTGTCTTAAAGCATATGCAATCACTTTTCCATCTTGCATTAGAACACATCTTAATCCTTGAGCAGATGCGTCAGTATATATGATGTAATCTTTGTCTGGTTCGGGTAGAGCTAATACTGGAGCTGTAGTCAATCTCGTCTTGAGCTCTTGGAAACTTCTTTCACATTCTTCCGTCCATTCGAACTTCGTTTCTTTCTTCAATAGGCTCATCATTGGCTTTGCGATTTTGGAGAATCCTTCTATGAATCTCCGATAGTATCCTGCTAAACTGAGGAAACTACGGATTTCATGCACTGATGTCAGGGATTTCCATTCTTGTACAGCTTTCACCTTTTCCATATCCACTTTAATTCCTTCGGACGAAACAACATGTCGTAGGGAATTCACCTCCTTCAACCAAAATTCACATTTGCTGAATTTGACATACAACTTTTCAGTTCTAAGCTTTTCCAACACAATTCTCAAATGCTTCTCGTGATTGGTTTCATCTCTTGAATACACCAAAATATCATCTATGAAGACAATCACGAACTTATCCAAATATTCGTGAAAAACTCTGTTCATCATATCCATAAATACTGCTGGAGCATTTGTCAATCCAAATGGCATTACTATGAATTCGTAATGTCCATACCTCGTTCTGAAAGCGGTCTTTGGAATATCTTCTTGCTTGATCTTCAACTAATGGTATCCAGATCTTAAATCAATCTTGGAGAAAACACCGGCTCCTCTTAGCTGATCTAACAAATCATCTATCCTTGGCAAAGGATACTTGTTCTTAAGCGTAATCTTGTTTAGCTCTCGGTAGTCTATGCACATCCTTAAACTACCGTCCTTCTTCTTCACAAATAAAATTGGAGCACCCCATGGTGATACACTTGGTCTAATATAACCCAAGTCCAATAACTCTTGCAGTTGGATTTTCAACTCTTGAAGTTCTTTTGAAGCCATTCTATACGGGGCTTTGGATATCGGGGCTAATCCGGGTTCTAAATCGATTGTAAACTCCAATTGTCGATCAGGGGGAAAACCTGGTAATACTTCTGGAAACACATCCTTGAATTCTCTCACGATCGGTACATTATCGATATTCAAATCTTGATTCTCGTCTTTATTCAAATAAACTAGATATGCTTGCGTATCTTTCTTCCTCATTAATCTCTGTGCTTTCAAAGCCGAAACTATCGGTATGCTCTTCCTCATTCACTTCTCAACTCCGAAAACTATGGTTGACTCTTCTCCAGGGGGTTTAAATGATATTTGTCTCAAGTCACATCGAATCGTCGCAAAGTTCTCGGTTAACCAATCCATTCCTAAGATTATATCTACGTCCCACATCTGGATTAAATTCAGGGATTTCACGATCAACTTACGATTTCCAACTTCAAATTCTAGATTCGAGCAAACGCGCGAAACTAACGCAGATTTTCCTAAAGGGGTTGCGACACTAAGCACCTGGTTTGATTCTTCTACCTTCAAATCTAGGTTCTCTACGCAAACGCTAGATATAAATGAATGCGAAGCACCCGTATCGAATAAAACAATAACAGGTATCCCGTTAAGCTTTCTCATACCTGCCAAATTTCCTTTATCTTTCTCTAGCGGCTTCTGCTCAATTGCGTAGGCTCTTTGGAAGTGCAAGGGCTCTTGCTGAAGAGGTTGCTGCTTTGGTTGCGGCGGCTTGCGTTGATGCTAGATAAACTTTTGCGGAGGAGTTGCCTCAACGGCTTTCATTTGCGAAGGCTGAAACTGATTTAGTCTTCCGCCTCTCATTCTTTGTTGCTTACTCGGGCACTGGTTCAAGAAATGACTAGGCTGACCACAAGTATAGCAAACATTACTCCCACTCCTGCAGACGCCTTGATGCATTTTGCCACACTTCAAGCAATGAGGGAATCCTAAAGGTCCTACAGGTAGATTACTTTGATTGACCTGTGGAGCTTTTCCCTTCTGGGGTTGCTGTTGGCTTTTTCCTTGCCACGGTTTCTTGCTCGGGTGGTTTCCACAACTCCATTTTCCTTTCCTCTTTCCATGCTAGCCAAATTGGGATTGTTGGGTAGTTACAGTCGTCATTGTCTGGCTTTGAAATTGAGGATTCGTTGAAGGGTGCAATCCTCTCTCTGGTTGCATGGCCAACTCCATATCTAGGGCTCGGTTCAAGGTTCAGCATAAGTCAGACCACTCTGACTAGCAAGAACTACTTGGATATCCTGCCTTAGTCCTGCTCGAAATAACTCACACATTTTCTCATCAGTGTCTACCATATCAGGTGCAAATCGAGCTAATTCGCAGAACTCTCGATCATACTCGGCCACATCTTCTTTCCTTGCTTCAGATTGGCGAATTCGTTTGCTTTCTGCTTGCGATAACTCCTCGGCACATACTTCTCATACAAAGCTTCTTTAAACTTATCCCAAGTTAGATTCTCGCGTTCTTCGGGTGTATACATTCTTTGTTTTGCCTCCCACCAGTACTCGGCAGTTCTTTTCAACTAATACGTCATACACTCAAGACGTTCACGATCAGTGCAACGAAGAAAACGGAAAATTCGCTCAAGATAACGAATCCAGTCCTCAGAATCAACTGGACTGCCTTTACCATCGAAGGTTGGGGGATTCTGACGAAGAAAAAGTTTTTCAACTCGTCTCTTATTCGGAGGGGGCGGAGTAGGATCACGTTGTCCCTCGGGGTTATCTTCAGGATTTCTGACATTTCTACGTCTTGGCGGCATTCTAAAAATACAACAAGAAAACTTTAGCCACACCAATACTTTAGTTCACTAGGAACCTTTCTCGATTCTGAAAACATTTCCCTTTTAGGAGGAATACGATTCTCGATCGGTACGTAAACAAATAATTAAAAGGTAAATCAAGGGTCTTCTCAAATAACTTCATTATTTCAAATTCTCATATATACATATATCTCATTAAATTTTCAATAGTCATCAAGCATTTACATCACCATTATAAATTCGCATATTCTCAAGACAATTATTTTCTCAAGCAATCAATCACAATCATCGAATAAAACATCATCACCTTAACATTCACATACTCAATTCAAATTAATAACTCAGGAGACTCATAATTGATTTTAATAGCCTAACGGCTCATCTTTTATATTGCCTGACGACGGCCTCTTCTGAGGACTTATAAACAATAGGGATTCAAACAATTTTACTGAAAATTTCCCTTTCTTCTACTCGATAACTATGCAAGTTCTCACTTTGCATTCGACTCTTACCTACACATTAAACCACAATAATAACATCACTGCTGGAAATTAAAAAGAGTTCATCTCTCAAACACACACAATAAACTATTTCGAATTCCACGGCTTCTTTGAACCAGTTCTACATGCAAGAATCATCTTCACTCGACCCACTGTCATCGTATTGCTCCACGTCGGAATCTACTTCAATGTGCTCTCTTGGGTCTTCTTGTTCTTCAGGGTCCTCTTCTTCTTCTTCCTCTTCTTCATGTATGTTTTCTGCAAGCTGCCCATCTTCCTCAACGTTGTCATCTTCGATAGTGAAACACTCACGTTCGACTGCCCTCAAAGCTTCCTCGCAATCCTCTAGAGTGTAGTTGAGTGCAGCAAACTCGGACTCAACCCAAGGCGGGGTGTTGGAGTTTTTCTCTCGACGAAGGTAGGATGCTATGTCGGCTGAGGCACCAAATTGGGAGTTGTGCTCATCTTCTGGCCTTACTAGAGAGGTAGATGCACAAGTATAAGGGGTATGAAAGATATCACTGGATATAGCTTGGAGGTATCCTTTTCCCACTGTTGCTGCATCGGCCGGCTCATTTTCATTCTCATTATCATCGCTGTTATTTGAACGGGCTGGTCTGGAGGACTCCGCTTCGGGATGAAGTGGGAGAGTTGCTTGGTAACGACGCATATAGGCGGCGAACTGATCCTCAGTCGGTGACGAAATTCCATTAGGGTCATTGCATCCGCTCGGCTGCAATGTTGGCAAGTTAGACAAGGCAAAGGGATCAAAAGATTGGATTGAAAGTACACCACTTACAATTGAATAATCTGGGTGAGACTCTCGAGGTTCAAGTTCGGTTCGTGGCGGCGAATTAATATGAAGGGAATCAGGGTCATCATGAGGAATCGGTGGAGGAGCACGGACAATTCCATTTAGCAAGTCTGGAGAGTCGTCATCATACGGCTCTGGCGGAGGGGCGCCATATGTCATGAAAAGAGCTGAGATAGTGGAGATAAACGCATTAACATCTCCATACAAGGTTCGATCGAAGTATCGATAGCCTAGGAATCGAGGAACGAGGGATGCTGCCCAATCTCTCCATTCCCAAGGTAGGGCTTGGATCAAACGTGTCATGCCTTCTAGTGGTCCGATGTCCATAAACTGGACTTTTCCCCAAATCGTATGATAGCGCGCTAGGAATTCGGCTATTGACTCAGTACTCATTTTTCTTATGTGCAGGTACTCCTGCATCCAGTCATTATCGTCCATCCTATACGAATTTTTAAACACAATAAGCACACTTAAATAATTAATCAAGCATACTAAAATTTCCACCACATGCTCATTTTTGCGTTCCAAAGGGGGATTTTCGGTCATGGATTCAGGCAATTCCAAATCACGTAACCGTTTGCACAAGCGTTTCATCCTTTTCGATTTTTCCACATGAAACACGCATTAGGGAGGACATTCTAAAGCAATCTAGTTATCAATCAACTTAATAACTTTTATCTCTAAACATCATAACTCATAAATAACTCAAAAATTCTCAAAATCTTGATAATTCAAACATCACTTTAACTCAAAAACTTTCAAAAAATAAGATGTACCTGGTTGCCGGATGAGATGGAGGATAGCTTGGTGTGGTTTACTGACTCAAATAAGTCTAGGAATTAAATCTAGACTCGACACATCAAAGAATATCAGACTTCAGAGCAGTCAAACCTGCTCTGATACCAACCTGTCACACCCCGACTTCCGAGGTGCGACTTACGAACAACAACACAACTTAACCAACTAACAATCAACTCAAATACGGGGAACATGCTCGGGGAAATATCAACTAAAAGCAACAGCACTCGAATAAGGCCATCAAAGGCATAATGAAGCAATAACCGAGCATTTCAAATTACATATCAACAAGAGTATGATAAGTATATCCAGTCAACGAGATAAAGATTTAACAAGACATTAAAACCACCGAGCACATTGCTCAGAATCAAAAACAAGTGTCAGATATATAACAAAGACTTTCACGTCAAAAGAGTTGTAGTGGAATCTCGACTAAAATCCCAACACTCACACGTATGAAGACATGCAAATGCCAATCTGACATTCGACTCAACACAACCAAACAAACCACACCACCAAGCCTTTCTTGCCATCGCCATCCTGCTAACCTGCACGTTTAGAAATACACGCAGGTCTGAGTACTTCGTACTCAGTGAACATATGCCGAAAACATTTGGAAGAAAGATGCTCTTAAAGCTATATCAATTGAACTTGCCTTGCCAAAGCATCACAAGTAACTAAGCAACTTAAAACGATTTTACTTGTGCATGCTAAAAACATTTTCTTTTAAATAGACTGCATAGTCAAACATAATATATACTCAACAGTATGCATCATCTGTAACAAATTCTCTCACTGTGTCGAGAAGTAGGCCTCCTTCTCGAACACTGTGACCGGCCTAACCGTAGCAAGGCTCACAGTCACCTCAACATTTAACATACCACACGTGTGTTTCCTGCCTTACACAGGATGATAATAGCTCAAACAAACAGATGATAACACATACCAAACTCAATAAAAATGACAAGTCAATCGCATTCTAAAAATCATATGATAATACTCAATAGTACAGTAACATTCATCGATAGTTTTGGTTTAGAAAAGCCCACCTGTCTTCCTGTAATACCCCGGAAAATTTCTTCTTAAAAATTTAAAGTTAATTAAAATTATAGCTTTGCACGCCTAAGCTCCCAATTTTCAATTCTAAGACCAACGGTGAAATCCGTTGCAGAAAATAATTTCCAGAAGTCAGAGGAACGACTACTGTATTAGGGTTTTCACGAACGATAAAAATTTAAGTTCGAGATCTCAGATCGAGAAACTGTCTGATTTTTACATTCACGAAATTGCGATACGAGTTCGCCCGAGAAAATTCGTTTTTATGATATTTTCCGGACAAAATTCGGACTGTGATGTCCAGAATTTTGTTCAGTTTTTTTAAAATTTATAAAATTTAAAATATACTTTCCGAGTAAGAAAAATATGTCGGAATTAATGGTCGAATCGGATTTCGAAAAAAACGTGCCGAATACGTATTTTTATTGCCCGATTTTTATAACGTCGTAACGAGCCGGAAAAACGGGATTTTTTGGAAAAAAAATCCCATGTTGACCGACATCATCACCTTAGTTGTAGGATTTTTCCATTTTATATTATTTCCCACTTTATGACTCACCATGTCATGCATTTTCTAATAATATTTTTGGGACACCTATTAAGTTGTAGAATAGTATTATATCCTTAAACTAAGTCATTTCTCTCCCTCCCTTCTCCCTCATTCATGGCACACACACAATATCTCTCTCTCATTTTCTTCTTCATTCCTCCATTGAAGACACAAGGTTCCTTCAAGTTCTTGAGATCATATCTCATCACTCATCCATCAAATTCCATTTTCTACTTCAATAATAATCAAGGTAATAAGCTAATTTATCTATCTATCCATGTAGAATATTTATTTCTTTAATTTCTCTATGACCGAAAATTTGGTAGATGGATTAGGATGATGAATTAAGTCTTAATTCATGTAATTAAATGGATAGAAATTAATCCCTATGGTTTAATTGAAGAAAGAAATCAAAAGCCTTAATTCTAAGTGTAGACCGAAATTTAGGGCTATGTAGTAGGATGTTTTAAGCCTAAAATTGATTGGATAAATAAGCTAAGATGGTGTTTAATTGATGATTAGTACAAAGAAGAAATTGATTCCCCTAAGATTTGATGAAGGACCAATTTTAGCTTAGGGTTTCACTTGGAATTCATAATCAATGGTGTAGTAGTATGATCAATGATTAAATTCATGTTGTAGTAATGTTAGAAATGAATTAATGGAGCTAAATAATGAAGAAATTCATCCCTCTAATTATTTTGGTTGAAACCGATTTTTAGTAGGAATTTAGGGGCTTGGTTGTAGTTGGTTTTAATTGATGTTTTGATAGTGGAATGATGTTCCTACTGATACTAGTTGATGTTGTGAATTAAATAGAATTTTTTCTAAAAAAAATATAATGAAATTTGTAAGTGACTAAGAATTTGAATTAAGTCAAGATTAAGTAACGAATTGAAGATATGAGATACGTATTAGTGAATCTCGATAGATGAGGAACCATATCGTAGAAGTTGAATGAATTTTGGTAAGAAACGAAGTAACGATCATAAGTATTGATAAAAAGGGCGAATAAGGAAGGTAATTAGATAATAATGCTTATTAATGATTAAGGAACAACTTTGTAGTTGTCGATATTTGCATCCGAGAAGAAATGATATAAGTTGTGATTGTAATCGGGAAGTTAGGTTTTGAAATGAGAACTTGATTTGGCTTAGTAAATGATTAGTTTTGAAAGACGAGGTTTTAATCGTCGTATTAGTAACCGAGAAATGAGAAGGAGTCCGTCGCGTATGAGGTTAAGTGTTAACTGCCTTGAGGTATAAATTTCGTAAGATTTTAAGTGCGATAGCATAAAACGAACCGAGGAAGTCATACGACGAAATATACGAGCTCTAGGGCTAGTTCGGGCATTTCTGCGACGTTTCACGGAAACTGTAATATCCCCTAGCTCGCTTAATGAAATCTAGATCCGCGAATTGGATAATAAACTAGACATCCGTGGCTTTCATTTGGTACAGGGCTTATCCCCTGTTTCCAGTTCCCCTGTTCTGGGCAGTCCCCAGAGTTACTGCCTTGTGCAGTGATTTTTCAGAATTTATTTTTCCTAAGTTGTTTCGTTCGCAACTTAGTTTCTTTCGATCGTTTAAGCCGTAATAACTTGACGACTATCTTCCTACTGACCTCAGTGTCAAGTATGGAGCCTTGAGTGCTAAACGAGACGAGTTTGTATCTCGTATCCGTTAAAGTAAAGAAATTTAGTTAAGCGTGAAAGTGCCTAAATTGTGTAAAGTACTAAAACTTAATTTTCTAAGTTGATTTCCTTACCAACTTAGTTCCTTTTGATCTTTTAAGTCGTAATGAGCTATCGACTACCCTCTCTACCGACCTCAGTGTCGAGTAAGAAACCGAGCAAGTGCTAACGAGATGTGTTCGAGTCTCGTTCCCGTTTAATTAAAGAAGTTAGTTTAACGTGCAAATGCCTAAAGCTTAAGAACTTAAAAGATTAATTTGATTTCAGTTTCGATTTCCATTTTTCTTCTATCAACTCGACAACTTATCGTTGTTTTATTATTTGCGTTCCAAGGAGGAGAACGAGAATAGAAGACAGGACGGAAGACGGAAGTACGAGTAATAGTTCTGTAAACGAACGAGGTGGGCTTTCTAAAACCAAACTACGTTCAATGCCATTACTTGTGAAGTGATTTTATGCGAGCGTTGCTCGAAGGTGTTTATTTATATGCGAGCGTTGCTCGAAAGTGTTTACAGGTTGATTTAATAAATGAGTATTAAAGTATATATCAGTGCATAATGAATTATTTTATTAGAACTCTCTTATGCCTTTCTGAGATAGCCAAAAGGGTGCTTTCCAGAATTAAAAGTTAGCCAAAAGGGTGCTAACTAAACGATCCGACTCTGTGATAGCCAAAAGGGTGCTTTCCAGACTTGTTAAGTTAGCCAAAAGGGCGCTAACTAAACGATTGGATGTGAGTTTAAAACCCACAGTGTGTCATTCAGAAATTAAATGTATATATATCAGTAAACATTTTATGCGAGTATTTATGAAAAGATGCTTGATTTGATTTAATTGGGTAAGCACGGGCCTTTAAAAGAAAAATCCCGTTGCGTTACATATAAAATATTTTCGGCAATGTGCCCACTAAGTACTTTTGTACTTAGCCTTGCATGTTTGTTTTTGAATGTGCAGGTTGAGTGACGACGGCGGAGGAGGTTGAGTAAAGGTCTTTTCTCAGGAAAGAAGTTTAGTTGAGCCTCTATATCACATTCGATATGTGATATCATTTCTATGTTTTCCGCTGCCAATTCTGTAAACTAGTTTCAGTTAGTATATAACTTTAGAACTAAGTTTCATTCCTTGAACTTAGTCTCTTCTAAGAACAGTTATGTCGAGTGATCCTTCGTGATCAACTCTTTCTTTCATTAATTATAGTCAGTTCCCTTATTTATGTAAATCCTTTCGGTTTAAGTTGCTATTACTTTAAACCTAGTTTTCCCTGTATACAGTTTGACGAGCGATCCTTCAAGGTCGACTCCCTTTTTATTCAATGAAGTCAAATTCATAGTAGTTTATGTTACAAATATCGTTTATTCAATAGTTTTTCCTTTCTTTCCTGTTTCTTTGTTCCAATCCCTAGTCGCACCCCGGCTTTGCCGTCCACCGGAAAGTCGGGCTGTGACAGAATGGTATCAGAGCATTCGTTCCTGCTCTGACCGTGAGTTATTTTTTCTAGTAATACCACAGAGTAATATCAGAGCAATCGTTTCTGCTCTGTATATGAATTTCTTTCAAGTAGGAAGATAGAGTATTTGTATATACTCTATACCTGAGTCTTCTGTTGAGAAAGTAAAGTTTAGTTTGTATCACTAAACTTATGAATGTAGTAAACGACTCAACCTCCCGCTACGTCGACTCAACCAAAGAGGAAAAGAAAGGTAATAAAAGTGTTTTATTTTAAAAGTTTGAAGTATTAGATATACTTTTGTTGAGAGAACCAAGTTTGTCAAGTACGAACTTTATTAAAGTATGAGTGACATACTTTGTTGCAATATGTGAAATTATGTGAGTTAAAATTTCTTTGATTAAGATGTTTTGTTGATATGAGAACTTAGATTGTTGCTCTAAGACTCCCTGAGAACATAGACGTTTTAAGAAGCGTTGGTTCCAAATGATTTCGAAAGGAGATCGTGAAACGAGAAGGACTTTTAAAAACGAATGTCGCGTGCGTGTAGTGACATGAGAAAAGACTCGGCGGAGTCAAACGTTGTTTTATAATTAAGAGCCGACGAGAATTTCCTTCGAGAAAATAGTATAAGTAATTATAAGGTAATTTAATTCCGTATTAAGTGAACGAAAGAAATGATTTGACGTTTCAGAAGCATTGGCTTCGAAACCAGAAAGATACGATCAGGATGAAGATGAGAGAATAAAGGGAATCAAAGAGAGTGAAGAAATGAGTGTTACTTCCGTACAAGTAACACGAATGAAGTCGTCTTTCAACTGGAGTTCGCTCCGTTAAAACTCCAATAAGAAATTTGTTTTATTTACTAAGATCGAGTACGAATCTTAATTAAATTTCAACAATCGATAGATTTCGATGACGACTCGAACTTGTGTTCCACAAGTTATTCTTAAGTTATAATTCCATGTCTTATGGAATTTATTTTCATACTTCGTAATTGAACGAAGAATACGACGAATACGAGTATTAGGTGACGAGAACGACAAGTCTTTTATAAATGAATGTCACATAAGTATAAGTGACATGAACAAGTCTCGTTGGAGTTTACTTGTTTTGATATTGAAGAACCGTTAAGAGTTTCTCTTCAAGAAAGCTAAGAAGTCTAAGCTAAGATGATTAAGTGTACGTTAAGACGGTAAGGATAAGTTGAGATGGTTAAGATAAGCTAAGAACCGTTAAGAGTTGTTTGCAATTTGAGAAAATTTGCTAGACGATCAAGATAAGTTAATTCCTTATTAAATGGATGAGTGCTTAAAGCACGAAATTGACGAGAATTTTTGGTTTATTTAAGTTTCAAAATGCCGCCAAGAGTTGCGAATAACAGAGGAAGAGGACGCGGTAGGCCTGGAGAACCGGGAAGAGATCATAGACAACATGGGAGGGAAGAAGAATATGAACGTCAGGAAACCTCTCCACCTCCACCACCACTATGTCGAGACATAGATCATCTGTTCCTCAAAAGAAATCCACCTGTCTTTACTGGATCAGGAAACCCGAGCGATGTTGAGCTTTGGGTAAGAGCTGTAGAGAAAATTTTTAAACTTCTCAAATGCACGGATGAGGAGCGTCTCTCATGTGTTGCTTTTCAACTCCACGGACCAGCTGATAATTGGTGGGAAGCTAGGCAGAAGGTTATTCCTACAGAGCATCTGGCTCAGTTTACTTGGGAGGAGTTTTAGAAAATATTTTACGACAAGTACATTCCTAAAACCTATAGAGCAAGGAAGGAAGCAGAATTCTACAGTCTGAAACAAGGGAAGATGACAGTGACTGAATACTATGCAACTTTCTGTGAATTATTAAGGTATGCACCCGAGCAGGTAGATACGGATGAGAAGATGGCAAAGAAGTTCCATGGGGGACTTAGACACGAACTAGGATTGGCACTAGCCAGCCATGGAGGACTAAGCTATACAGACATATTAGGACGGGCCTTAGAAATGGAGGCAGTGGTGCCAGATGAACGAGAGATTGTAGCGCCCGTATCAGCATTAACCCAGATACCAACTCCAGACCATTCCAACAATAGCAGCAACCATAAAGGAAAAAGAAAAAGGAAAGGAGGAAATCAGGGTGGAGATCAGCATGGTTTTCAACAGTCGAATCAGAATGATCAATCAGGACAATGGAGGGGAAATAACCAACAAGGACAGTGGCAAGGGCAACAGACAGACAATACCCCAGGAGGGATCATTAAACCTACTTGCCCTAAGTGTGGCAAGATGCATTTCGGAGTTTGTCAAATTAACACTGATAATTGCTATAACTGCGGGCAGAATGGACACATAAAAAGAAATTGCCCGAAACGGATGCCAGCGAGTGGAACTAACCAGTATGGTCAGCCCCAAACTATGAGAGCTAGTCAAGCGCAGCTGTTACAGCAACAAGAGCAGAATGCAGGGGCATATATGTTTGGGCCAGAAGCACAGGACAAGGGCAAGGGTCACTAGGCAAATAGTTGGCTTATTTCAGACTAGTAGTATTTTTTGTATAAGTTCTCGTTAGGGGCAAACCAGTACTCGTTCGACATATATGTACATATGACCCCGCGAGTGGGCTCTGACTTCGTAACAATATTTCTTCTAAATCGTAGGCTTAACGTAAGTGTTAATGAAACGTTTGATATAATCTATATGATGAAAAATTATGATTATGGTATCAATTACCATTCAGAAAGGGTTAACGTCATAGCAGATGCGAAGACTCGCAATACTTCAACCAAGTTCAGATGTCTCTTTATCGAGGAAGAAGCACTTATACGAGAATTCGAGACGATAGATTTAGAGGTGCTCGATACACCTAAAAACGATAACCAGCCGAATAGTAGCACTCATAGCTATACCAGGCTTACGAAAGATAATCTATAAGTGCCCAGAGAAAGGACAAGTCGATCGAAATGCTTTGACTTAAGATAAGAACGGATAAACCGGATGATTATTCCAAAGCACCAGATAATGCAATCGTATTTAAGGTAGATTTTTATTTTCGGACGATGACAAATTGAAGAACGATATCATGAGTGAGGCTCACGATACGCCATAAACTGCTTACCAGGGAATATGAAGATGTATGAAGATTGAAGAAAGAAGTTTCGAGAAGACGAAAGTCTTACGTATATGCGACAATCAGAACTTAATTAAGAAAAGAAGATAAGGTTTTCTTTAAGATTTCTCCGTTAAAAGAATCATTTGATTTACGTTAAGTATAAGCTTAAATGAAGCTTATTATGAGTATCGGATATCTTGGGAAAGATGAGTTTGAAATGACGTCTAGATTGGCCGTGTTGCCAAGTCTATGAAATGTTATTATATTTGCGTACCTCGTATGAGAAAGTACATAGTTCTTGATTCTAAACGCGTAACCCACCAGCAAGACATAGTTCTTGATTAAGATATAAGTTATAACGAAAAACCGAGATCGATCCGGAATCGAAAAGTGCAATAGTTATGAAGTAAGCCGAAACGATTAGTAAAGTATTTTGGAAGTACCACGGACAAGAGGAAGCTACGTGAGAGCTTTTGCGAAGGAGGGAAGCAAATTTCGGGACGAAATTTTTCATAAGGGGGGTAGAATGTAATACCCCGGAAAATTTCTTCTGCATTAAAAATTTAAAGTTAATTAAAATTATGACTTTGCACGCCTAAGCTCCCGATTTTCAATTCTAAGACCAACGGTGAAATCCGTTGCAGAAAATAATTTCCAGAAGTCAGAGGAACGCCTACTGTATTAGGGTTTTCACGGACGATAAAAATTTAAGTTCGAGAAATCAGATCGGGAAACCGTCTGATTTTTACATTCACGAAATTGCGATACGAGTTCGCCCGAGAAAATTCGTTTTTATGATTTTTTTCGGACAAAATTCGGACTGTGATGTCCAGAATTTTGTTCAGTTTTTTTTAAAATTTATAAAATTTAAAATATACTTTCCGAGTAGGAAAAATATGTCGGAATTAATGGTCGAATCGGATTTCGACGAAAACGTGCCGAATACGTATTTTTATTGCCCGATTTTTATAACGTCGTAACGAGCCCGAAAAACGGGATTTTTTGGAAAAAAAAATCCCATGTTGACCGACATCATCACGTTAGTTGTAGGATTTTTCCATTTTATATTATTTCCCACTTTATGACTCACCATGTCATGAATTTTCTAATAATATTTTTGGGACACCTATTAAGTTGTAGAATAGTATTATATCCTAAAACTAAGTCATCTCTCTCCCTCCCTTCTCCCTCATTCACGGCACACACACAATATCTCTCTCTCATTTTCTTCTTCATTCCTCCATTGAAGACACAAGGTTCCTTCAAGTTCTTGAGATCATATCTCAGCACTCATCCATCAAATTCCATTTTCTACTTCAATAATAATCAAGGTAATAAGCTAATTTATCTATCTATCCATGTAGAATATTTATTTCTTTAATTTCTCTATGACCGAAAATTTGGTAGATTGATTAGGATGATGAATTAAGTCTTCATGTAATTAAATGGATAGAAATTAATCTCTATGGTTTAATTGAAGAAAGAAATCAAAAGCCCTAATTCTAAGTGTAGACCGAAATTTAGGGCTATGTAGTAGGATGTTTTAAGCCTAAAATTGATTGGATAAATAAGCTAAGATGGTGTTTAATTGATGATTAGTACAAAGAAGAAATCGATTCCCCTAAGATTTGATGAAGGACCGATTTTAGCTTAGGGTTTCACTTGGAATTCATAATCAATGGTGTAGTAGTATTATCAATGATTAAATTCATGTTGTAGTAATGTTAGAAATGAATTAATGGAGCTAAATAATGAAGAAATTCATCCCTCTAATTATTTTGGTTGAAACCGATTTTTAGTAGGAATTTAGGGGTTTGGTTGTAGTTGGTTTTAATTGATATTTTGATAGTGGAATGATGTTCCTAATGATACTAGTGGATGTTGTGAATTAAATAGAATTTTTCTAAAAATATAATGAAATTTGTAAGAGACGAAGAATTGGAATTAAGTCAAGATTAAGTAACGAATTGAAGGTATGAGATACGTATTAGTGAATCTCGATAGATGAGGAACCATATCGTAGAAGTTGAACGAATTCCGATAATATTGGAATTTTGGTAAGAAACGAAGTAACTATCATAAATATTGATAAAAAGGGCGAATAAGGAAAGTAATTAGATAATAATGCTTATTAATGATTAAGGAACAACTTTGTAGTTGTCGATATTTGCATCCGAGAAGAAATGATATAAGTTGTAGTTGTAATCGAGAAGTTAGGTTTTGAAATGAGAACTTGATTTGGCTTAGTAAATGATTAGTTTTGAAAGACGAGGTTTTAATCGTCGTATTAGTAACCGAGAAATGAGAAGGAGTTCGTTGCGTATGACGTTAAGTGTTAACTGCCTTGAGGTATAAATTTCGTAAGATTTTAAGTTCGATAGCATAAAACGAACCGAGGAAGTCATACGACGAAATATACGAGCTCTAGGGCTAGTTCGGGCATTTCTGCGACGTTTCACGGAAACTGTAATATACCCTAGCTCGCTTAATGAAATCGAGATCCGCGAATTGGAGAGTTAACTAGACATCCGTGGCTTTCATTTGGTATAGAGCTTATCCCCTGTTTCCAGTTCCCCTGTTCTGGGCAGTCCCCAGAGTTACTGCCTTGCGCAGTGATTTTTCAGAATTTATTTTTCCTAAGTTGTTTCGTTCGCAACTTAGTTTCTTTCGATCGTTTAAGCCGTAATAACTTGACGACTATCTTCCTACTGACCTCAGTGTCAAGTATGGAGCCTTGAGTGCTAAACGAGACGAGTTTGTATCTCGTATCCATTAAAGTAAAGAAATTTAGTTAAGCGTGAAAGTGCCTAAATTGTCTAAAGTACTTAAACTTAATTTTCTAAGTTGATTTCCTTTCCAACTTAGTTCCTTTTGATCTTTTAAGTCGTAATGAACTATCGACTACCCTCTCTACCGAACTCAGTCTCGAGTAAGAAACCGAGCAAGTGCTAACGAGATGTGTTCGAGTCTCGTTCCCGTTTAATTAAAGAAGTTAGTTTAACGTGCAAATGCCTAAAGCTTAAGAACTTAAAAGATTAATTCGATTTCAGTTTCGATTTCCATTTTTCTTCTATCAACTCGACAACTTATCGTTGTTTTATTATTTGCGTTCCAAGGAGGAGAACGAGAATAGAAGACAGGACGGAAGGCGGAAGTACGAGTAATAGTTCTGTAAACGAACGAGGTGGGCTTTCTAAAACCAAACTACGTTGAATGCCGTTACTTGTGAAGTGATTTTATGCGAGCGTTGCTCGAAAGTGTTTACATGTTGCTTTAATAAATGAGTATTAAAGTATATATCAGTGCATAATGAATTATTTTATGAGAACTCTCTTATGCCTTTCTGAGATAGCCAAAAGGGTGCTTTCCAGAATTAAAAGTTAGCCAAAAGGGTGCTAATTAAACGATCGGACTCTGTGATAGCCAAAAGGGTGCTTTCCAGACTTGTTAAGTTAGCCAAAAGGGTGCTAACTAAACGATCGGATGTGAGTTTAAAACTCACAGTGTGTCATTCGGAAATTAAATGTATATATATCAATAAACGTTTTATGCGAGTATTTATGAAAAGATGCATGATTTGATTTAATTGGGTAAGCACGGGCCTTTTAAAGAAAAACCCCGTTACGTTACATATAAAATGTTTTCGGCAATGTGCCCTTTAAGTACTTTTGTACTTAGCCCTGTATGTTTGTTTTTGAATGTACAGGTTGAGTGATTACGGCGGAGGAGGTTGAGTAAAGGTCTTTTCTCAGGAAAGAAGTTTAGTCGAGCCTCGATATGACATTCGATATGTGATATCATTTCTATGTTTTCCGCTGCCAATTCTGTAAACTAGTTTCAGTTAGTATATACCTTTAGAACTAAGTTTCATTCCTTGAACTTAGTCTCTTCTAAGAACAGTTATATCGAGTGGTCCTTCGTGATCAACTCTTTCTTTCATTAATGATAGTCAGTTCCCTTATTTATGTAAATCCTTTCGGTTTAAGTTGCTATTACTTTAAACCTAGTTTTCCCTGTATACAGTTTGACGAGTGATCCTTCAAGGTCGACTCCCTTTTTATTCAATGAAGTCAAATTCATAGTAGTTTATGTTACAAATATCGTTTATTCAGTAGTTTTTCCTTTCTTTCCTGTTTCTTTATTCCAATCCCTAGTCGTACCCCGGCTTTGCCGTCCACCGGGAAGTCGGGCTGTGACACTTCCGACGTTCTAGCTAGGTGGCTTACGAGCTATCTGTCCTAGCTTATCTTTCCATCCGGCTTGATCCTTCACAGTTCGACATCGATAAAGAAGATAAGATACTACGCAAAGACGGATATTAGACGTTGGTCTCGACTGAAGGACTTCTACTTGAATCGTTTCTCTCTATGCTATTCTTTCCTAAATAAATCTCGCATTCTCGACTTTAAGCCATTAACACTACTCGATAATTGGTTAGTACTACTAACCAATGTCTTAGCATTTCTCTCTTAAATCATGAAACATCGTCTATTTAAACTCTATTACTCGAGTTTTCTTTTATATTCTTAATCAATTCTCGATTTAATCAACAACTTAACAACTTAATTGTTTTGCATACAAAACAACTCAATAATCTTTCACGTTATCATCACATAATATCATTCACTCAAGCACGTTAATTCAATTGCATAATAATCCCAAATAAATCAAACACATTGTTTCGAATTCAATCACATTTCAAGACACATAAACATTTACTCAATTTTTATTTTAGAACTTAATTCAAATACGAATTCCTTTTTTTATAAAAAAACTCAATTAATAAAATTTAGCTTTCTCGACTTTTATACAACACTTTTCCAAACTCGATGTCTTATGAAACGTATTATAAATCTTTACTCAATTAATAAAAATTCTTCTTATTTTTATTAACTCTTATGAAATAGGAATTTCATTTCTATTTCTAACTCGATTCTTATTCTTAACTCAAACTATTACTTCTCTGATTATTATCTCGACAATTCTTCTCGGTTTATTCTTAATCCACACGGTTTGAAAAATAACTTACTTAATTAATTTTAATTAATTACTTTCAAAATCATTACTCATATTTTATTCCATCATTTTCTTGATTAACTATACGAGTATTTAAACTTAACTCGTCTAACATCTTTCCTCGACTCGATTAAATCTTCTCTTCACTTTCTTATCATTTTGTTCTTTTTATTTTAACTCGATTTTCTCGTCTCTTATTTATTTAATTAAGAAATTTCTTTTCTTCTTTTATTTACCAATTTAAGACTCATTTCTTAATTAATACACGTTCTCCTTTATTCTTCAATTAATTTGAATTTAAATAAATATCTAGATTATTTCATTAATTTAATCACTAATTTTCTTTTTGATTTAATTTAATCAAAACTCAAATCTTCAAGTCTCATTTCAAGAACATCAAGAACACTTAGAACACCTACTAGATTTTCTTTTCTATGTATTTTTCAATTCTTAACATTTTTAAAGCTTAACACTTCATTCTTTCATCACATTAAATCCTATTATCATCTAGGATTCAAACTTAACACATAATCATACTTGAAAATATTATATCGTCAACAACATCAAAATCACTAAATCATCATATAATTATTTTCTTCAAAAACCACATGTATATGTCGATTTTTCTCACACTTAACAACATAAAAGATTAAATCATCACATCTCATAATAATCTCATGCTCAAAACATCAATTAAATCATCAATAAAATCAACAAAATATTTTCTTCCTCTTAGCCCTAAACTCACGGCATTTTCTTCATTTTTAGGGCATTCGATTTTTAAAATTTTCAAGCACAATTACTCATTCACAACATACCTAAAAACATAAATCAAGCATCAATTAACAAAAACTCAAGAAAATCATATTTTCTTATTTTCCTCCTATTTTTCCGGTATTAACCAATTTTTAGGGTTTTTAAATTTCTTTTTCTCTCTTAATTCATAGATTAAATCCTAGAGTTCGATTCTCCTATCGATTTCTTCTCACTCGATCTTCACATCGATAACCCTAGGTTTGCCTAAACATAAAATAAATACCATGCATGCATGTTTTCTTTCTTTTAGGGCTTATAGAGATACATATATACAAGAAATCAAATGAATATCATACTTTTAGAAAATAAATTGGGTCTTCTCCTCTTGATCTCCTTAGAACCGAAATGATGGGGAAATGGGGCTCAACTTCTAGCTTGGATTTCTCTTGGAAGAACTTATCTTGAATCCTCAAGAAAATATGAAACAACAATTAATCATCCATTTTTAGGGCTTAAGAGCCGAAAATTATGAAGAATGGGGGATGATTATTGGATTTCAAACTCAAGAACTTGGAGAATTATTACCTTTCAATTTGGGGTTTGAAAGAACTAGGATGATGGTGATGATCTTCTCTTGATCTTCATGAGATTGGAGCTTGAATACAAGGCTTGCATGGAAGAAATTTCAAGTATGTGATGTGTGTGTGTGTTTACGGTATTGAGAGAGAGAGGGAGAGAGGATTTTTCTTCTTTGTTGTTTGATGGAGAGTTTTAGAGAGATAGATAGGTAGAATGAAAGAAATCCTTCCCATGCATAGAGAGAGAGATCGAAAGAGAGAGAGATATAGGTAGAATGAAATGTAGAATGCATGTACTCATTCACCTCATTTGATATTGTCAAGATTTTCATCCAAAATGTAGAATAATAATGATGATGTTGGTGTTGGAAATTGTATTAATAGATGGATTGATGGGATGGAGTAATGCATGTAATCTTTTTAATCACAATTTCCTAAGATCTTATTCTTTGTTAAAGAATCTTCATTATGAAGTCTACTTAGTAGGTTTGGAGAGAGAGATTAGGGAGAGAGAGGGAGAGATGGTGGTAGAGAGGGAGAGAGATGAGTGGGATTTTTCTCAATATTTTATTACGGGTATTATTTACCCTGTCGTAAAAAGTTTTCCGGATAAAAAGTCCGTATTATTCCATTTATGCTAAAAATGGGTCTAATCTCTCCTCGTCTCGTTTCCGACATTAAAAACATCTCAAACCTAATTCACATCTCAATAAATAAATTAAGGATTCCGATTATCAAATTTTTAGGTCTAAATTCCATATAACGAAGAAAACTAAAAATTAGTCGGCTTATTAATCCTTAAATAATTCAATTCTTATAAAATTCCCAAATAATCTCGGATAAGCTTCTATCTTATCTCAATGACCTTAGAATTATGTCACAGCCCCAAATCCCGAGGGACGGCCGAAGCCGGGGTGCGACTGGGATTGGATTAAAGAAGTGGGGAAGAAGGGGGCTGACTAACTAAACGTACATAAAAGACAACATAAATTCAATGAACAAGACTTTACTATTATAAAGGAAGAGTTAATCGCGAGGATTACTCGACAAAAGTACTCGAAAGTATCTAAGTTCAGGATTACAGACTTATACTACAGTGATTTAATAATGTACATGTTCTCAAAAGACTTAGAGTTTTGCAGCGGAACGTAGATTACAAGCTAAAGCTTCCTAACTTCTCAACTCGACTCAACCACCGCCGCTCTCGTCGCTTCAACCTGCACATTTAGAAAAGATATGCAGGGCTAAGTACAAAAGTACTTAGTGGGCACGATGCAGAAAACATAACATAAGTATAGATAATCTGGCATTTCATAATTTATAGCACATCGGGGTTTTATTTGAAATTAGCCCGTGTCTACTAAACATTTTCTGACTCATTTTTCTCAATTTAGCTTGCAAGCATTTTTCTGGCATGTTACATTCAAATCTTGACCAATTCTCATTCACCGTGGCTGGTTACCCCTCAACAGGATACCACATACACCACAGGTTACAAAGTGCACTAACTCTGGAAAGCACTTAGCAGCTAACTCAGAGCCGATCGTTAGTTAACCTATTTAGATTAACTCTAAATCTGGAAAACACGAATGTTAACTCAGATAGGTACAAGAGAACTCACATAAAACATAAAACAGTTCATGCCATAATTATCACTTTGAAAACACAAAACTAAGTACGAGCTTCCGTTATCCTGATCTTCCGTCCTTTCCTTACTGCTGACTTCCTCCTTCATCGTAAAATAATAACACTTTAAATTCGGTCATAACAGATAATCGAATATGGAAATTCGAATTAGGTTTTAGTCGTTTCATTTCTTTTGGCATTTGCACGCTACTAGTTTCATTTTACTTAAACGGGAAACGAGACTTGAACAAATCTCGTTTAGAACTCGAAAGGTCTCATACTCGACTCTTAGGTCAGTAGAGAAGGTAGTCGTTATCTTCATACGGCTTAAACGATCGAAAGAAACTAAGTTGCGAAGAAAACAACTTAGTAAAATAAATTCTGAAAAATCACTGCACAAGACAGTAGTTCTGGGGACTGCCCAGAACAGAAAAATTGGAAACAATGGATGAGCCCTGTACCACTAGAAAGCTTGGAAATTATAGTTTACGCTCCAATTTACGGATCTCAAATCCGATAAACGAGCTAAGAGATATTACAGTTTCCGCAAAGGGTCGCAAAACTGCCGCGCTAACCCTAGTTGCTCGATAGAAACGACGTATAACTTCTTAAGTTCGTTCTAAGTTCTCGTACTCGATTTCTCACGAAATTTCACTCTCAAGGCAGTCAACACGTACTCCCGTACGTGAAGGACTCCTTTTCAAAACTCTTTTATTAGCATGACGTTCTAAACATCGTCGTTTCAACTAACAATTACTAAACCAAAATCAAGTTAACAATCCTCGTTTCTAGTTCTCGACTATAACTACAACTCATATTATAATAACTCGAAAGCTCATGTCATCAACTACAAAGTTATGCCTTAGTCCATTATAAACAATGTTATCAAGTTGGAATTCTTGTTCGACTTCTCGGTTAGTAATTACGACCACTTGTTCGTCTCTTACGAGATTTCAAAAGTTATCGGATTTCATTCATTTTCTACATCATCAAACATCATCTAACATAGATCATTATTATATACAACATCACCTCATAACATTACTTAATCTCAACTTAGATTGAGTTCTTTATCTCTTACGACTCATAAAATATTTTTAGAAAATTCCAATTAAAATCATAACAACAACTATTATCATTATAAACATTATTTCATCAACAAATCAACATCTAAAACAACTACATGAAAACTCCCAAATTTCTTATAATTTTCGGTATTAACCCTATAATTTAAAGGGTGATTTTCTTCATCAAAAATCATCATTAATCCCTTAATCATACTACTATAACATCAATTAATCAATTCAAGTCCAATTACAACATTAAACAAAAATCCCCAATTCAAACCCTAAACCCTAGAACACGGTTTTCATCCATATTCATAGGGGTTTCGATTTCTTTTTGTTCTAATCACTAATTGAACACCTCCTAAGCATGATTATACCATCAATTGAAGAATTCAATCATCCCACACAATGCCCTAAATTTTCGGTATTGCATAGGTCTTAGGGTTCTTGGATTTCTTTCCATTTTAAACATAGATCCATAACTAAACCATCCTATTATACTAATTAGAGATCAAATCATCTAAATCCCAACATCCTAAATTTTCGATCCATATGAAAAAATAAAAAGAAATGGATTTGGAATGGATAGAAATGTAGAGGAGGAGATTACCTTGAAGATTACTAAAGGAAGAAATAGATTTCGATGGTTGGATGAAGACTTGTATGATTTCCTTGCTCAAGAACTTGAGGTCTTCAATGGAGTTTGGAAGAAAAAGAGAGAGAGGAGATGTGTAGTGTGTGTGTGCCGAATTGGGAGGGAGGGAGATGAGTGATGAAGACTTAATTTGTTATTTAGATATAACATTAGGTTAATAGGTGTAAAGTTAGATAAAATATCTATGGTGAGTCATTAGGATAAATACTATAAAGAAATGAAATATCAAGATTTTCGTCTAAAAACTAATTTATAACTTTAATCAATTAATAGGAAATTAAAATCTAAAACTAATTTTACTAAATAAGATTTTCGTCTTTTTCTCGTAAAACGTGCCATTGCTCTGTAATACCCCGGAAATTCTTTACGTTCTTAAAAAAATTAAAGTTAATAATAAAAATGGCTTTGCACGCCTAAGTTTACGATTTTGAATTCTAAGACTAACGGTCGAATCCGTTTCCGAAAATAAATTACGGAAGTCAGCTAGACGACTACTGTATTTAGGGTTAGCGCGTATGAAAAATTTTTAGTTCTTTAACTCAGAACTGAAAACCGTCTGATTTTTACATTCATGAAATCGCGGTACGAACTCGCCCGAGAAAGTTCGTTTTTATGATTTTCCGGACGAAACTCGGACTGTGTTGTCCCGAGTTTTTGTCGGAATTAAGTTTTTAAATATTATTTTCCGATTAAGTTTAATACGTTAGAATTTTTGGTCGAATCGGAATGTGACGATTTTGTGCTGAGCTACGTTTTTCGTCGTTCGTTTTCCGTAACGTCGTATCGCGCTAGAAAAGCGCGTATTTTTCTTCCTAAAACTCATGGCTGCCGACTTCTACCCATTTTTCAACCTTAGGATATTTTCTTTTTCACCTTTTTACTTTACACCTAATGTCCTTTGTATGTTCTAAATATTAAAATATGTAACACCTATACTAAGTCTAAAATATCACAACCAATAGAAGAGTCAAAGACTAGGTAGAGTAGCTCCTCAATATGTGCATCTAAATGATCCTTGATACTGTGTCCAATCCCGAAATTCGTTCTATACCTGAGCGCCTGGCTCCCACCACTTCTGAGTCAGTGAGGTGGCAACTCAAAGTGATGTCAATTAACATTGCCTTGCCCATCAGCCTACTTTGACAAGAGGTGGCAGGAGCGCAACGACCTAGCCCAAACCTACTTAAACAACACAATATTCGAAAGTCAAGGGCGACAGGTGTACGCTATCTGTATGCTAGGATTAGATTCTTAGATCCAACTTATTTGTAGACTGCATTTGACTGATTCGTTGACTTCTGAATTACGATATCCATAGGGCTCCTTCGATGGTATGGATTACTGCCATCTATTTAGTTGTCTAGTAGTCGAAGCCGGAAAAGAATGTGGCTGCAGCGCCTTTGCTTATGCTATGTAGCAGCAAAAGGATGGCACCTCGATATCCTATTTGGCCTTTAGGTTTGGGTAGTTCATTTACAGTTTGAGTTAAAAAAAGAAAGAAAGAATTCGAAGAAGAATTGGAAAAATTAAATGTTGCTACATACTAGGCTTCGGAAGAGGGAGAAAAACAAGACTAAGGGAGAAATTCCCCTAGCTTTGTTGCTCAACGAACTAAACCCTTCTCTGAGTGCAGCTCTCCCCAAGGCAATTGTGGCTGCCCCGTCTACTATTAGCTTTGCTCCTTCCAATGCTTGGAGTATAAATGAAAGGAGTGGAACAAAGTGTCGCTTCGGGAAACATGGGTATTGAAAATCTTAAAAACCAGTAGGTTCCCAATTTTAAAGTTTATAAGGAGAAGAAAGAATAGAAAGATATCCCTTAGGCCTTGTTTTCTTGGTTATTCCACTCAAGGATGGCGGCTTTAGGTTGGGAATATCCTATCTTGATTCTGCTCGCTATTTTTCGAAATAAGTGTATTGATTCTGTCTTGATTTGGCATCATTGTATTCGGGGTGTAACTGTAACTCCCCGGGGATGATACAGGCTTTCGGGCAGATGTGCGATCGGGCTTTGGATAACAGAGGAGTTATACCGGCAAGGGATAACAAGCAACAATGGATTCAGTTTCTAATGCTAGGTAAAACCTCTTCGCTTTGCTCAAGCATCTTCAAACGCGCCTAACCGCTACTCAACTTCAAAGAAAGAGGCGTACCTGTGTATTGAGGTCAATTTCACCAGTTTCCGTTGCTTTTGCCCAGCCTTAAAGAGAGAAGCCTAATCCAAGAATGCTGAATCCTGGACGGGAGAAGCTGCTAACGAACTTTCAGAAGCGAGCCCCCATCAGAGAAAACCATTGCATGCTAGCCTCTTGTATAGGGTTCCAAACCTGCTACTTAGAATCCCCATTATTAGAGGATATAACTGTTTAAAGTCTCTGAGTTATGATATATCAATAAAGAAAGTGTAAGTTTTGACCCAAAAGTTGTTCTCGATTTAAAGATTAAAACATGAGCCCAGGAGGAACTTATGAAGTCTCGTTTCTGTAGTGGACCAATTTGTAGAACCGAAGAATGAAAAGCGATAGATTAATGGGCGATCTATTGCCGCTCAACGAGTTGCTTACCTCCCTGCCTTCCAAAGGTGCCTAGAGGACGGGCCGGAATTTCAAAACAAAAGACAAAAAGAAGGGGGATATGGCGAAATCGGTAGACGCTACGGACTTAATTGGATTGAGCCTTGGTATGGAAACTTACTCGCTAGGTCATAGTCAGAAAAGCGCTCCAAATTCTCCCCAAGTAGGAATTGAATGCAAGGCAGCCGATCAGTCATCGAAGGGTTTGTGTGAATCATAGAATGGTAAACATTATTCATTTTAAAGTGCTTCTGAATGCTTTCATTTCTCGATTTATTAACATAATGGATTTAGTGTATTGTTTTTACTTCATCATCTCTCTCTCTCTTTCTCCTCCCCATTTCGGCTGCACACACATACATTATACTCTCTCAAATTTTCATCCTCCATTGAAGAGAACTCAAGTTCTTGGAGCAAGAAATTCCAAAAGTTCGTCATCCAACCATCGAATCATCTAACTTCTTTCACTAAAGCTCAAGGTAATCTCCTCCTCTACACTTCTATCCAATTGGATTTCTTTTCTTCTATTTTCTCATGATAATCGATTTTGAGGATGATGTAATTAGATGGTTGATCTTGGATTAGTGAAATTAGATGTGTTAGATCTGATAATTAGTAAAATTGAAGAAAATCAAGAACCCTAGCACCTAAGTGAATACCGAAATTTTGGGGGAATTATGTGGGATGATGGAATTCTTCAATTAGTTGGATAATCATGCTTAGGAGGTGTTCAATTAGTGATTAGAACAAAATGAAATCGAAACCCCTAAGTATTGAATGAAAACCGATTTTAGGGCTAGGTTTGAATTGGGGATTTTCAAATTAAGATGTAATTAGACTTGTAATTGATCAATTGATGTTATAGTAGTATGATTAGTGGATTAATGTTGTTAATCGATGAAGAAAATCACCCCTTAAATTATGTTGTAAATACCAAAATTTATAAGGAAAATAGGGGTTTTCATGTAGTTGATTTAGTTGTTGATTTGTTAATGAAATAATGTTCCTAATGATGTTAGTGGATAATAGGAATTATTTGAGAATTTTCTAAAAATATTAATGAAGTCGTAAGAGAAAAAGAAGTCGATTTAAGTTGAGATTTAGTAATGATATGGAGTGATGATATGCATGAAAATGATCTATGTTAGACAATGTTTGACGTAGAAAATGAACGAAATCCGATGACTTTTGAAATCTCGTAAGAGACGAACATGTGGTCGTAATTAATAACCGAGAAGTCAAATAAGAATTTTTAACTTGATAATATTGTTTATTATGGACTAAGGTATAACTTTGTAGTTGGCGACGTGAGCTTTCGAGCTATTATAATATGAGTTATAGTGATAGTCGAGAACTAGAAACGAGAAATTGTTAATTGCTTTGGTTTAGTACTTGATAGTTGAAAGCCGATGTTTAGAACGTCGTGCTTTTGGACGAGTTTTGAGAAGGGGTTCATCACCTACGGGGGTACGTGTGGACTGCCTTGAGAGTCAAGTTTCATGAGAAATCGAATACGAGAACTTAGAACGAACCTAAGAAGTTTAACGTTGAAATCTATCGAGCAACTAGGGTTATTCGCGGCAGTTTTGCGACCCTTGCCGGGAACTGAAATATCTCCTAGCTCGTTTATCGGATTCAAGATCCGTAAATTGGAGCGTAAACTAGACATCCCAAAATTTCCAACGGTACAGGGCTCATCTCCTGTTTCCAGTTCCCCTGTTCTGGGCAGTCCCCAGAGTTACTGCCTTGCGCAGTGAATTTTCAGATTTCATTCTTCTAAGTTGTTTCGTTCGCAACTTAGTTTCTTTCGATCGTTTAAGCCGTAATAACTTGACGACTATCATCCTACTGACCCCAGTGTCAAGAAAGGAGCCTTGAGTGCTAAACAAGACGAGATCTCATCTCGTATCCGTTAGAGTAAAGAAGTTTAGTTAAGCGAGAAACTGTCTAAATCGTCTAAAGAATTAAAACTTATTTTCCTAAGTTGATTTCTTTTCCAACTTAGCTCCTTTTGACATTTTAAGTCGTATTGAGCTATCGACTACCCTCTCTACTGACCTAAGAGTCGAGTATGAGACCTTTCGAGTTCTAAACGAGATTTGTTCGAGTCTCGTTTCCATTTAATTAAAATGAAACTAGTAAGCGTGCAATTGCCTAAAGAAATGAAACGATTAAAACTTTTTTCGAGTTTCAATGATCGATTATCTTTTACGACCCGATTTCAAGTGTTATTATTTTACGATGAAGGAGGAAGCCAGCAGTAAGGAAAGGACGGAAGATCAGAGGATCGGAAGCTAGTACTTATTAGTTCTGTATCACAAGGTGGGCTTTTATATATGAAATAAAACGAGCAATGCTCGAAAACCTTTTCTTTATCGCTTTGATAATCGTGTTTTCAAAATGATAATCATGGCATAAACTGTTTAACTATTTTATGTGAGTTCTCTTGTACCTATCTGAGTTAACCTTCGTGTTTTCCAGATTTATTAGTTAACGATCGGCTCTGAGTTAGCTATTAAGTGCTTTCCAGAGTTAGTGCACTTTGTAACCTGTGGTGTATGTGATACCCTGTTGAGGGGTACCAGCTACGGTGAATGAGAATTGGTCAAGATTTGAACGTAACATACCAGAAAAATGCTTGTACAAGCTAATTTATATAAATGAGTCAGAAAAATGTTTAGTAGACACGGGTCAGTTTCAACAAAACCCCGATGTGCTACGATTATGAGATGCCTGATTATTTATACTTATGATTATGTTTTCGGCAACGTGCCCACTAAGTACTTTTGTACTTAGCCCTGCATATGTTTTCTAAATGTGCAAGTTGAAGCGATGGAAGCAGCGAGGGTTGAATAAAGTTGTCATAGGAAGACTTTAGTTAGTATGAATTACATTTCCGCTGCAAAACTCTAGTATTTTGATGAACATGTATGTAATCACTGTAGACTAAGATCTGTCTTATAACTTGGTTTATCCATCGTGTACTTTTAGTCGAGTAACCCTTCGAGAATTAATCTTCCTTTTGTAATTAAAGTCTTGTTCACATAATATATGTTGTCTCTTATGTATGTATGTTCAGTTAGTCCCCTTCTTCCCCACTTCTTTAATCCAATCCCAGTCGCACCCCGACTTTTGCCGTCCCTCGGGATTTGGGGCTGTGACATGCTCGGAAACTTATTAACTCGATAAAAAACTTCTAATGACGTCTAATTACTTTTTATTAACTCGATTATTCTTCTCATTTTTCATTTTCTTTACATTATTTTTCATTTCTTATTAATTAAACTCGATTTTCCATTAACGATCTCGATTCTCGAAAACTTCTTCATCTTAACTCGAATTAAAAAAGTTCGAGAAGAAACTCTAATTGTTTTAACTTCATCTTCATCATCGATTCATCACATTCATCAAATCTAACATGAATCATCAAGAACTATGAACCTTGATCATAACTTTTAATTAGAATTTAATTAATAAAAATTCATTCTTTTATTTCTTTTTATTTTAACACTTTTAATTCCATCAAATCATGCATCATCTAACCATATATCATCAAATATTATCTTTTCATCAAGAACATCAAGAACATCATTTTCTTCATCCTTACTCAATTTTCGTTATTCTTAGGAAAATTATATCCGATAATTTCTTTCTTCCATTTCTTTTTCATTTTCCTTTATCAAATCTAATTAAGAATATCAACACACAAAACTTCAAATTTCCATCAAAATTTTCTGTCCACACACATATATATACTTCATCATTTTTCTCATTCAATCTCATACATCAAAACTCTTAGATCATAATCTAAAACATAAATATATCACAAAGATTATGCTCAAACCATCAACATGAAAATTCCTATTTTAACTCATAATTTTAGGCACTCTCATTATATATAGATATATATATATATATATATATATATATATATATCAACTTTTCTCTTCCAACATCGCTACACATATATACACACAAGGATCATGAACACCATAATCAAAATCAAAAAATCAAAATCCTACCCCTAACCCTAACTTTCGGCAGATTTTATAGTGGAAGAGGAAATGGATTTTTAACTCCTATTTTCTTGCATAAAAATCACTCAAAAGATCAAAGATCAAAGCTAGACAGAGAGGCTTTCGATTTCCTTGATGGGAAGATCATTTTGATCGAACTAAAGAGGAAATGAAAGAGGGATTTCTTACAAAAATCAAGACAACTTACTAACTCTTGAAAGGTGGATCGATCAAAGGGCTTCAATCCACATGATTCTAAGCTCCGAATCAAGCTAAAAATTGAGCTCCTCCATTGTGCACCAAGCTGCCGATTTTCAACAAGAAATGAAATGGATGAATCCTAGTCTTAAATTGATCACCATGACGAGAGGATTACAAATACCTTATTAGTTTAGTAGTTGGATGATCGGAGACTAAGTTCTTGTCATTTTTGGAGCTTGAAGAAGGTTCATCAATTGAGGTTAGTGTGTGTGTGTGCGCATCCGAGAGGGAGAGATGAGAGAGAGATGGGTTGAAGAGAGAGTAGAGAAAGAATATTGGAGAGATTAATTATTCAAGAGAGAGATGATTAAGAGAGAGAGAATGAGAGAGAGAGAGAGAAGTCGGTGTGAGAGGGAATATTTTTGAGAGCAGGATAGGTTTTTAATTGAATTTGTTGCACCCGGTAGGCAAAAACGCGATATAATTTTCTCCGGAAGAAAAAGTTATCCGGTGCAATTTAACCCTAATTTCTCATTAAACTCTCAAACGATTTAAAACTCACCACGACTCTTTCTCGACATCGGAATTCTCTCTACTTCGTCTCTAAATTCACCAAATAAATCAAGGATACTTGGAATCCAAGTTTCGGATTAAAATTCTGATTAACGAAGAAAACGTAAAAAGTTACTATTTATATTCGTTCCTTTAAAGAAATAAAATTCAAACTCGATTCAAACAAACTCAGAAAATTCTCAAACATGAACTAATGGTCTTAGAATAAATTCTAGATTCAAAATACACTAATTTGACGAAATTCAGAAACAATTGATGAATAATGAATTCTTGTCGTCGGTTACTATTCACTGAAAAATAAATTTCCTCAGAATCTTCCGAAATTAGAACTCAAACTCAAACTCACATACTCATGCTCAATCAATTCATCACACATTCAATTCGGATAACCGAAACAAGAGAATTCGCGTAAAGACACTCAAGGGCATTTTGGTAATTTTGCAAGAAAAATTATTTTCTTGGTGTTTTATCACACAAGGGCACCCAATTAAGTACATAAACTCAATTAAGACGAACTTAAAGACTTATGAAAGATCGGGGTATTACATCATCACCTCCTTAAAATAAATTTCGTCCCGAAATTTGCTTATCTTAGAAAAATTAATTCGAGAAAACTTTATTTTTATCTTAACTCTTAAATCACACATCGTGTCTTAAAGATCATGGTGTCACCACCAGATCCTAACTAAAGAAATTAACCTCGCACTCGATTGCTAGATTTTATAATCTAAAATCTCCTCGGGTCTCTTCTCGCAACTCGAATCTGGCTCAAAGGCTGCATCTTCTTGACAATCTACTCGCTTCGGATCGAAGATAAACTTACGCATCTAACGTGCGTGAAAACTTTTATGCAAATTCCCACAACTTGGCGGCAATGCTAAATTATAAGAAACGATACGGATACTCTCTTAGGATTTTGAATAGTCTAATATATATATATCGATTTAAACTTTATCTTTGCACTTAAACGGCAAATTTCTTCTTGGAGGAAACACTTTCAGAAAACTTTTTATCTCAAAATGCAAATTTTAACTCTATTCTTCGATCAACGATTTACGACTTTTGATCGACTCTCGACTTTACTTATTGTCTCTCAAATCAGACAAGCAGATTCTAACATCTCTTTAACTCTTTCAGGTCTCATAACTTTTCTCTCGATTACTTCACTTTCAGTAAAGCGGAGAACAATGCTTACTTCTAAACAAAGCTTTGTATGAGGCCATCCTGATCACTTTTGAATAACTCGTTGCCATAGGCAAATTAAACAAGGGGTTTAACTTTGCTCTCAATTGTCGTTTAATGTAGAATAACTATTCTCGATATAACTTCTGAAATCTAGGTAGTCCTTTCAGACTAATCATCCGTATGTGGGAGGTAAGTGAAAACCTTTCGGACTTATCTTCTAGCATCGCTTACTTAACTCTTTCTTGAAAATCTCTCCAAAACGCACAGTGAATTTTGGAATCTCGATCTAATGTCGTCAAACATAGAACTTCGCGCAACGTATTGCAAAAATTGAAATAATCTCATTTCTACTTTGGGATTGGAAAAAGGGTTGCACGGACCATAAAGGTTTCTATGCAAAGACTTCACGCTCACTTACTAACGTCTTTCTACAAACATCGCTACTTCGCGTTTCACTCTTTCTCACTCGAACTATTACTTCAAATTCTGTTTCATCATCGCATTTTCTGGATTCTGGGTTAAGGAGTATTATGAGCTTTGCTCATAACTTTCTTTCTGAGCTCTTTGTCATTGGGTACGCAAATGCTACTATAGAACGATAAAGCGTTAACATTCGCTTCTCGAATATCTTCAACTCCTTCCTTTTGATTTTTTAAGCTTCACTTTCTCCATCTCACCATCTTTTCTTGGCGATATAACTCGAGGTCTCATGCCTATATCACTACAAAAAAAGGTGCAATTTCTTGCTCCCTCGAAAATAGAAGCTAAACAACTTCTAATCTCATTCGTTCTAACTCTTCTATAGATCGTTCCTCTTCCAAAAGGATACATCCTAGCTCGGGATTTCTTCTCTACTTAGGGCATCGGCCACTACATCGGCTTTTCTGGGGTACTAGGAAATCTTACGATTATCGTCCTTTACTTGCTCACGTCATCTTTTCGATCTCATACTTATGTTCTTCTACTCGAAGAAACATTCCACACTCTTGTGATCTGATGAGATTCACACTTAATTTCTCACAGATGATATCTTAATATACCTAACGCATGCGCTACAGCTGCTAATTCCAAATCATGATTAGGGTAATTTTACTCACGAGGTTTGTGTCGCCTTCTCGCAGAGGCTATAACTTTTCTATAGTCGTTAAAAATTAAAGTTAATAATAATTATGGCTTTGCACGCCTAAGATCATGAAATTAAATTCTAAGATTTACGGTGAAATCCGTTTCCAAAAATAATTTCCAGAAATCGGACGAACGACTACTGTATTATGGTTTTTCGTTTCCGTTAAGTTTTTCGCCCGGAAACTCGGAATCGAATTCCATCAGAATTTACATTCACTTTTTCTTCGAGACGAGTTCACCAGAGAAAGTTAATTTTTGTGATTTTCCGGACGATTTTTGGACTGTGATGTCCCGACTTTTTCTCGGATTTTGAAAAACGAATTAGGTTTTCCGAGTATGTTAATTATTTCCAATCTAACGGACTAATTAGATTTCGTCAATTCCGTAACTAAGTAGAAAAGTATTTCTCGACTTTTAAAATGACATTTAAGAGCCGGAATCGAGATTTTTCGTATAAAATTTCCTCGCCAAACATGACCTTAACGACTCACTATGTTTGTAGGATATTTCTTTCTACTTTATGACTCACCAAAGGTGAGTCATCACCCCTCCCCCTTATCCCACCAT
This sequence comes from Schizonepeta tenuifolia, assembly GCA_029490685.1. Taxonomy (NCBI): domain Eukaryota; kingdom Viridiplantae; phylum Streptophyta; class Magnoliopsida; order Lamiales; family Lamiaceae; genus Schizonepeta; species Schizonepeta tenuifolia. The sequence goes on from CM055956.1 coordinate 28,148,679, forward strand.
TACCGCCATCTCCCCACCTTATTCACTCTCATTTTCTTCTTCCATCATCCTCTATTGAAGCACCTCTCAAGCTCTTCCAAGATCGATAACTCCTCCGTCTACCGATCAAATTCCAATCCGATTTCATATATCGAAAGATAAGAGCTTCGTCTCTAGTTTGATCCGAACAAATCTCCTTTCCACTCTCTTTTATTTTTTTGAAAATTAGGGAATGGATTAGCATGTGATTTCTTTGATCGATACATGTTCTAGGATGCTTAGAATCGAGTTCTACAGATCAAATCATGAAGGAAAAATCAAGAACCCTAACCCCTATCATTACCGAAAATTTTTCTGTTTTGGGGGTTTCGTTTCATGCTCGATTTCTTCGTCGAATTGATGATAGATTAGTGTTTCTCATGACGTTAATTGATTGTATGAATTGTTTTAGTTTTTTCTAAAAATAAAATCCAAAACCTAAGAGACGAACAAGGCTCAATTTAGGTTAGTAAATGTTAAGATATGCTCGATTGTTTAATGGAAATGAGTTATACGATGCATGAGGACGAATATATATTAATTTGAGAATTTTCTAAAAATAAAACGAAATGTGTAAGAGACGAAGATGTGGTGATAATTCGAGACTCGATAACATTTTGATAATATGATTTGCATGTTAGTAATGCTTGATAGATGATAATCGTTGTCGTAAAATTTGAATGAAAACGGAGAATGTAGAATTTTACGTAAGAGACGAACGACGATCGATAATTCGAGAATAGATGATGATATGAGGATATGAATTGCGTATTTATGATTCTTGATAGATGATGAATAATGTTGTAAATTTGGAATGAATTCTAATAACATTTGAAATTTGGTAAGAGACGAAACGTCGAGAATAAGTATCGATAGAAAAGTTGATTAATGATTCTAATAGATATTGATGATTATTAATGATTAAGGAACGAGTTTCTAGTTGACGACTTGTTCGTCCGAGCTATGAAAAGATAAGTTGTAGCTATAATCGAGAAGTAGAAACAAGAAGTTAGGAAATTGAACGAGACTTGAAATGGTTTAGTAATTGTTTAGTTTGAACGACGAGGTTTGGATCGTCGTGTTTGTAATCGAGAAATAAAAAGGGGTTTATCACGTATAATAATATGAGGTGACTGCCTTGGGTCAGTTTTTGTGCGAAATTAAAAGTGTTTAAGCTTTAATCGAACCTAGAAAAGCGTGCGTCGATTTTATCGAGCATTAGGGTTCACTCGGCAGTTTTTGTGACGTTCCACGAAAACTGCAATATCTTTTAGCTCGCTTATCGGAATCGAGATCCGCGAATTGGAGAGTAAACTAGACACCCGTACCTATCTTTTGGTACAGGGCACGATCCCTGTTTCGCAAACCCCTGTTCTGGACAGACTTACTGACCTCGTGCAGCGTATGTTCAAAATGCAGTTTTCTTAAGTTGAATTCTTCTCAACTTAAACTCTTTCAATCTTTTTAGTCGTTTCAAGTTATCGACTACCTTCTTTCTACCGACTTAAAGTGTCGAGTACAGAACCGAGTAAGCGTCAATCGAGATGCGTTCGTGTCTCGTTTCTTTTTTTAACTAAAAGAGTTTAGTTAACGTGCAAATGCCTAAAATGTCTAAAGAACTAAAACTTAATTCGAATTTCCGTATTCGATTATCTTGTACGACCGAGTCTAAAGTATGATTATTTTACGATGAAGGAGAAAGTCAGCAGTAAGGAAAGGACGGAAGATCAGAAGAACGGAAGCTCGATTTAATAGGTTTGTAATCTATAAGGTGGGCTTTCCTATATACAGATAAAACGAGCAATGCTCGAAAACCTTTTCTTTATCGCTTTGATAATCGTGTTTTCAAAGTGATAATCATGGCATGAACTGTTTTGTGTTTTATGTGAGTTCTCTTGTACCTTATGAGTTAATCAAAAAAGGGGCTAACTAACGATCGGCTCTAAGTTAGTCAAAAGGGGCTTTCCAGAGTTAGTGCACTTTGTAGCCTGTGGTGTATGTGGTATCCTGTTGAGGGGTAGCCAGCCACGGTGAATTATGATTGGTCAAGATTTGAACGTAACATCTATGAAAAATGCTTGCAAGCTACTTTATGAATGAAATGAAAATGTTTAATAGGCACGGGCTCTTTTAAATGAAAACCCCGATGCGCTATAAAATGAGATGCCTGATTATCTATACCTATGATTATGTTTTCGGCAACGTGCCCACTGAGTACTTTTGTACTTAGCCCTGCATATGTTTTCTAAATGTGCAGGTTGAAGCGACGAAGCGGCGTTGGTTGAGTTAGAGTTGAATAAGGATTAAGGAAGACTTGTATATAGTTCACAATTCCGCTGCTAAACTCTAAACTCTTCGTTTTGATGTTGTGTTTTAACACTGTAGTCTAAGTTCTATAATATAACTTAGAAGTTTTTGAAGTATTTTCTCGTGTAATCTTTCGAGATTAACTCTTTCTTTCGTTAATAAAGTTCGTTCATAGAAGATAAGATGTTATGTATGTATGTTCATTCTTTCATTCCCCCTTCTTCCCCGCTTCTTTAATCCAACCCCAGTCGTACCCTGGCTTCTGCCGTCCCTCGGGATTTGGGGCTGTGACAGACACAGTGTGGTCCTTTCATCAATGCATCTGTAGTCCTTTGAATTCTTAATAAGGCTAACACTAAAGCAGAGGTTAGTCTCGGTGTAAGATCTTAGAAACTTTCCTCGCACTCTTTAGATCCACTAAACTTTGAATCTTTCTTTAATAGACTGGTCGTTATCTTTACTTCCTTGGAGGATTCTTCAATGAATCTCCCGCTGCATCATGCTACACCATTCGTAATTTCTTGGGTGAGGTTGGTGATTTATAATCTTAAATTGCTTGCAATTTTGCTGGATCAACTTTCATTCCTTCAGTTCCTTCGGACGACACAACATGTCCTAGGAATTCCATTTCTTTTTAGCCAAAATTCATACTCGCTGAATTTGGCATTCAACTTTTTAGCTTTCAATTCCTCTAACGCGATTCTGGGAGGCTTCCCACACTCAACTATACTTCTTGAATAACTAGAACATTAACTTTGAATACGGTTTCTAACTTGTCCAAATAATCATGGGGGACTTGATTCATTAATCTATGTATGCTACTAGAGCATTCATCAATCTAAACAGTTGTGATGTTGTTGCATCTTAAACTAGAATATTCCTTGGAATATCTTCTTGCTTATTCTTCAATTGGTGTAACCAGATCATAACTCGATCCTGGAGAAAATACTGACTCCTTTAGGTCGTCTATTCTTCATAGAGGGTACTTGTTCTTGAGCGGAACCTCGATAAGCTCTTGGCAATCCTTACACATATTCAGACTACTGTCTTTTATCTTCATCACATAGTTGGCGCTTCACGCGGGGCTGCACTCAGTCGAAGCAACTAAATTCAACATCTCTTATGATGGAACCTTTCACTCTTGAAGCTCCTTTGGTGCCATAGGCTGATCCATCTCCAAATTAATCATGTACTTCTATTGCCTATCGAGTGGCATTTTGGCAGTACTTCTCGAAAAATATCTTCTTACTTTCTAACTACTGCTACATCATCGATACTTAACTCTTGCTCCTTATCTTCATTCTGATACACAAATGTATCCTTTCTCTTCATCACTTTTCTTCTTTTATAGCCGGAATAATCGACAACCTTCTCCTTTCTCTTCTCAATACTATAAACTTCGCTTAGCTCTTTTCTTCTGGGTTATAACAAAAATCTACCACTAATCGCATCTAAACGTCGCGAAATTTTCAATTTATTTATACTAAATTACCCTTGTCCCATAACTGAATCCGATTCAAGGACTTGGCGGATAACTTATGAATTCAAAATTCAAACTCTAAATTCGAGCGAACGCACGAAATTATCGCAATCTTACCCAAAGGGTTTGACACTCTAAACTCCCGATTCGACTCTTTTCTAACTAGGCCAAAGGCATCTACATAAACACTTGCTAAAACAAGTGCGATATACCAATATCAACTTGGCACATCTTGTCGCTTGATCATACTCGTGAAGTTTTTCCCTAGTCCTTTTCTCCAACTTTCTGCTTCATCACAATAATTCTCTTTTGGCGTGGCTACTCTTGTCAAAGAGGCTGCTGCAGCTGGTGCTGTCTCTTTTCATGCCACATCATCTTACACTGGTGACTTTTACCACTTCACTTTTGTTTTCTCTCTATTATCTAACCGCGTGGGGAGGGTTGCGGCTTTCGTCTTTTGTCCTTGAAATTAAGGAGGTACTGAGGAATGCAATTCTCTTCTTGTCGGCATGGCCAAATTCACATCTAGGGCTCGATCTAAAAACTTCGGCAGAATTCAGACTACTTTGGCTTGCAAGAATTTATTCGAATATTGCATCTCAAAATAGCGCAAATCAAACACACGTCTTCTCGTCCGTATTCACCCTGTCGGGGCGAAACAAGCTAACTCACAAAACTCACGATCACACTCGACTACTATCATTCTTCTCTTTGACTCAGACTCGCAAATGCATTCGCTTTTTGTTCTTGATAACTTTTCGGTAAGTTCTTCTCGATTATTTCGGGATTTTCTAATTTCGATTTTAAACTCGAGGAAAACTTATGAAAATTATCGCAGCTTTACCTAGCTTCTGATTTACCTCTTCTACTTTTATCTTTAAGATAATTACGCAAGCACTTATAAGTGACTACGATACGCTCTCATTTAATCAAATTAGTTCTCAACACATCATTAAACTATCGCTTGCGAGATTTCTTTGGATTTTAGCTCTAGCGTGATTACTTCGGGAAAACACATTACTTTGTTTGACATCTTGGAATTTTTCCTTCTCGTTTTATCTCAACTCTATCTATTTCTTTTATACCGTAGCTTTTCTCTCGGATGGTTGCTATAAATCTGATTTTCCTTCAGTTGGATGGAAAAATTAAGGTGTTGCGGTCGTCGTCATCCAACTCTAGAATCGAGGAATTCTTGAGAATGTGATCCTTTTTCCATCTATATATATCCATTCTTGCGTTACGGACTTAATTAAGGACTTTAGCGCAATTTAGTTCACTCGGACTTGCGAAAGATTAACTTATCAAATAGTTTGATTATCTTCCATTCTGATTATCCCCTTTTTATTTAAGGAAGAATAAAATATGTCCTTCATGTAGTCGTACTCAACTATTAATCTCCCTCACTTATTCTTTCATTTCTTCTTTCTCAACCGCACCGTCATACTATTTAATCCAAACTATTTCTTTTTAAAGATTCGAAAGGAAGTTCTCGAGAAATTAACTTAATTAAAGAATACTTACTGAAATCAAAATATTATCGACTAAAAAATTTAGCTATTGCTTTCATATTTTTTAAAACTATTTTCTTAATCTGCCAAAATATCTTCTTTAATGGAAAGAACGAATTTTTCATTTCTAAAACTCCAATCATTACTCTTCGCTCAAATTTGTTCTCTCATTTCTTCAAAAATAATACCAATTATCTTTATTATAAACCTCTTTCACTTAATGCCCACACTCTTAAATTGTTAATTAATCGGAGAAACGATACTGATATCATTTTCATTCTTTATTTTCTGGTTTTAAAATAATTATAGCACTCAATCCCCTTCTTGTTTCTATTTAATATTTCTTCTCTAATAAGACACTTACTTATTTTCTCAAAAACTTCTTAACTCGATTTTAATACTTCTTGCTTACTTAGGTGTACTTTATTTTCATATTCCGGTATATATTCCGATTGTTATCTCTCACTTGACGTCTGCTTACTTTTTATGCTTATTACTTCAAATACTTATCATAAGACAACCTTGCTCATTTTCGTTATCTTTGATGATATTATTCTTGATAAAATCATTTCTCATTAATCTTTATTTCCATATATATATACTCTCATTTATTATCCCAAAATCTGTCGCAACTATTGTTTGAAAGCAATTTTTCAAAGGCAAAAAAAAACATATTATACTTATCCTCTAATATTGATCTCGATTTGATTCTTATCTTTTCTCTTTTCTCAGTTCTCAACCTTTAAACACTCTCTCTTATATCTTAAATCTTACAATTATATCAAGACAAAAACTTACGATTACTTCATATTTCACCCGACGGTGTCCTCTTTTGAGGACTTTACGAGAAGCTGGGATAATTACACTCAAAATTTTTCCTAACATCTACGCGATGTTTTATCTTCTCCTCCGTGCGATCTGTCTTAATTTACATATAAATGTCGAATTAAATCCGTTCGACAGAATCTTAAAGATTGTTTGATTTTTCCACAACTTTCTTGAAAATTTTCTTAAGGACTTTCTCTCTCGAGCTATCTTCCTTATTGCTTTCATCCACGGTTGCCAACTAATTGGCACAAGTTTGATCATCCTCTGGGTTACTGGGGTAATCCATAATGGCGTCTTAATATCATCACCGTTGTCGTAAGGAGGTGTTTCATCGTTATTGCCAGTTCACAGTCAAAGCTTGGTTGACACGTTCTTATCATTTTCAATCTCAAGTGGAAACCCTTTCTCAGGTCTCAACATAGGAGCTTGCGGTGATCCTAGACGGATTCCTGATATTGGCTGAAGATAGCCTCTTCCTACCGTTGCTTCTTCGGCATAACTGTTAACGGGCCTTTCTCGACTCAAGGAGTAGGCCGTATTAAGGTCAATGCTTGGGATGGGTAAATCTGGGAAAAGATTGTAGGGTCCATCAGGTTGCATTCTTCGTGAACTCGATGCCGCGTTGAACTCGATGCCGCGTTGAACTCGAATGGATAAGCGTTACTTGCAGGAAAATTTCCCAAAGAGTTGCGTGTAGTATTTGGGGGAGGATGAGGCGACGGAGGCATCTCATAAGGAACAAACCCATCTTGATTCTCAACAAACGGCCTTGGCGGGGGTTCACCAAAATGCATAGGTGGGTATTAATAATACTGATCGGTTATTGTTTCCATAAATCCTTTGCAGTCTCTTGGCCAGTATACGCTACCGTGCTGCTGTCTCGCATAGGTGGGTATTAATAATGCTTCCCATTCGGCCCATTTGTCCGGGAGGATGTTGACTAGGTGGGTCATTCCCTCAATGGGGCTAACTCCAAGGTACTGAACTACTAGCCATAACTTATGATAACGTACCAGAAATTCGGCTAGATTTTCAAAATGACTTTTTTGTATGTGATCGAATTCTTGCTTGATGGCTAAATTCTCGTCGTTAGGAATCCTACATATTTTAAACTTTCAAACTCAATCATTCTCGACAAAACATCTTATCATCACAATCATTACGTCCATCACAACAATTTACAGAACTATCTCATGATATTAATCGTGTTGTACAATCGCTTCTATAACTCAAACTTGCCTCGAACCTTACTTGATTATTGAAATAATTTCACAATAGCTTGATTATTCGATCTCTTTGCCCAAATCTTTCTCTTTCTTACTCAGAAAAAGTGCCCTAATCGAACTTCGTCCTACTCTTTTCCTTCCTTGTTCGGATAATAAAATTTTGCTTTACTTTATAAAATGTTCTCTTTTATCTTGCTTTGGCAAAAATCTTTCTTTTTTTTTCTTTTTCCAAATTTAATTTTATTAATACTTTAAAAGAAATACTAAATCTCTTGAAAAGGTTTGAAAATTTTCATACCTGACAGCTGGATGAGGTGGGGTGCTTGGCTCGTTGTCGACTCAGATAAATTCAAGGATTACTTAAATGAATTTAAGGAATATTTGAATAAGTCTAGGGAATGCAAATCTAGAATCGACTTTTAGAAAAGTTTAAGCTTCAGAGCAGATGACCTGCTTTGATACCATCATGTCACAGCCCGACTTCTAATGTATAAAAACAACTAGAAAGCAAGGGGCGGTGAGGCAGAACAATTGACTTTTACTCAAAGAAACATGCTCGATAATTGAAGAAGAACATCATCAACCAAACATGCTCACAAATAATGTGGATTATTAATTAATGATTTCTCAAGAAACGAACATTTGTCCAGATTCTTGGATATCGATCCCAAAGGAATTAGGTTTGGTTATCAATAAATATTTTCATTCAAAAAGTGGGCCAATTTTTAACCTTTAATTGTCCAGTGATGGTGAAAGGGATACGATGAATCGTTAGATGATTCCAACGAGTTTTAGGTGGAAATCAGAAAGGTTTTAAGAAAATAATTGAGTTGAGGGGCTCTTTCATCTTTTAGGAACGGGGCATGCAAGGCGGGGTTATTTTAGAATGATGAAGTTGCAATGGAATATATAATCATCGACTTAAAATCCCAAGGTTATATGTGTGAAGACACATAACCTCAAGCTTAAACATTTATTTAGAAAGTGGATAGCAACGAGTCACCCCAAGCACACCGCATCCTTCCTCATCAGAGCTTACCTGCACGTTTTAGAAAGAACATGCAGGGCGTGAGTACTTCGTGCTCCGTGAACACATGCCAAATTTTTTTGAAAACTTGCTCGATAAAGCTATATAATTGAACTTGCCTTGCCACTGCATTACAATCGTTAGATAAATCATTTAAAGAATTTACGACTTGTGGCAGTTAAAAACTTGTTCGTTTATTTTCTGAAATCGGTTGCAACCATTTATACGGTAAGAATCCATCTATGTCTCTTGTCTTCTTGTGGTATCGAGAAGTAGGCCTCCTCCTTAAGCACCGTGACCGGCCCTTATGGTCCCGAAACGAGTTACTGGTGTATGGGGGGGGAGGGAATACACCAGTTAGGATTTTTCAACTTTCGAAAAACTTAACACTTGAAAACAACTTCAACTGAGTAAAAGGACTCAGGTGGGATCTCACAGCTGAGTAAGCAAACTCAGCTGGAAGAGCGGTGCTGTGCGGAATGTGGTAGAAAATAAACTCGTTAAAAACAACTCACGCAAACTAGCTCGGTTGGTCAAGAACCAAAACAGCTCGGTTGAAAAAGTGCAAAAGAGGTTTGAATGCTGGTTAGTTCGGTCAGTTAGAAATGCAATATGGACTGAATAAAAAAATAAACACGACACACAAGATTTACGTGGTTCGGAGATAACTCCTACGTCCACGGGGAGATGTGAGTCCACGCACCTCAGTCCAAGTTCTTCTGGACAGAACCACTCAGCTTACACGGGCTGAGTAACCGTTACAGTTTAGTTTTCGGGCACTAAACAGCCTAAGTTAAGTTTACGGGTACTTGATGACCTGACTACTCTATTACAGGAAGAGTAAGGTCCTAGCACACTTTTTAGGGTGTGAGAAAGGGTAGGATTTCCAACTACAGCTCGATCAAGAATGAGAGCTGGATCTAAGGCTTGAACGAATAAACACTCAACCTAAGATCATAAACAGTTTCGAATTCTAGGAACCCTCAGCTACTAATGTTCTCTCAAATTTGGAACTCTCAGCTGCTGATGCTCTTAGATGATGATTTTGCAGATTTGCTTTGATTTCTCTCGAGAAAGCTTTTGAATTTTTAGTCGTCTATGTGTCTATCTGCATCTCTACTTCTCGAATGAGAGGATGCCTCTATTTATAGGCAGAGAGAATCAACTAGCCGTTGGAGGAGCAGTTGATCTTTGATCGGTTGAAAGCGATGGCTTGTCTCTCATCTCTGCAGACTTTCCCGATATGGCATCTGTGCTCCATTGCTTTCCATCTGAGACAACCTTGTGTTGGGCCAGATGGGGTAATGACTGAACGGTCAAATCCTCATGTGACTTCCTTTGGAAATTCAAATCTTTGACAGTCAACTTTGGTTTGTCGGTTGAAAGTCTTGACCTTCATCTGAGTGATCTTCAGCTGATGTTCCGATCTGTTGAGTTCTCAGCTGACTTTGAACTTCAAAACAGTTGAACTCCTTGTTCAGATTCTATAACTGAGGTTCTGAAACTGAACCCTCAGTTGTCTTCCACTTCTTTACTCAGTTGGGTTTGAACCCTCAGATGATTTCTTTTTCATCTGATGTTCTCTTCCTTTCAACTGTTTCTCATTTGATGAACGCTCAGTTGGTTTCCTTCAACTGATGTTCTGAAGACTTCCCTTTGTTTACATCTGAACAAATGAACTCTCAGTTGTCTTTTTCACAACTGACGCCTTGTTGCCATCTTCAGCTGGAGACCTGTAAATATAAAAACTTAACTTTGCTCAAACAGCGAGCCTAAATTCTAACATTAGGTACTGGCAACATCTACTCGGTTGGGGTCAGCCGGTTTTGGAATTCATCAAAACTTAATACTAATAAATTTCCCAACAATTTCCCCCTTTTTGATGATGCCAAAACTACTTACAACTTGAAACCACTACTGATCTAAACCTCACTAACTTATCTAAAATCTCAGTTGAAATTCTAGACAGTCTATAAGATAAAACATCAAAGGGTTAGCACAGTTATAACATGAAATTGAAAGACTTTGTGATTCAGAGCTTGGACAATGAGGAATTGTTTATCAAGGTGAATCGTATTATATACTTTGAAGTTTTTGTTACAACTGAAGGTTACAAAGTTAAGCGCAAAACATAGAAAGATACAACAGTTCCTTCAAAAACTACAACATCCAAAAACATTATCAGCTCAAAAACTTTGACAGCTCAGAAATACTGTTGACCGTACTTGTTGAAGATACGGTTGAAGATCTCCTTCTTCTCTTCCGACTCAATCCCAGTGTTGACGCCGTGTTCCTTGCATACTTGCCTCGCCTCAGCTAAGATCGTATTTCTATTTGGCGTGCTTGTGCCTTTGATCATCGGAGGGCGGTATATGCACTTCTTTGGAACTGGAACAGTGTTGGGATCAAGCTGAGCATTCAGCATAGCTCGCTTGAACTGACTAAACATTCCAGGGTCTCCAGAGCTGAGTTCCCACAGGGCTTCCTTGAAGGCTAGCCTTGGGTCTTCAGTCGAGTAGACTTTCCTGTAATAGAAATCATTGACGAACTCATGCTTGAACTGTTCCCAGTCATCGTTCCACTCCGCAGTCATCCACTTGTCAACATGTGGGTATCGAGACGGGAGCGGAGCGTTCTTCTGCAGCTGATGCGTCGACTTTCTAGCCTCAGCCTTCATGTGGTGCTTGTTGATTCTTCGCACACTCCGGCTGGCTTTGTTTCTGTCGACGTTCTTCTCCACCTTGGCGAGCTCCTTCTCGAACTTGGCCACCTTCTTGGCCTGATCGGCAGCGAACTTCTTGATCCAAGAGGGATTCAAGTACTTCTCCTTAGGCACCTCCATAGCTTTGGCAGCTTCGATACAGTCTTCAACGGATATCCCGTAAAGTTCTGCATCGAGCTCGGCTGTGAGCTCGGCTACGAGGTCGTGGGAGACTTCCAGTTCGGGCTGCGACCCTTCAGCTTCAGCTGGCACTCCTTCTCCTTGCTGGAGAACAGCTTTCCCTTGTCTATCCCCAGCTGCCGGCTCCTTGTCTTCCCCAGCTGCTGGCTCCTTGTCTTCCCCCTTTTTGGCATCATCCAAAAGGGTGGCAACAGTGCCATCCAGAGAGGTCAACTTGGCTTCAGCTTGTTGAATGCGGGAAAATAGCTCTTCAACAGCGTCCTTCTCTTCCACCTTCTTCGCCAACTCCAAGTCTTGGCGCTCCTGCTCAGCTCGCTGCACAGCTGCAAAGGTTGCAGAGACCTCTTTGTGAAGGGAGACGAACTCAGCTCGGAAAGAGGTGAACTGAGCCATCCACTCCTGGTCCTGAGTCTGCTGGGACTTTGCGAGGTCAGATTCAGCAACGGTCTTGAACACGTTGAAATCCGAGCTGAGGTTTTGAACAGCCTTCCTTAGAGCCGAGACCTCCGAGCTGGAAGAAGTGGATAGATCTTTGAGCTTGTGCTGCAGAGAAGAGGAGAGGTGATCTAGCTGATTCTTCAGGCTGGCATTTTCTGCCATCAGCTGCTGCGTCCTGTCAGCTTCTTCCTCCTTGCCAGCTGGATCTTGGACAGCATCTCCGTCCTCAGCTGGTTGACCCTCTCCGAGATCAGCTCGCAGATGACGTCGGTTGAGAGAGCTGGCTGATCGGAGGGTCCAGGCAGGAGCGGTGGTTGTGGCTGGGCAGCAGACTCCAGGACAACCATGGTAGATCGGCTGGCGAGGTAGGCCTTGAGCTTGTCTTCTTCTCTCTTGGCCGCCTCATCAGCTGCGTCAACGTCGTCCATGCAGGAGGCATTTTTGGCGAGCATGTCATCAAGAAAGTGAACAGCTTCAGGGTTGTTGCACAGCTCCCTGGTGTCTGTCCCTTCTTGGATGCTTTTGTCCAGACGTCGTCGGAGCACAGCCACCTTTTGGTTGTAAGCCACCTCCAGGCTCTGGTAGTCGAAGTACTCCCTCAAGTTGGACTCTTCGACCTTTAACTTGTCCCAGCCATGGATCCTGAGGGTCTCCTCCTTCACGTACCAGTAGCTGAATATGACACTAAATTGGTATAGAAGCTCCGTCCCGAGAACAGAGAAAATGGGCATCGATGTTGCCTCGGGGAACATACCAATCAGCTTGCGGAAGCAGTAGCTGAGTCTTCCTTCATATTCAGCCAGGATCTCCTGACGGTTGGCTTCTTCATCGATCTGAGGGGGGTCGATATCGAAGGTTAAGGGTTCGATGGTTTCATCAACGTTGGCCGAAGAAGTGGTCACAACGTTGGCATCGAGCGAGAGGCTCGGAATATCTGACTGAGGACCAGTTGAGAGAACCGGATCCTCTTTCGATGGAGAGTTGGCTGGCTGGAGGATTTCTTCAGTCACAGGTGGGTTAACCTGGCTGGCATCAGCTCTAGACCGACTGTCGTGGGACTCCTCAGATGAAGAAGAGTCATCTGAGGAGGAGCTGGCATCCACCACTTGGATCTCCACGTCTCCACCTGCCTTCTCAGCCACGTCCTCCTGGCGAGGTTGAAGAATAAACCCAGCTGGGTCAACCGATTGACTGGATTCGGTCGACTCCTTCTCCTCAGCCGGCTTGACCACCACTGGACTTGTTGTGGATGGTTTAGCCGCTGGCTGGATGATTCTTATCCTTGGCCTCTTCTGCAGAGGTTCCTCCTCTTCCTCCTCTTCGTCTTCTTCCTCCTCAGCTACCTCTTCCAGCTGGCGCTTCGCCGGCTTGGTCCTCGAAGGGCGACGAGCAGCTGCCTCCACAGCTGGCTTGGGGACACCCTTGGGGGTGTAGACAGCTTCTACAACATCCCTGGCCTTCTTGGCTGAGGGGAACAGTGACAGCTTGCTGACTGGAGTGTCCTCACTCCCTTCCCATGTCAGCGGCAGACCCTTTGTGGCTTGGAGGATGAGAGCTGATATCTTTGTCCCGAAATTGAGAGTCCCCTTGACACTCAACAGAACATTCCCGGACTCAGCTGTCGTCTCGGATATCTTCTGCTTCTCCGACACCAGCTGGCTCTCTATATATCCCAACCAGTCGACCTGATGCATCTCTTCCAGGGCCTTCTGCTGCTTGAGCTTAGGACGGCTGATGTCCCCGAAGGCTCCACCATATGCGAAGATGTATTTGGAGATTACATCGAAAAGAAGTCGGTGCTCCAGCTTCAGCTTTGTCCTTTGCCTGCTCCCCTTCAATGGTTCGGGAACAAGAAGAATGGTTTGAAGGAAGGCATCAGCTTCCTTGTCAGAAAAGTTCCCCACCACGTCTGTGGCTTCACGGTTTCTGGGGATGAGCTTCTCCAGCTCCTTCGACAACTTTATCTCCACAACGGAGTCTTCTTCTGTTCGGGAGGTTCTGTGGCGTTGCTTGCACGGAATGATCGTGACAAGCCCGTCATTTGCGATTCGTTGCAGATTATAGTAGAAATGTACGATCTGCTTCCTGAGCAACAGGGCCGGAGAGAGGGTGGCCCAATCAAGCAGATGGTGGTCGGAGAGGATGGTGGCGATTGGAGCGAGCTCAGGCGAGGAGAGAGCCGCTCTGGATAATATCTGTTCGAAATGAATCTTCGACATCACCATGTCGAACAATTCCTGGAACGTTGCAGGCTCTGAGGAAACCATCTTTTTAGAAGCTTTTGACTTGGGCGCCATCTTGAGGAGATATATATGCAAAGAAAGAGTGAAAGACTTTACTGGAAATGGCGAAACAAGATTTGAGAAGATGATGAATAGTGAGTAAAGATATGCACGAAAAGAGAAAGTAAGGATCACTTCCTGATTTGCCGTATTATATAATCTTTGACTCGGATAAAATCAACGGCTGGGGTTAAATCGCGCGAATCTATTAACGGCTGTGATTTCACGACTGTTGAGTAATTTTGACTGATATACCACGCGCGCGAGTGAGAAGGTGAATAGTTTGAGGTGTCAGCCCAGTCGCACTATAAAGTAAGGCTATAGGTGTTCAGCCAGACTTTACATTAAATGCGATATGATGGCTTGTTTAGTCTAGCTGACATGTTCAGGAATGTTTGAATTTATTTCAAACATTCTCATTTAATATCATAACACCTTCAGTCATAAATGATACTTGCCAGCTGATGTCTGAATCAGCTGTGTTCATTTGTTGAATTCCTCAGTTGCCGCATACCATTAGCTGACTCGAGTTCGTCTGTTCAGCTGACGTCTGTTCCATTATTGCAGCATACCATCAGCTGACTCAAGTTCATCTCCTCAGCTGATGTTTGATGTCCTCAGTTGGCAATTCGTATCTGATATTCCCCTTTCAGCTGAGCTTCCCCCTTCATCTGAGCTTCCCCCTTAAGTCGATATCCGATTCTTCAGCTCGAATGAATCCTTGTCAGCTCGGATGATTCTTCTGCTCGGATGAGTTTTTAGCTCGGATCCAAAAGTCCTAGAAGATCACACAGCATCTTGAACCGGGCTTCAGGAAGAGGTTCGGTGAGGATGTCAGCTCTCTGAATCTCAGTTGGGATCTTCTCCATGGACACATCCTTCTTCTCAATATGATCTCGGATGAAGTGATGACGAATATCGATGTGCTTAGTCCGAGAGTGATGAACAGGGTTTAGAGAGATAGCTATGGCACTCGAGCTATCACAATGTATGGGAACCTGTCCAGTTGAGACTTCATAATCTTTCAGCTGCTGCTTCAGCCACAATACTTGCATGCAACAACTTCCGGCAGCCATGTACTCTGACTCGGTTGTCGAAGTAGCAACACACGCTTGTTTCTTGGAGAACCATGAAAGTAGCTTGCTTCCCATGAACTGGCAGTGTCCAGAAGTAGACTTTCTGTCCAACCGATCTCCTGCTAGGTCGGCATCTGAGTATCCAGTCAGCTGGATATTGTCATCAGTTGGGTACCACAATCCAACATTGACAGTTCCCTTCAGATACTTAATGATGTTCTTTGCTGCCAGCATGTATGCTTCTCTTGGTTGGACTTGAAAACGAGCACACACTCCAACTGGGTATGAAATGTCTGGTCGGCTGGCAGTTAGGTAGAGCAGCAAACCGATGATCCCTCTATACTGGCTGGCATCAATGAGCTTTCCCTCAGCTCCTGGTTCGATCTTCCAGTTCGTGTTCATAGGGATCTTGGTTGTCTTACTTGTCTGCAATCCGAACTTGGTGATAAGCTCCCTTGTATATTTGGACTGGTTGATGAAAATCCCTTCAGGTGACTGCTTCACTTGTAATCCAAGGAAATAATTCATCTCGCCCATCATTGACATCTCGAACTTTTCCTTCATAAGATCGGAGAATTTCTTGCACAGCTCCTCCGACTTGGACCCGAAAATGATGTCATCGACATAAATTTGCACGACAAGTATATCTTCTCCAACTTTGATGGTGAACAGAGTTTTATCAACTGAACCTCGTTTGAACCCCGAGTCCAAAAGAAATCCACAAAGAGTGTCATACCATGCTCTTGGTGCTTGCTTTAGACCATAGATAGCTTTTATCAGCTTGTACACTCTTCCATCTCCAGTCTCAAAACCAGGAGGCTGTTCAACATATACATCTTCTTTTATATCTCCATTGAGGAATGCACACTTCACATCCATCTGATATACTTTGAACTTGTGATGTGCGGCATAAGCTAGAAAGATCCGGATGGCTTCAAGCCTTGCAACTGGTGCAAAGGAATCTTCAAAGTCAATTCCTTCTTGTTGGCAGTATCCTTGAGCTACCAACCTTGCTTTATTCCTCACAATGAATCCAATGGCGTCTATCTTGTTTTTGAAAATCCACTTTAGTCCAATCACCTTGACACCATTTGGTCTTTCTACCAACTCCCATACACAGTTGCGTAGAAACTCATTCAATTCTTCTTGCATGGCTGTTGTCCAGTGGACACAATTGAGAGCTTCCCCAACATTCTTCGGTTCTGGAACATCAACTACAAAGCAAGAAATCATGGCAACATCTCCAGCTTGCTCGAACTTCTCTAGAACTGCCAATTCCTCAGCATATTGGGCATAAGTGTTGGATTCTTCCTCGGTTGATTCTGGATTTGCAACTCTGCTCCGTGTGCGCACACCCTCGGTTAGATCTCCGATGATGTCGTTGGTGGAATGAACTTCATACCATCTTCGGTTGCGTCTTCCTTCTTCTTCCAACAGTGGTTGTTCAGACATCTGAGTTGGAGTCTTCAAAGCTGGTGATTGATCAGCTGTTGAGTCTGGATCCTCAATATTTACAATAGATTGAACTGAGTTTGGTTGGGCATCGGATGCTGATGCAGTTGGATGGACATCAGCTGAAGTTCCCCCTAGGGACGAGCTGAGGTCTTCGCATTCATCTTCAGAGGAGTATGGGTCCTCATCCTCAGTTGCCCATACCAGTGGTTCAGCTCGGTTCTTTTCCCGAAGAGCTTGCGATCTGGTGAGAACTGGTAGAACAGCTGGATCCGTGTGTTGTTCCTTTACCTGTTCCCTGCACTCAAAGGTAGATTCATCAAAACTAACATGAGGTGTTATTTCCACAACACGAGAGCTGTGGTGGAAAACTCTATATGCCTTGATCCGAGCTGCATATCCAAGAAATATGCCCTTCGAAGCTTTGGCATCAAAAGTTTTCAACTGAGTCTTCCCATTATTGTGAATATAACACTTAGATCCAAAAACACGAAAATAAGAAATATCTGGCTTTCTGCGTCTCCACAGCTCGTAGGGCGTCTTTCCCAACCTCTTGGTGAGAAGAGATCGATTCTGTGTGTAGCATGCTGTGTTGATCGCTTCAGCCCAAAATCTCTTAGGTAGTGCTGAGCTCGCTAACATGGATGTGGTTGCATCCTTCAGAGTCCTATTTCTTCGCTCAGCTATGCCATTCTGTTGTGGAGTACGCGCGGCTGATGTTTGATGGGTTATGCCATTCTTTTCGCAATACTCAATGATGGTTTTATTTAGAAACTCCGTTCCACGATCTGATCTGATAGATATGATCTTCATCTCTTGTTGGTTCGATATCCGATCCATTAGCTTGGGCAGCTCATCTCGGGTTTCACTCTTGTGGCGCATGAAGATGGTCCACGTATATCTTGAGTAGTCATCAGTTACAACCAAAGTATATTCGTTTCCATTAATGCTTTTTGGTGTAACTGGCCCGAAGAGATCCATATGGATCAGCTGCAACACTCGGTCGGTTGAAGGAGTTGACTTCAACCGGAAAGAGGTTCTAGCGAGCTTTCCCAGCTGGCATGCACTGCACATGTGTGTTGTTGAAAACACTCGGTTAGGTATGCCTCTTGCATGTTCTTGTCTGGCAAGTCGGTTCATCGTCTTGAAGTTCAGATGGTTGAGCCTTTTGTGCCACAGCCAGCTCACATCCGAACTGCTCTTTGACAACAGGCAAGTGTCAGGGAGGCTGCTGTTCCAGTCAGCGTAGTATACATTCCCTGTTGGAGATCGATTTCCCAACAATATCACCTGCTTTGATCTGACATCTTTAACTCTGCAACCCTGTGCATCAAACTTGACAGAGAACCCATTATCACAGAATTGGCTGATGGAGAGCAGGTTATGCTTCAATCCATCAACAAAAGAAACATTAGAAATTGAAACATGATTGGTTTCAAGGGTACCGTAACCTCTGGTATAACCTTTTGAGTTATCACCAAAAGTAACTGATGGACCTTCTTTCTCCACGAAACTTTCAAGCAAATCCTTCAGATTTGTCATGTGTTTCGAGCATCCACTATCCATCACCCACATTGTTGTAGACGCCTTCTTCTTCCTCAGCTGTTTCTCCTGTACCTGCAAGGGGAAACTCGCTTAGGTCCCCAATTTCAGTTGGGTCCTGGAGGGTTAGAACCAGTTCCCGCTGGAACCGTGCGTCGCTTTTCTCTGTACACTCGAATAGCCTTGTCATTCCAAATGATCTGCCCATTTTCATCAATTATAACAACAACCCAGTTATCCTTAGGCTTGTTGTTTGAAATGATGCTCTGTTTCTTGGTTTGTTGGTCGGTTATCACGTCGGTTCTGAGCTTGGATATGTTGTCGATTTTGAGCTTGATTGCGACTCCGATGTCTCCGGTTCCTCCGTTGAGTCTTGGAACATTCCCCCTCGGTTGTAGACTCCAGGGACTGTTTCGTTGGTGCTCCATCTGCAGCTCCTTTGCCTTTCTCAGCCGTAGTTACCTTTATCGGTTGTGAGGGTGTTTGTTCAGTTGCATACTCAACTGTGTTAGGTTTGGAAATCATGACTTCCTCAGCCCTGGTGAAGGTAGCTGGTGGAATTCCAGTATCCTTTGCCACGTCGTATCCGAGTCCAGACACATCATCCGTTTGCCGTCTGTATTTGATGAGATTCTCGATGATCTCGGATGACTGATATAGCTTTGTCAGGTTGTCCTTCTCAGTTTGAAGATCCTTGAGAAGAACAACTATATGCTCGGTCTGGGCATTTGATGTCTTCATCAGCTGGTCGATCTGAGCCTCTTGCTTGTTCAACTGTTCGTTCTGTGCCTTGATCTGTTCCTTCAACTGTTCATCGATTGAAGCCTCAGTTTGGTTGGCTGTACTCAGTTGACTTTTCAGCTGGTCAATTTCTTCAGCTTGTCTCTTGATAAGATCGTCCTTTTCGGTTAAGGAATCTTCAAGCTTGGCGAACTGGGCTTGAAGACTCTTAAACTCAACCGACTGCTGATGCAGTTCCTCACTGAGTTCTTGAAAATCATTCCAGGAGGGTTCCAACTCATCGTTCATAGATTCCTGCATGTTAGAAGTATTGGAAGAATTTAAGCGAGCAGGATTAGATTGTACCTCAATATCATCTTGGTCGGTTCCAAGTGCCATGAGGCATTGATCCGGACTGATGACTTTGTTGGTAGAGGTCAGATCATCCTCATCTTCAGTGTCTGTGAAGATGTCCATATCGTCAGCTGCCTCTTCAGCTACCATGGCCTTATTCTTTGCAGTTTGCTTCGCCCTCAGTGCTTCTCTTTCCTTCTTTGAGAGGTCTGGGCAATCAGCTTTGAAGTGTCCTTCCTTGCCGCATTCGAAGCAACCATTGGTAACTGGCTTCGAATTGTCTCGAGTTCGGTTTGATTTATAGAAACGTTTATATTTGCCGAACCGAGTATCCATATCGGCTAACTTCTTTGACAACGCTGCAATGTTCTGTTGCAGTTCTTCTCTGCTCGGCTCCTTTGCAGTCGTGTCAGCCGACCTGGTTGGCCTTAACGATCTCGACTTTGAGTAGTCAGCTCGGAGGGCAACTGACTTTGATGCTGAGCCGACGTCCTCAATTCTATTTGTCTGACTTGAGGGCTGCGACCTCCTTCTGTTGACCTTATACTCATTTCCTTTCAAGATTAAGAACAATCTTTCAGTTCCCATTTCACCTAGGTCAGCTCGGCTCTCGTGGATATTTGTGAAAGTATCCACAACCTTTTCATAACCTAACTAGAGAGGTTCACAGTTATTCAACGATCGACTAGGCTATATAACAAGGCTCACAGTCACCTAATCTATTGCATGCATTGTCCCGCTTTGAACAAGACCTCATCCCGTGTGTCCACAGGACTCATTCAACTCAATATAAAGTAGAGGATTACATACCAAAACATAAAAACTCAGGCAAGTCAATTAACTTTAAATAAAAGCGTACATATAAAAATAAAATGCGCATTCATTGTTGAATTTCGGTTCAGAAAGCCCACCTGTCATCCGGTGGTTTTTGCTCGGAATACCTCGTTTCATCTCGCTTCTTACTTCTGGACTCCACTCGCTTCTTACTATCGAACTTCACTCGTTCCTTCAAGGTTAACATTCTTATAAGGACGAGTTCTATTTCTTGGAGACGATAAACGAGTTCTAATGCTCGGCTGAAGGACTTCTACATGACTCGGGTTTCTCAATTTATCTTGACTTATCTAATTCGATCTTTCTTTGTTTCTCGATTCTATCCAAGTACTAAACCAACAGACTCTGAACTCAAGTACTTGACTTAAAAAAATATCTAAATATTTTATTAATAAAATAATCCACATAAGACAAAAAAAAATTACTATTCATATCACACGTCTCGTTTTTCTCGATTTCTCGGGTTAAACGAACTCAGAAAATTATGAAATTAATTCTCAGGTTCTAACATCACAAATCATTCACAAGTAAACTTTCAGATCAAGGATCGGACGTTCACAAATAGGTAAACGATCGACTTCGATAATTAGATGAAAAAAGAAAAATTTTCCAAATATAATAGAATATTCTAGAAAATTCTAGAAAATTATATTAATTATTTAGTGATAACTATAAACTCGGTTATTAATTCAAGACTCGATTATTGAATTATACTAACTCGACTGTGCTCGATTTCTAGAAAATATAAATTATTAAACTTTTATGAAATTAATTTCATTCTCTTTTAATAATTTATAACTTTAATCAATTAATAGGAAATTAAAATCCAAAACTAATTTTACTAAATGAGGTTTTCGTCTTTTTCTCGTAAAATGTGCCATTACTTGGAAACTTATTAACTCGATAAAAAGACTCTAATGACGTCTAATTACTTTTAATTAGCTCGATTATTCTTCTCATTTTTCATTTCCTTTACACTATTTTTCATTTCTTATTAATTAAACTCGATTTTCCATTAACGATCTCGATTCTCGACAACTTCTTCATCTTAACTCGAATTCAAAATTTTTGAGAAGAAACTCTAATTGTTTTAACTTCCTATTCATCATCGATTCATCACATTCATCAAATCTAACATGAATCATCAAGAACTATGAACCTTGATCATCACTTTTAATTAAAATTTAATTAATAAAATTTCCTAAAAATTCATTAAAAATTCATTCTTCTATTTCTTTTTATTTTAACACTTTTAATTCCATCAAATCATGCATCATCGAACCATATATCATCAAAATATCATCTTTTCATGAAGAATGTCATCAAGAACATCATGAACATCATATTATCCTCAAGAACATCATCTTCTTCATCCTTACTCAATTTTCGGTATTCTTAGGAAAATTATATTCGATAATTTCTTTCTTCCATTTCTTTCTCATTTTCCTTTATCAAATCTAACTAAGAACATCAACACACAAAACTTCAAATTTCCATCAACATGAAAATTCCTATTTTAACTCATAATTTTCGGCACTCTCATTATATATATATATATATATATATATATATATATATATATATCAACTTTTCTATTTCAACATCGCTACACGTATATACACACAAGGATCATGAACACCATAGTCAAAATCAAAAAATCAAAATCCTACCCCTAACCCTATCTTTCGGCAGTTTTTATAGGGGAAGAGGAAATCGATTTTTAACTCCTATTTTCTTGCATAAAAATCACTCAAAAGATCAAAGATCAAAACTAGAAAGAGAGGCTTCGATTTCCTTGATGGGAAAATCATTTTGATCGAACTAAAGAGGAAATGAAAGAGGGATTTCTTACAAAAATCAAAGAGAACTTACTAACTCTTGAAAGGTGGATCGATCAAAGGGCTTCAATACACATGATTCTAAGCTCCGAATCAAGCTAAAAATCGAGCTCCTCCATTGGGCACCATGCTGCTGATTTTCAACAAGAAATGAATTGGATTAAATTGAACACCATGACGAGAGGATTACAAATACCTTATTAGTTTAGTCGTTGGATGATCGGAGACTGAGTTCTTGCCATTTTTGGAGCTTGAAGAAGGTTCATCAATTGAGGTTAGTGTGTGTGTGTGTGCATCCGAGAGGGAGAGATGAGAGAGAGATGGGTGGGAGAGAGAGTAGAGAGAGAATATTGGAGAGATTAATTATTCAAGAGAGAGAGAATGAGAGAGAGAGATGTCGGTGTGAGAGGAAATATTTTTGAGAGTAGGATAGGTTTTTAATTAAATTAGTTGCACCCTGTAGTAAAAAATGCGATATAATTTTCTCCGAAAGAAAAAGTTATCCGGTGCAATTTAACCCTAATTTCTCATTAAACTCTCAAACAATTTAAAACTCACCACGACTCTTTCTCGACATCAGAATTCTCTCTACTTTGTCTCTAACTTCACTAAATAAATCAAGGATACTAGGAATCCATGTCACAGCCCCATATCCCGAGGGACGGCAGAAGCCGGGGTGTGACTGGGGTTAGATTAAAGAAGCGGGGAAGAAGGGGGCTAACTGACTAAACATACATGAAAGGCATCGATAAACCATGAACAAGACTTAATTATAAAAAGAAAGAGTTAACCACAAGTGATTACTCGACAAAAGTACACAGTAGAAACTAAGTTCATATTTACAGACTTAACTACAGTGTATTGTTCAAAAAGTACATCTCAAAAGATATTCAGAGTTTTGCAGCGGAAGGGTTCTAACTAAGCATCCTATCCTTTAACTCAACATCAACCGTCGCCGCTCACCTTCGCTTCAACCTGCACATTTAGAAAACAATGCAGGGCTAAGTACAAACGTACTTAGTGGGCACGATGCCGAAATCATAATCATAAGTATAGATAAAAATGGCATCTCATAATTGTAGCACATCGGGGTTTTATTTAAAAGAGGCCCGTGTCTACTAAACATTTTCTGACTGATTTTCACAATTTACTCGGCCGAGTATTTTCAGGTATGCTATGTTCAATCTTGACCAATTCTAATTCATCGTGGCTGGTACCCCTCAACAGGATATCACATACACCACAGGTTACAAAGTGCACTAACTCTGGAAAGCACTTAGCAGCTAACTCAGAGCCGATCGTTAGTTAATCTAGTTAGATTAACTCTAAATCTGGAAAACACGAATGTTGACTCAGATAGGTACAAGAGAACTCACATAAAACATAAAACAGTTCATGCCATAATATCACTTTGAAAACACAGATATCAAAGCGATAAAGAAAGATTTTCCGAGCATTGCTCGTTTTATTTTGTATATAAAAGCCCACCTCGATATACAGAACTAAAAGCAAAAGCTTCCAACTTCGGATCTTCCATCCTTTCTTTACAGATGGCTTCCTCCTTCATCGTAAAACAATAACACTTAAAAACGGGTCGTAAAAGATAATCGATCAAAAGAATCGAAATAAGTTTTAGTTGTTTCATTCTTTAGGCATTTGCACGCTTACTAGATTCGTTTTACTTAAACGGGAACGAGACTTGTTCAATTCTCGTTAGAACTCAGAAGGTCTCATACTCGACTCTCGGGTCAGTAGAGAGGGTAGTCGGTAACTTAATACGACTTTAAAGATTATAAGGAGCTAAGTTGGAAAGAATCAACTTAGGCGATTTACGTTTTAGTTCATTTCACGACTTATGAAAAATCTCGCTTATTACTTCTTTATTGAAAGGATAAGAGATAGGATCTCGATTGGTTTTCATCACTCAAGGTCCTGTACTTGACTCTAGGGTCAGTAGGAAAATATTCGTTAGATAAAACGGCTTAAACGATCGAAAGAAACTAAGTTGTGAACTAAACAACTTGGAAGACAAGAAACTTAAATTTCACTGCGCAATCCAGTAACTCTGGAGGCTGTCCAGAACAGAGGATTTGAAAACAGGGGATGAGCCTTGTACCACTGGAAAGTTTGGGATGTCTAGTTTACGCTCCAATTCACGGATCGCAAATCCAATGAACGAGCTAAAAGTTATTACAGTTTCCGGCGAGGGTCGCAAAACTGCCGCGAAAACCCTAATTGCTCGATAGGTTCGACGTATAACGTCTTAGGTTTGTTCTAAGTTCTCGAATTCAATTTCTTTGGAAACTGGGCCCTTAAGTCAGTCGTCACATACTTCCGTACGTGACGAACTCCTTCTCAAAACTCGCTCAAAAGCACGACGTTCTAAACGTCGGATTTCAACTAACAAATACTAAACCAACAATTTATGCAAAACGCGTTCTAGTTCTCGACTATAACTATAGCTCATATTATAATAACTCGAAAGCTTATGACATCAACTAGAAAGTTGTTCTCAATCCATCATAGACAATAATATCAAATTAGAATTCTCATTCGACTTCTCGGTTATTAGTTACGACTAAATGTTCGTCTCTTACGCGTTTTTCAAAGTTGTCGGATTCCGTTCAAATTTTACGACGTCAATCTACATCTAACGAGAATCACTTCTATGCATGCAAACATTTCATAACATCATTGTATTTCAACTTATAACATGATCTTCGTCTCTTACGTTACGTTAAATATTTTTAGAAAATTCTCAATTTAATTCTATAATCAATTAACATCAATTACTACATAATTCCATCAACAATTCATCAATCAAATCAAACATGTGGAAACCCCTAATTACTCAAATAATTTCGGTTTTCATATATATATTAAGAGGGTGATTTTCTTCTCCAATTAACAACATTTATCCACTAATCATCCTATTATAACATCTATTAATCAAATGCAAACCAAATACAAACTATCATGCATAAACCCCCAAATTCATCACTCAAACCCTAATTGAATTTCACAAAAACATTGGGCTTTCGATTCCTCTTCGTTCTAATCACCAATTAAGCATCTATTAAGCATGAATCTATCATCAATTGAAGAAAACTAAAAATCCTACTATTAACCTAATATTTTCGGTATTACCTAGAGGATTAGGGTTCTTGGTTTTGATAAATTTTAATCCCTAATTAACTTATCTAACATATCCAATTTCATTAATCCAAGATCAATTCAACCATTTCAAGACTCTAATTTTCGATCAAGAAAAGAAAAAGAAAAGAAGAGAAGGATGGATGGATAGAAGTTAAGAAGAGGTGAATACCTTGAGAATTAATGAAGAAAGTATGAAGTTTGAATGGAAGGATTGAGACTTGTGTGTTTTCTTCTTGTTCTTGGAGCTTCTCTTCAATGGAGGATGGAAGAAATGAAGAAGGAGATGGAAGTGAAGAGGCTGCCGAAATTGTGAGGGTTTGGGAGGGAAGAAATGTGTTTTAATTGATAAAGTATGATATAAAGTGTTAAGGTGTAAAGTGTGAATAGTTCTACCCTTAGGTGTCACTTATAAAACTAATTAAACACAAAAAGTCTAACTAAAAAGGGGTGGGGATGTCGGTCATGGTGTGGGAGAGGGAAAGGAATACGCGCTTTTCCGGCGCGATCCGACGTTACGGAAAACGTTCGACGAAAAACATCGCTCGGCACAAAATCGTCGCGATCCGATTTGACTGTAAATTCTAACGTACAAAACTTAATTGGAAAATAAATTTACAAAATTTATTTTGACAAAAACTCGGGACGACACAGTCCGAGTTTCGTCCGGAAAAATATAAAAATGAACTTTCTCGGGCGAGTTCGTATCGCGATTTCGTGAATGTGAAAATCAGACGGTTTTCCGTTCTGAGTTCACGAACTAAAAATTTTTTGTACGCGCTAACCCTAAATACAGTAGTCGTCTAGCTGACTTCCGTAATTTATTTTCAGAAACGGATTCGACCATTAGTCTTAGAATTCAAAATCGTAAACTTAGGCGTGCAAAGCCATTTATTTAATTAACTTTAAGATTTTAAGAACGTAAGGAATTTACGGGGCATTACAATCCAATTTTCGGATCAAAATTCAGATTAATGAAGAAAACGTAAAAAGTTATTATTCATATTCGTTCTTTTAAAGAAATAAAATTCAAACTCGATTCAAACAAACTCAGAAAATTCTCAAACATGCACCAATGGTCTTAGAATAAATTCTAGATTCAAAATACACTAATTTGATGAAATTCGGAAACAATTGATGAATAGTGAATTCTCGTCGTCGGCTACTATTCACAGAATAATAAATTTCCTCAAAATCTTCCGAAATTCGAACTCAAACTCAAACTCAAACTCAAATACTCATGCTCAATCAGTTCATCACACATTTAATTCAGATAACCGAAACAAGAGAATTCGCGTAAAGACACTCAAGGGCATATTGGTAATTTTGCAAGATAATTTATTTTCTTGGTGATTTTATCATACAAGGGCACCCAATTAACTACATAAACTCAATTAAGACGAACTTAAACACTTATGAAAGATCGGGGTATTACAAGACCTCAAGTCAATCTTGGAAAAAACACTGACTCCTTTAAGTAGGTCGAACAGATCATCTATCCTTGGCAAAGGATACTTGTTCTTGAGTGTAGTCTTGTTAAGCTCTCGGTAGTTAATGCACATTCTCAGGCTACAGTCCTTCTTCTTTACAAATAGAATCGGTGCTCCCCAAGGGGAAACGCTTGTTCGAATAAAACCCAAATCTAACAACTCTTGCAGTTGAATCTTCAATTCTTGAAGCTCTTTCGACGCCATTCTGTATGGAGCATTTGAAATCGGGACTGATCCGAGGTCTAGATCAATCGTGAACTCTAATTGCCTATCGGGAAGCAAACCTGGAAAAACTTATGGAAACACATCCTTATATTCTTTCACCATTACTACATCGTCAATGCTCAACTCTTGCTCTTCATCTTTATTCAGGTAAATCAGATACGCTCTCGTATCATTTCTGCTCATCAACTTCTCTACTTTCATAGCTAAAATAATCGGCATACCCTTCTTCTTTCTCTTCTCGGTTCCATGAACTACGGTTAGCTCTTCTCCAAGAGGTTGAAACGATATATGCCTTTGATCGCATCAAATTGTCACAAAATTCTCGGCTAACCAATCTATTCCCAAGATCATATCCTGTCACAGCCCGAAATCCGGTGTGTAGGAACGACCAGACTCCATTGGATTGTGAAGGTGAAACCATCAAATAAACATATATCTTATGTCACCTCTCAACTCGAGATATAACCAAACCCTAACTCGAATGGATTAAAAGTGTGAAACCAACAAATAAACTCGACTTACCAAGAATCGATCAAAGGAAATATGGTTTCAACCTGTCAATGAATATGAACAAACTTTCATAATATAGCTCAACATAGAACAAGCTTAATAATTTACAACGGTTATCAAAATATAGGGTTAAGTGTATCGACATCATGTCGTTCAAATTATAAAGGCAAACAGGGAATATAGGCAATGTTTCGAAAAAATGACCCATTGTATCATCAAGGTATATCAAACATGTATAGACATATCTAAAGAATGTTAAGCAGCGGAGACATCACTCGCTCACAACAATTACATGTATAAAGACAAATAACTATCGACTCAAACATTCCACAGTTTAACACACCACCAAGACCATCCGCACCATCCTCATCCAATCTAACCTGCACGGTTAGAAATACAAGCAGGGCAGAGTACTTCGTACTCAGTGAACACATTGCCAAAAACAAGTTTAAAGGGTTGCTCATTAAGGCTATATGATTGAACTTGCCTTGCCACTGCATCACAAGTGTTAGAACATTTGAAAACATTTTACTTGTGAATGCATAAACCATTTTATCATTTTCGAATCGACTGCGTAGTCAAAACATACTTAATAAAGGTAGGAATCATTCACAACATAAATTTTGTGTTTGAGAAGTAGGCCTCCTTCTCGGACACTGTAACCGAAGTCACCATTATCTAATGCATGCATTAGCCTGCCTTAAGCAGGTTTTTATCCTGTGCGTCTACAGGACCATTATTTCGTGCATCCACGGAATTTAACAACATTTCATTATATCATATCACATTGATGATTCCATACCAAAGCATTTAAAACTCGGGCAAGTCAAGCCATTTTAATAAAAAGCGCACATAATAAATAGTAGGCGCATTCATCGTTGAGTTTTAGTTCAGAAAGCCCACCTTGCTTCGGGTATATTGAAGTCGAGGTTGCTTACTTTACACTTTCCCAACTACTTTAGAGTCCCGCTCGGCCCTTCAATAATAACACCGAATGAGGACGAGATTATCGTCTCGAAAACATATAACAAACTTATGGCTCGGCTGAAGGACTCTTACTTGACTCGAGTTTTTATTAACTTATCTAAACTTTCTACATCGATAACTATCTCGACTTCTCATTCTTGAATCATTGTCTTTACTCGGTTTCTAACTACTTTTCAAACTCGAGTTCTCGTTTCTATAAAATGATCCTTAAATATTCATGTAAATCGAAAAGTTACTATTTAACTTATCTCAAACGTCTCAAGCTCTCAAGTTATATAATCTCAGCAAATCATAACGTCAATTCTCAAATATTACCCTCACAATTCATTCATACACAGCTAAACACTTACTTCAACAATCGAACATTCATTTTTAAAATCAAACGCTCACTTCATTATTCAATCATCGTCATAATATTCAAACATCAATATCAACATTCAAAACACTTATATCAAATGAGTGATTAGTAAGCGATTATCTTACTGAAAGGGTTAATCATACTTAATCACTTAATTACACTCAAACATCGGAGTTTATATAAACAATTCACATCTTAACACAATCACACAATCAAGTATTGAACTTCCATAAATAACTTATATTTTAAACATAATCACTTAATAACTTATAACTTAATCACATTTTCAACATAATAAGTTATTGTTCGACTTTTAGCTTTTAACTCATAACTTCAATTTTTAATGAAAATCATTTCATTAAACTCATATAATAGTAATCATTTTTGAATTAAATATTCAAACTTATACTTCGTTAGTCTAGACTAAAAAATACATCATTATTTATTTTTTTTAAATATGTATTCTTATACATTATCATTTTCTTCAAATACTTACTTATATACGTATATAATTTTCCTCAAAATACGTACTCATGTACGTATACAAACTCATCTAAATACTTAAAATAAAATGATTATTATTTTATCTTTTTCTTTATGTAAAACTTAATTTTCGTTTTTATTTAATAAAAACTCGATTTTTCTTTT
This sequence comes from Schizonepeta tenuifolia, assembly GCA_029490685.1. Classification (NCBI taxonomy): domain Eukaryota; kingdom Viridiplantae; phylum Streptophyta; class Magnoliopsida; order Lamiales; family Lamiaceae; genus Schizonepeta; species Schizonepeta tenuifolia. The sequence goes on from CM055956.1 coordinate 28,177,882, forward strand.
CGAAACTTCGCTGCTCGATAACTTCTGCATCTTAATCCCTTTTTAAGCGATTTAAAAAGCAAAATTGTTTAATTCTACTCAATTAACATCATCGAATCACTTAACACATCATATAACATCAATTACTTATCATAAAAATATTTAAAGATTTAATTTCCTCATTTTCAAACATAATATACTTATGTTCTCGTTTTTCAAACTTCTATTATTTTCTTACTCGATTAGCATTTCGTCACATCAATTAAGCATTCATAGCACACTTATAAACTTAAACATCACTTAAGATTCATATTATTCAAACATCTCTATTTTTAATGGAAAATTTTCATTAAAACAAATATTCTATTATTTTCATTGTTATTTCAATAATGATTATCTTAACTTCTCGTTTATATCAAAAGAACTCCATTACAAACATTTTAACTTTTTAAATTATACTCATGACTTCTAACTCATATCCTTAGAGACAATTTTATCTCTTTTCTTTTATTTCTCGTTCTATCCTTAAATATTAATATTAAATATTAATATTCTACTTCTCTTTTAACATAATTTAAACTCATATAATACATCTATTAAAAATCATTTTAACATCATCATCAATCAAAGAAATACCTTTATTTAGACTCATACTTTCTTTTATTTCCTTTTCTATTATTTCCTTCTTAATATTTATATATATCAAAAATTCATAAAGAATTCAAAATACTTTATTTTCTATTCAATCTATTCAAAATAGACTTAACATCTCATTTATTTTTCAATTTTATTTTTATCAATTGAAATTCCTCAATATATATAATATATATATTTTTTGAATAAATATATAAAAATAATAATTTTTCCATTTAATTTAATTCATCTTCAAATCTTCAAGTTTCTCCCATGAACTTGAAGAACACATCTTCAAAAATTCATATTAACATCAAGAACACCATATTTGATTTTTAAACCTATTTCCCTATTTTCTTCGAATTTATAGCCAAATAAATTTCATGCTCAAAATTTACTCAAAAATTTTCTTGTCACAGCCCCAAATCCCGAGGGATGGCAGAAGTCGGAATGCGACTGGGGTTGGATTAAAGAAGCGGGGAAGAAGGGGGCTAACTGACTAATCATACATGAAAGGCATCAAATAAACCATGAACGAGACTTGAATATAATAAAGAAAGAGTTAATCGCTAAGGATTACTCGACAAAAGTACACAGTAGAAACTAAGTTCAAATTTACAGACTTAACTACAGTGTATTGTTCAAAGTTACATTTCAAAAGATTTAGAGTTCTGCAGCGGAAGAGTTCTAACTAAAGCATCCTATCTTTCAACTCAACATCAACCGTTGCCGCTCACCGTCGCTTCAACCTGCACATTTAGAAAACAATGCAGGGCTAAGTAAAAACGTACTTAGTGGGCACGATGCCGAAAATATAATCATAAGTATAGATAAATATGGCATTTCATAATCATAGCACGTCGGGGTTTTATTTAAAAAGGGCCCGCGTCTACTAAACATTTTCTTTTCTCATAAATCACTCGCGCGGGCATTTTCTGACTAATGTTACGTTCAATCTTGACCAATTCTCATTCACCGTGGCTGGTATCCCTCAACAGGATATCACATACACCACAGGTTACAAAGTGCACTAACTCTGGAAAGCACTTAGCAGCTAACTCAGAGCCAATCGTTAGTTAACCTAGTTAGATTAACTCTAAATCTGGAAAACACAAATGTTGACTCAGATAGGTACAAGAGAACTCACATAAAATATAAAACAGTTCATGCCATAATATCACTTTGAAAACACAGATATCAAAGCGATAAAGAAAGATTTTCCGAGCATTGCTCGTTTTATTTTGTATATAAAAGCCCACCTCGTAATACAGAACTAAAAGCACTAGCTTCCAAACTTCGGATCTTCTGTCCTTTCTTTACAGTTGGCTTCCTCCTTCATCGTAAAATAAAATACTTAAAAATGGGTCATAAAAGATAATCGATCAAAGAAAATAGAAATAGGTTTTAGTCGTTTCATTCTTTAGGCAATTGCACGCTTACTAGATTCATTTTACTTAAACGGGAACGAGACTCGTACAAATCCCGTTAGAACTCTAAAGGTCTCAAACTCGACTCTTAGGTTAGTAGAGAGGGTAGTCGATAGCTTAATATGACTTAAAAGATCATAAGGAACTAAGTTGGAAAGAATCAACTTAGGAGAATTACGTTTTAGTTCATTAGAAGACTTATGAAATTTCTCGCTTACTACTTCTTTATTTGAACGGATAAGAGATGAGATCTCGACTGGTTTTATCACTCAAGGCTCCATACTTGACTCTAGGGTCAGTAGGAAGATATTCGTTAGTTATTACGGCTTAAACGATCGAAAGAAACTAAGTTGTGAACTAAACAACTTAGGAGAATTGAAACTGAAATTTTACTGCGCAATACAGTGACTCTGGAGGCTGCCCAGAACAGGGGATTTAGAAACAGGGGATGAACCCTGTACCGTTGGAAATTTTGGGGTGTCTAGTTTACGCTCCAATTTACGGATCGCAAATCCGATAAACGAACTAAAAGTTATTACAGTTTCCGGCGAGGGTCGCAAAACTGCCGCGATAACCCTAGTTGCTCGATAGATTCGACGTATAACGTCTTAGGTTAGTTCTAAGCTCTCGAATTCGATTTCTTTAGAAACTGGACCCTCAAGGAAGTCATCACATACTCCCATACGTGACGAACTCCTTCTCAAAACTCGTCCAATGGCACGACGTTCTAAACGTCGGCTTTCAACTAACAATTACTAAACCAACAAGTTATGAAATTCGCGTTCTAGTTCTCGACTATAACTATAGCTCATATTATATTAGCTCGAAAGCTCATGACGTCAACTACAAAGTTGTTCTCAAGTCCATCATAGACAATAATATTAAATTAGAATTCTCATTCGACTTTTCGGTTATTAGTTACGTTTAAATGTTCGTCTCTTATGAAATTTTCAAAGTTGTCGGATTCCGTTAAAATTTTACGTCATTAAACAACATCTAACGAGAATCACTTTTATGCATACAATCATTTCATAACATCACTATATTTCAACCTATGATGAGTTCTTCGTCTCTTACATTCAAAACAATATTTTTAGAAAAATCTAATTAAATTCCCATAATTAATTAACATCATTTGCAACTATATTCCATCAACATTTCATCAATTAAAACAAAGACATGGAAACCCCTAAATGTCTAGTAATTTTCGGTATTTATATATATATTAAGAGAGTGATTTTCTTCTCCAATTAACACCATTTATTCATTAATCATCCCATTATAACAACAATTAATCAATTGCAAATCCAATTTCATCTAACATGCATAAATCCCTAAATTCAATCTCAAACCCTAAATCGGTTTTCACAAAACATGGGGCTTTCGATTCCTCTTTGTTCTAATCACCAATTAAACACCTCTTAGGCATGAATCTATCATCAATTGAAGAAATCCAAAAATCCTACAAATTCCCCTAAATTTTCAGTAATATAGATGATATTAGGGTTCTTGATTTTGTTCATTTCTAATCCCTAATTATCCTATCTAACACATCTAATTTCATTAATTCAAAATCAAAACATCTAAATCATCACTTCTAATTTTCGATCAAGAAGAAAAATAAAAAGATGGGGAATCCAATTGGATAGGTGTATAGAGGGGATGATTACCTTGATAATTAATGAAGAAAGTATTAGGTTTGGATGGATGAATGAAGACTTGTGTGATTTCTTCTTCTAGATCTTGAAGGTTTCTTCAATGGTGATGAAGAAATGAAGATGGGAGAGGGAGAAGATGGGGCAGCCGAGTTTTCTGTGTTGGGAGGGAGAGATGGTGAATTTAAATGTTATAACATAAGTTAAAGAGTAATAGGTGTAAAGGGGTGAATAGTAATACATTAGGTGTCCACTTTAAACATTATAAAACATAAATATCAAGTAAAGTGAGGGGATGAAGTCGGTTGGGGAGAGAGGGAAAAAGAAAAATACGCGCTTTTCCGGCGCGATCCGATGTTACGGAAAACGTTCGACGAAAAACATAGCTCGGCAAAAAATCGTCGCGATCCGATTTGACCGAAAATTCTTACGTACGAAACTTAATCGAAAAAATAAATTTACAAAATTTATTTTGACAAAAACTCGAGACGACACAGTCCGAGTTTCGTCCAGAAAATAAAAAAAACGAACTTTCTCGGGCAAGTTCGTATCGCGATTTCGTGAATGTAAAAATCAGATGGTTTTCCGTTCTGAGTTCACAAACTAAAAACTTTTCCTACGCGCTAACCCTAAATACAGTAGTCGTCTAGCTGACTTCCGTAATTTATTTTCGGAAACGGATTCGACCGTTAGTCTTAGAATTCAAAATCGTAAACTTAGGCGTGCAAAGCCATTTATTTAATTAACTTTAAAAATTTAAGGTCGTAAGGAATTTATGGGGCATTATATTTCTAACACATCTTAACATCATAATCATCATCAACATCATCATATTTCATCAAAAATCATTTTTCTCAAAATATGGCATAATTCGAAATTTTCAACATAAATCGCAAAATTCATAATTCATCTTAAAAACACCTCTAGATCATATTCTCATATACCATCATACTCATAAACATTATCATACTCAGAAAATTCATAAATCATAATTTATTCATATTTTCTCTATTTTTCACCAATTAAATCCACTAAAATTTCAATAAATTCACCACAAATTCTCATAAACACATATATGCATGAAAAATCATATTAAGCATATATCATCATCATATCATCAAATAAGCATGAAATCTCATCAAGAACTTATTCTCCCTATTTTTCTCTTTTTAATCGATTTAGGGCTTTTTATCCTATCTTACTTCTTTTATCATTTTAATCCCTCAATCATGTTTTAAACCTTATTTTGATCATCATCTCATCATCATAACCCTAAGGTTTGCCTAAGCATAAAGTAAACCATGCATGTTTTCCTTATTTTCTTGGTTTACATATACATATATACAACTTATGAATGAATTGAAATCATACTTAAATAAATAACTTAAGCTTCTCTTTGGCTTGTATTTTGGCTTGCTTGGAGGATGAAAGATGATAGATTTATAGCTCTTTTCCTTGCATGAAACAATACACAAGGCATCAAGATCATGGTTTTGAAAAACAAGAATTAAAACCCTTGTTTTCCATCAAGAAAAATCGATGGATAGGATATGGTTTCTAAGCTTGTTTCAAGCTTTGAAATGAATGGAAAAAGATAGAACTTACTTCTTAGAAGATCTTAGACATGAAGGAGATGATATACATCAAAGAATCCTCAAGTATGAAGCATGATTTCATCAAGAAGCTAGGTATTTTGCATGAAAAACTTTGAAATTGTTGTTGTTGTTTTTCGATGGAATACACGGCTTTGCAGCTGGTTTTTCTTCGATTTTTAAGCTTTGGAAGATGATGGAGATGTAGGTGATGATCTCTAGAGTATTATGGTGAAGATATTGAAGTCATGGAGGTGATAAACAAGGGGAAAAGAGCTGCAAAACTGCTGCTGCTACTGCTGCGATTTGCAGCTTCTCCTCGGCAGAGAGAGGTTCCGAGAGAGAGAGTTTGATTGCTTGTTGCTTGTGAGGATGGAGAGAGATGTGATAGAGAGAATGATGTAGTGTGAGATAGAGATGCAAGTGGGATGCATTTAACATGTGGAGAATCTAATAGATTTAGAAAGATTAGAGAGAGAAGAGAGAATCAAAGGGGAGAGATTTGAGAGAGAAAGAGAGTACCTATTGTGGATGAATGAGAGGGAGTGTAGAGTGCACTCTCTTTAATGAGAGTGTTGGAGGATATTTGATCACTATTTTAGATAGGAATGAGATTTTTAACTGTTAATTATACCCGGAAATAAAAGTTTTCCGGTAGAAAATATCCTCGTCATTTTATTTTATGCCCTCAAACTTTTAATAATCCTTCTCGTCTCTTTCTCGACGTCTAAATTCTCTCTAATTCATCTTATATCTCTCAAAATAATCTAAGGAATCCAATGATCTAATTTTTAAGCCAAAATTCCTTCTTACGAATAAGTTCGTAAAAATTGGTCGACTAAACGAGTCGTCAAGTAATTTATTTTTAAAACTCACTCAAATGATCTCGGAAAATTCTCCGACTTATCTCAAAAGTCTTAGAATAAATTCTATATTCCAATGAAACTAATTAGAACCTGGAAAAACTTATGGAAACACATCCTTATATTCTTTCACCATTACTACATCGTCAATGCTCAACTCTTGCTCTTCATCTTTATTCAGGTAAATCAGATACGCTCTCGTATCATTTCTGCTCATCAACTTCTCTACTTTCATAGCTAAAATAATCGGCATACCCTTCTTCTTTCTCTTCTCGGTTCCATGAACTACGGTTAGCTCTTCTCCAAGAGGTTGAAACGATATATGCCTTTGATCGCATCAAATTGTCACAAAATTCTCGGCTAACCAATCTATTCCCAAGATCATATCCTGTCACAGCCCGAAATCCGGTGTGTAGGAACGACCAGACTCCATTGGATTGTGAAGGTGAAACCATCAAATAAACATATATCTTATGTCACCTCTCAACTCGAGATATAACCAAACCCTAACTCGAATGGATTAAAAGTGTGAAACCAACAAATAAACTCGACTTACCAAGAATCGATCAAAGGAAATATGGTTTCAACCTGTCAATGAATATGAACAAACTTTCATAATATAGCTCAACATAGAACAAGCTTAATAATTTACAACGGTTATCAAAATATAGGGTTAAGTGTATCGACATCATGTCGTTCAAATTATAAAGGCAAACAGGGAATATAGGCAATGTTTCGAAAAAATGACCCATTGTATCATCAAGGTATATCAAACATGTATAGACATATCTAAAGAATGTTAAGCAGCGGAGACATCACTCGCTCACAACAATTACATGTATAAAGACAAATAACTATCGACTCAAACATTCCACAGTTTAACACACCACCAAGACCATCCGCACCATCCTCATCCAATCTAACCTGCACGGTTAGAAATACAAGCAGGGCAGAGTACTTCGTACTCAGTGAACACATTGCCAAAAACAAGTTTAAAGGGTTGCTCATTAAGGCTATATGATTGAACTTGCCTTGCCACTGCATCACAAGTGTTAGAACATTTGAAAACATTTTACTTGTGAATGCATAAACCATTTTATCATTTTCGAATCGACTGCGTAGTCAAAACATACTTAATAAAGGTAGGAATCATTCACAACATAAATTTTGTGTTTGAGAAGTAGGCCTCCTTCTCGGACACTGTAACCGAAGTCACCATTATCTAATGCATGCATTAGCCTGCCTTAAGCAGGTTTTTATCCTGTGCGTCTACAGGACCATTATTTCGTGCATCCACGGAATTTAACAACATTTCATTATATCATATCACATTGATGATTCCATACCAAAGCATTTAAAACTCGGGCAAGTCAAGCCATTTTAATAAAAAGCGCACATAATAAATAGTAGGCGCATTCATCGTTGAGTTTTAGTTCAGAAAGCCCACCTTGCTTCGGGTATATTGAAGTCGAGGTTGCTTACTTTACACTTTCCCAACTACTTTAGAGTCCCGCTCGGCCCTTCAATAATAACACCGAATGAGGACGAGATTATCGTCTCGAAAACATATAACAAACTTATGGCTCGGCTGAAGGACTCTTACTTGACTCGAGTTTTTATTAACTTATCTAAACTTTCTACATCGATAACTATCTCGACTTCTCATTCTTGAATCATTGTCTTTACTCGGTTTCTAACTACTTTTCAAACTCGAGTTCTCGTTTCTATAAAATGATCCTTAAATATTCATGTAAATCGAAAAGTTACTATTTAACTTATCTCAAACGTCTCAAGCTCTCAAGTTATATAATCTCAGCAAATCATAACGTCAATTCTCAAATATTACCCTCACAATTCATTCATACACAGCTAAACACTTACTTCAACAATCGAACATTCATTTTTAAAATCAAACGCTCACTTCATTATTCAATCATCGTCATAATATTCAAACATCAATATCAACATTCAAAACACTTATATCAAATGAGTGATTAGTAAGCGATTATCTTACTGAAAGGGTTAATCATACTTAATCACTTAATTACACTCAAACATCGGAGTTTATATAAACAATTCACATCTTAACACAATCACACAATCAAGTATTGAACTTCCATAAATAACTTATATTTTAAACATAATCACTTAATAACTTATAACTTAATCACATTTTCAACATAATAAGTTATTGTTCGACTTTTAGCTTTTAACTCATAACTTCAATTTTTAATGAAAATCATTTCATTAAACTCATATAATAGTAATCATTTTTGAATTAAATATTCAAACTTATACTTCGTTAGTCTAGACTAAAAAATACATCATTATTTATTTTTTTTAAATATGTATTCTTATACATTATCATTTTCTTCAAATACTTACTTATATACGTATATAATTTTCCTCAAAATACGTACTCATGTACGTATACAAACTCATCTAAATACTTAAAATAAAATGATTATTATTTTATCTTTTTCTTTATGTAAAACTTAATTTTCGTTTTTATTTAATAAAAACTCGATTTTTCTTTTCGAAACTTCGCTGCTCGATAACTTCTGCATCTTAATCCCTTTTTAAGCGATTTAAAAAGCAAAATTGTTTAATTCTACTCAATTAACATCATCGAATCACTTAACACATCATATAACATCAATTACTTATCATAAAAATATTTAAAGATTTAATTTCCTCATTTTCAAACATAATATACTTATGTTCTCGTTTTTCAAACTTCTATTATTTTCTTACTCGATTAGCATTTCGTCACATCAATTAAGCATTCATAGCACACTTATAAACTTAAACATCACTTAAGATTCATATTATTCAAACATCTCTATTTTTAATGGAAAATTTTCATTAAAACAAATATTCTATTATTTTCATTGTTATTTCAATAATGATTATCTTAACTTCTCGTTTATATCAAAAGAACTCCATTACAAACATTTTAACTTTTTAAATTATACTCATGACTTCTAACTCATATCCTTAGAGACAATTTTATCTCTTTTCTTTTATTTCTCGTTCTATCCTTAAATATTAATATTAAATATTAATATTCTACTTCTCTTTTAACATAATTTAAACTCATATAATACATCTATTAAAAATCATTTTAACATCATCATCAATCAAAGAAATACCTTTATTTAGACTCATACTTTCTTTTATTTCCTTTTCTATTATTTCCTTCTTAATATTTATATATATCAAAAATTCATAAAGAATTCAAAATACTTTATTTTCTATTCAATCTATTCAAAATAGACTTAACATCTCATTTATTTTTCAATTTTATTTTTATCAATTGAAATTCCTCAATATATATAATATATATATTTTTTGAATAAATATATAAAAATAATAATTTTTCCATTTAATTTAATTCATCTTCAAATCTTCAAGTTTCTCCCATGAACTTGAAGAACACATCTTCAAAAATTCATATTAACATCAAGAACACCATATTTGATTTTTAAACCTATTTCCCTATTTTCTTCGAATTTATAGCCAAATAAATTTCATGCTCAAAATTTACTCAAAAATTTTCTTGTCACAGCCCCAAATCCCGAGGGATGGCAGAAGTCGGAATGCGACTGGGGTTGGATTAAAGAAGCGGGGAAGAAGGGGGCTAACTGACTAATCATACATGAAAGGCATCAAATAAACCATGAACGAGACTTGAATATAATAAAGAAAGAGTTAATCGCTAAGGATTACTCGACAAAAGTACACAGTAGAAACTAAGTTCAAATTTACAGACTTAACTACAGTGTATTGTTCAAAGTTACATTTCAAAAGATTTAGAGTTCTGCAGCGGAAGAGTTCTAACTAAAGCATCCTATCTTTCAACTCAACATCAACCGTTGCCGCTCACCGTCGCTTCAACCTGCACATTTAGAAAACAATGCAGGGCTAAGTAAAAACGTACTTAGTGGGCACGATGCCGAAAATATAATCATAAGTATAGATAAATATGGCATTTCATAATCATAGCACGTCGGGGTTTTATTTAAAAAGGGCCCGCGTCTACTAAACATTTTCTTTTCTCATAAATCACTCGCGCGGGCATTTTCTGACTAATGTTACGTTCAATCTTGACCAATTCTCATTCACCGTGGCTGGTATCCCTCAACAGGATATCACATACACCACAGGTTACAAAGTGCACTAACTCTGGAAAGCACTTAGCAGCTAACTCAGAGCCAATCGTTAGTTAACCTAGTTAGATTAACTCTAAATCTGGAAAACACAAATGTTGACTCAGATAGGTACAAGAGAACTCACATAAAATATAAAACAGTTCATGCCATAATATCACTTTGAAAACACAGATATCAAAGCGATAAAGAAAGATTTTCCGAGCATTGCTCGTTTTATTTTGTATATAAAAGCCCACCTCGTAATACAGAACTAAAAGCACTAGCTTCCAAACTTCGGATCTTCTGTCCTTTCTTTACAGTTGGCTTCCTCCTTCATCGTAAAATAAAATACTTAAAAATGGGTCATAAAAGATAATCGATCAAAGAAAATAGAAATAGGTTTTAGTCGTTTCATTCTTTAGGCAATTGCACGCTTACTAGATTCATTTTACTTAAACGGGAACGAGACTCGTACAAATCCCGTTAGAACTCTAAAGGTCTCAAACTCGACTCTTAGGTTAGTAGAGAGGGTAGTCGATAGCTTAATATGACTTAAAAGATCATAAGGAACTAAGTTGGAAAGAATCAACTTAGGAGAATTACGTTTTAGTTCATTAGAAGACTTATGAAATTTCTCGCTTACTACTTCTTTATTTGAACGGATAAGAGATGAGATCTCGACTGGTTTTATCACTCAAGGCTCCATACTTGACTCTAGGGTCAGTAGGAAGATATTCGTTAGTTATTACGGCTTAAACGATCGAAAGAAACTAAGTTGTGAACTAAACAACTTAGGAGAATTGAAACTGAAATTTTACTGCGCAATACAGTGACTCTGGAGGCTGCCCAGAACAGGGGATTTAGAAACAGGGGATGAACCCTGTACCGTTGGAAATTTTGGGGTGTCTAGTTTACGCTCCAATTTACGGATCGCAAATCCGATAAACGAACTAAAAGTTATTACAGTTTCCGGCGAGGGTCGCAAAACTGCCGCGATAACCCTAGTTGCTCGATAGATTCGACGTATAACGTCTTAGGTTAGTTCTAAGCTCTCGAATTCGATTTCTTTAGAAACTGGACCCTCAAGGAAGTCATCACATACTCCCATACGTGACGAACTCCTTCTCAAAACTCGTCCAATGGCACGACGTTCTAAACGTCGGCTTTCAACTAACAATTACTAAACCAACAAGTTATGAAATTCGCGTTCTAGTTCTCGACTATAACTATAGCTCATATTATATTAGCTCGAAAGCTCATGACGTCAACTACAAAGTTGTTCTCAAGTCCATCATAGACAATAATATTAAATTAGAATTCTCATTCGACTTTTCGGTTATTAGTTACGTTTAAATGTTCGTCTCTTATGAAATTTTCAAAGTTGTCGGATTCCGTTAAAATTTTACGTCATTAAACAACATCTAACGAGAATCACTTTTATGCATACAATCATTTCATAACATCACTATATTTCAACCTATGATGAGTTCTTCGTCTCTTACATTCAAAACAATATTTTTAGAAAAATCTAATTAAATTCCCATAATTAATTAACATCATTTGCAACTATATTCCATCAACATTTCATCAATTAAAACAAAGACATGGAAACCCCTAAATGTCTAGTAATTTTCGGTATTTATATATATATTAAGAGAGTGATTTTCTTCTCCAATTAACACCATTTATTCATTAATCATCCCATTATAACAACAATTAATCAATTGCAAATCCAATTTCATCTAACATGCATAAATCCCTAAATTCAATCTCAAACCCTAAATCGGTTTTCACAAAACATGGGGCTTTCGATTCCTCTTTGTTCTAATCACCAATTAAACACCTCTTAGGCATGAATCTATCATCAATTGAAGAAATCCAAAAATCCTACAAATTCCCCTAAATTTTCAGTAATATAGATGATATTAGGGTTCTTGATTTTGTTCATTTCTAATCCCTAATTATCCTATCTAACACATCTAATTTCATTAATTCAAAATCAAAACATCTAAATCATCACTTCTAATTTTCGATCAAGAAGAAAAATAAAAAGATGGGGAATCCAATTGGATAGGTGTATAGAGGAGATGATTACCTTGATAATTAATGAAGAAAGTATTAGGTTTGGATGGATGAATGAAGACTTGTGTGATTTCTTCTTCTAGATCTTGAAGGTTTCTTCAATGGTGATGAAGAAATGAAGATGGGAGAGGGAGAAGATGGGGCAGCCGAGTTTTCTGTGTTGGGAGGGAGAGATGGTGAATTTAAATGTTATAACATAAGTTAAAGAGTAATAGGTGTAAAGGGGTGAATAGTAATACATTAGGTGTCCACTTTAAACATTATAAAACATAAATATCAAGTAAAGTGAGGGGATGAAGTCGGTTGGGGAGAGAGGGAAAAAGAAAAATACGCGCTTTTCCGGCGCGATCCGATGTTACGGAAAACGTTCGACGAAAAACATAGCTCGGCAAAAAATCGTCGCGATCCGATTTGACCGAAAATTCTTACGTACGAAACTTAATCGAAAAAATAAATTTACAAAATTTATTTTGACAAAAACTCGAGACGACACAGTCCGAGTTTCGTCCAGAAAATAAAAAAAACGAACTTTCTCGGGCAAGTTCGTATCGCGATTTCGTGAATGTAAAAATCAGATGGTTTTCCGTTCTGAGTTCACAAACTAAAAACTTTTCCTACGCGCTAACCCTAAATACAGTAGTCGTCTAGCTGACTTCCGTAATTTATTTTCGGAAACGGATTCGACCGTTAGTCTTAGAATTCAAAATCGTAAACTTAGGCGTGCAAAGCCATTTATTTAATTAACTTTAAAAATTTAAGGTCGTAAGGAATTTATGGGGCATTATATTTCTAACACATCTTAACATCATAATCATCATCAACATCATCATATTTCATCAAAAATCATTTTTCTCAAAATATGGCATAATTCGAAATTTTCAACATAAATCGCAAAATTCATAATTCATCTTAAAAACACCTCTAGATCATATTCTCATATACCATCATACTCATAAACATTATCATACTCAGAAAATTCATAAATCATAATTTATTCATATTTTCTCTATTTTTCACCAATTAAATCCACTAAAATTTCAATAAATTCACCACAAATTCTCATAAACACATATATGCATGAAAAATCATATTAAGCATATATCATCATCATATCATCAAATAAGCATGAAATCTCATCAAGAACTTATTCTCCCTATTTTTCTCTTTTTAATCGATTTAGGGCTTTTTATCCTATCTTACTTCTTTTATCATTTTAATCCCTCAATCATGTTTTAAACCTTATTTTGATCATCATCTCATCATCATAACCCTAAGGTTTGCCTAAGCATAAAGTAAACCATGCATGTTTTCCTTATTTTCTTAGTTTACATATACATATATACAACTTATGAATGAATTGAAATCATACTTAAATAAATAACTTAAGCTTCTCTTTGGCTTGTATTTTGGCTTGCTTGGAGGATGAAAGATGATAGATTTATAGCTCTTTTCCTTGCATGAAACAATACACAAGGCATCAAGATCATGGTTTTGAAAAACAAGAATTAAAACCCTTGTTTTCCATCAAGAAAAATCGATGGATAGGATATGGTTTCTAAGCTTGTTTCAAGCTTTGAAATGAATGGAAAAAGATAGAACTTACTTCTTAGAAGATCTTAGACATGAAGGAGATGATATACATCAAAGAATCCTCAAGTATGAAGCATGATTTCATCAAGAAGCTAGGTATTTTGCATGAAAAACTTTGAAATTGTTGTTGTTGTTTTTCGATGGAATACACGGCTTTGCAGCTGGTTTTTCTTCGATTTTTAAGCTTTGGAAGATGATGGAGATGTAGGTGATGATCTCTAGAGTATTATGGTGAAGATATTGAAGTCATGGAGGTGATAAACAAGGGGAAAAGAGCTGCAAAACTGCTGCTGCTACTGCTGCGATTTGCAGCTTCTCCTCGGCAGAGAGAGGTTCCGAGAGAGAGAGTTTGATTGCTTGTTGCTTGTGAGGATGGAGAGAGATGTGATAGAGAGAATGATGTAGTGTGAGATAGAGATGCAAGTGGGATGCATTTAACATGTGGAGAATCTAATAGATTTAGAAAGATTAGAGAGAGAAGAGAGAATCAAAGGGGAGAGATTTGAGAGAGAAAGAGAGTACCTATTGTGGATGAATGAGAGGGAGTGTAGAGTGCACTCTCTTTAATGAGAGTGTTGGAGGATATTTGATCACTATTTTAGATAGGAATGAGATTTTTAACTGTTAATTATACCCGGAAATAAAAGTTTTCCGGTAGAAAATATCCTCGTCATTTTATTTTATGCCCTCAAACTTTTAATAATCCTTCTCGTCTCTTTCTCGACGTCTAAATTCTCTCTAATTCATCTTATATCTCTCAAAATAATCTAAGGAATCCAATGATCTAATTTTTAAGCCAAAATTCCTTCTTACGAATAAGTTCGTAAAAATTGGTCGACTAAACGAGTCGTCAAGTAATTTATTTTTAAAACTCACTCAAATGATCTCGGAAAATTCTCCGACTTATCTCAAAAGTCTTAGAATAAATTCTATATTCCAATGAAACTAATTAGACTAAATTCTGAGTCGGTCGATGAATAGTGTTTTCTCGGTTTACGTTACTATCCATCTAAAAATGAAACTACTCCAAAAAATACGAAATTCATACTCAAGCTTATATTCACATAAATAAGCTCAAACAATTCATCAGATACTCGATTCAAATAATCGAAATGAGAAAAATCACATTAGAGCACATAAGGGCATTTACGTAATTTCACAGAAAAATTTATTTCCGCAAAAAATTTTAGCACTCAAAACTCATTACTTAGGCATATTAAGTTAACTAATACGCACTTAAGAACTTATAAAAGGTTCGGGGTATTACATATCCGCATCCCACATCTAGATTAGATTCAGGGATTTTCCGGATACTTTACGATTTCCGAACTCAAGTTCTAAATTTGAGCAAACACGCGAAACTAACGCAAATCTACCCAAAAGGGGTTGACACTCTAAGCTCCTGATTTGACTCTTCTACATCTAGGCCAATGGTTTCTATGCAAGCACTAGCTATAAACGAATATGATGCACCAGTATCAAATAAAATGACAATTGGCACACCTTTAGGCTTTTCAATACCTGCAAGATTTCTCTGGTCCTTGACTCCAGCTTTTTGCTCAATCACGAATACCCTTTGGTATTGCGGTTGCTCCAGCTGAGGGGGCTGTTGCTTTTGCTATTGCAGCTTGTGCTGACCCTGGGGGTACTTTTGCTGTGGGGCTCCTTCCATGGCTCTCATCTACGAAGACTGGTACTGATTTGGTCTTCCACTGCTCGCTCCTTACTGTTTATTTGTGCACTGGATCGAGAAATGACCAGGTTGACCACATGTATAACATACATTGCTTCCTGCCTTGCAAATGCCTTGATGCATCCTGCCACATTTTGAACACGGAGGGAGTCCTTGGGGTCCGAAAGAGGCGCTTCTCTGATTGCCATGGGTTTCACTTTTTGAGCTTCTTGATGCTGTTGTTGTCCCTTTCCTTGCCACGGCTTCTTGCTCGATTGGCTTCCACCACTCCATTTTCCTTTTCTTTTTGTGCTTGGGCCGTGCTGAGAGGGTTGCGGGGTCGTAGTTACCGTCATCTGACCTTGAAATTGAGGGGTCGCTGAATAATACGATCCTCTTTCTGGTTGTATAGCCAACTCCATGTCTAGGGCTCGATTAAGGGCTTCAGCGTAAGTCAGACTGCTCTGACTTGCAAGAACCACACAAATATCTTGCCTTAAGCCTGCTCGAAACAAATCGCACATCTTCTTGTCCATGTCCACCTTGTCGGGCGCGAAACGAGCTAATTCACAGAACTCGCGGTTGTACTCGGCTACTGTCTTCTTTTCTTGTCTCAAGTTCGCAAATTCATTCAATTTTTGTTTACGAGAACTCCTGGGTACGTACTTCTCAAACAGAGCATCTTTAAATTGCTCCCATGTCAGATTCTCTCGTTCCTCTAGTGAATACGTTCTTTGTTAGGCTTCCCACCAGTAATTAGCGGATCGTTTGAGCTGATACGTCATACACTCAAGACGTTCTCGGTCTCCACATTGAAGAAATCTGAAAATTTGTTTGAGAGAACACATCTAGTCCTCAGCTTCTGCCGGACTGCCTTTACCATCAAAGGTCGGCAGATCCTGACGAAGAAAGAATTCTTCAATTTGCCTTTCGTTTTGAAGAGGCGGGGTCTGCTCCCATTGCTCTTCTTCTTCATTTCGTTCGACTCTCGCGTTTCTTTTTCTCAGTGATATTCTAAAAGAAATGCTAAAAATTAGGCAACTCGTAAAAACTTTCTGCAAAACGGACTAAGCTCAACTCAGAAATTTTCTCTACTTTTGAAAAATTTTCTCTCAAGAAGGATATGATTCTCAATCAATACTTATCAAGCACATAGGGAAAAATTTTCTCGAACAAGGCATTTATTCATCAATCTTGCAAGTAAAACAATTCTCAACTCAAAATAAAATAAACAATTATTTACTTGCATGCTTTCTTAGTAATATCATCACACATCATCATCATGGAATATCATGCTCGATATTTTGTCGCATTTACATACTCATACATTGTCACATACGACAAATATAATTACTCAGAGATTCATACTCTAAATAACTCAGAAAGTAACTCATTTGATAATTCGACTCTTTTCTTTACTCACTCATAACTCAAGGATAAATAAATCTTAGAATACTCGAAACAATTTAAACAATCTAGAGACTCAAAGCTGATTTTACTAGCCTAACGACTTCTTTCTCATATCATTGGGGTGATGGCCTCTTCTGAGGACTTATACCAAAATAAGAGATAAATATTCACAGAGGCAAACTTCCCTATACGTCGACACGACGTTCTATATCTCAAAACGCACTAGACACGAGCTACTACTTTACGTCCGGCTCTACTAATATTCTATGCATCGAGTTATATAATTTACATTACTACAAATAAGATAAAAAGAGTTCAACTCTTAACAGAAATTAAAGATTGTTCGATACTTCCACGTCTTTCGTGAACTACACCTTAAGTGTAAGAACCATAATCACTCGGGTCGTCGTCACCTCTCTGCTCCTCCTCGGGGTCCTCTTCCTCTGAGTTCTCCTCCAGATCCTCTTCCTCTGAGTCCTCCTCCAGATCCTCTTCCAGATCCTCTGCTGCTACTAGTGCCTCTAAGAAGTCGTCGTAGGTATGACCCAGAACATCCCAAGTGTCTGTCATGTCTTAAGTCTGCTCGTCCTCGAAGCGAGCGTTGACATTCTCCAGCTCTTTGTCGTACCACAGGGGCGTCTCCTTGCTATTCTCCTCACTATGAAGGTACGCGGCTACGTTGACTATGCCGTTGATCTCTCGCTCGAGCTCCTGGTTAGGCCTCTAAACCAAAGTCTCGAAAGCTGGGTACGAAAAGGACAGGCGGTCGCTCGAGATCGTCTGAAGGTGACATGTGCCCACTATAGCATCTGCTGCGGGATCCTCAAAGGGCTCGTTGTCGTTACTATCGCCTGTACGCATCAGCCTAGAAGGCTCAGCTACTGGCTACACTGGAGAAGGAGTGCGGTTTTGGGGCATAAACTGCTCGAGCTGGTCGTGCGAAGGAGGCAAAACTCTGAAAGGATCATATGAACCATTTGGCTGCATCGCGAATGAGCTAGACAAGGCAAAGGGGTCGAAGGAGCGTATAGGGAGAACATCTCCTGAGTAAGGGCTGAACTGGAATGCGGCTCTTGACACGGGGCAAGGCAAAGAAGAACAGGGAAGTAAACAGGGTCGTCCTGAGGCTGAGGCTCAAAACCAATCTTGTTCGGCTCAAATCATGGAATAGGATCGAAGGGTCTAGGAGGCGGAGCACCATGCCTGATGAGCTGGCCGGAGATAGTGGCGATGAAACCGTTACAGTCGCCGTGCAGATAAACACCCAAATACTGGAGTTCGATGTGGCTCGGCACAAGAGAGGCTGCCCAATCACGCCATTCTCAAGGGAGGGCGTGAATTAAGTTTACCATCCCATCAAGAGCGCTAACGTTGAGGTATTTAACTGTCTCCCGCACCTTGTGGAACCGTGCTAAGAATTCGACGAGTGTCTCGAGATATGTCTTCCTCATATTTAGGTACTCCTGCATCATCGCTCGGTTGCTCTCTGTTGAGTCCATATTTTGAGTCTATTTTTTATCTGTTTTAGATAGTTTAGATCGAGTCTTTGTTTGTGGTTTGTTTAGTTTTAGTGTCTAAGAGGACATATATTGGGTAGGTGGTGATTTGTTGCCTGGCAGGTGGATTCTGGGCAAAACACGGGTTGAAAGCTGCATTTATGGAAAACAGAATAGGGCAGGACTCAATTGGTCAAGATGGCGGAGTGCTTGGGGCTACTGGCTATGTTTCTCTCCTAGGTCTAGAAGGATAAGGAAAAGATGATCTAACTTAAGTGTCTTACCTTATCTGACTAGAATTAGGATCCAGAAAGGATCTCTTGAAGATAGACGTGACATACCATGTTGGGGTCGTGCTTATCAAGTAATAAATTGCATCCCAAGGTAGCTCATAGAATCCTACCATGTTAAGGACTGGGGGCCCAAACCCTAGCGCTCGCCTATATATATTTGAAGCCTAACTGCTGTGGAATACGCCGTCTTTTATGCTTTCATCCTTTTTTTAACTTGAGAGATTATGAGGAAAAGAACAAATCCTATGGGAAAGTTTAATTTATATTTTATTCGTACTATTTCTGATCGGCACTTTTGGCCGGAGCTATTTTTTTGTTACGTACTTCGTAAGTTTTAATATAGTTCTTCTTATGAGAATCAACTTACAACACTGAACAATATAACACAAGTGTTGATTCTCACTTCTAAGGCTAGACACTTAAAGAAGTAATCTTGCTTAGGAATAACTATTCTAAATTTCTAAGGTTCGATCTAAGAAAGAAATTTCTCGGAGAGCTAAGAGAGCATAAGGCTTGGGAAGATTTCTAGCACTTGAATGCTTCTATCTTGCAAGAATAAATTAGCTTAAGTTTTGTATGTTCTTAGTAGATTCCGTAGGTTCTGTTGGAAAAATTAGTAAAAGGTTTCGAACGGTTCCAAAACCCCAACTGACCCCAACCAAGTAAATATTTGCCTTTAGTCTAAAGTTAGCTAGAGCTTACTGTTTGAGCGTAGGGATTTTATCTGTACATGTTTCAAGCAAAAGAAGTCAGTCGGACTGAAGAAGGAAGTTCGTGAATAACTCAGCTGAGGCGCAAACTCAGCTGAGACGCAAAGTCAATTGAGATCCAAACTCAGTCGACTCCCAAACTCAGTTGAGTCCTTAACCTCAACTGAAGCACAAACTCAGTTGGACAACAGCTCGGTTGACTTGTCACAGCCCGAATTCTGGCGTATAAAGACGACTAGAATCTATTGGACAGTGAGGTGAAACCTAGAATATAAAGCATAACTCGACAAGGAATCATGCTCGGGAACAAGGGAATATAGATTGAAAGCGATAACAAATAAAACATGCTTTCAATTCTAATCTCAAATAAACGAGCATTAATAAATAGTTCAAGTGTCGAAAGCAATTAAAGCATCTCAATCCAAGTCAAGTAGAATTAAAAGGGAAATGGGAAATAGGAAATAGTTTCGAGCTTACAGCTCATTGTATCGACACGATATCAGAGTAACTGTTCAGAAATTTAAAACAGATAAAGTTGTTTATCATGTAGCGGGATAACTAACTCAAGTCCAATAATTACATATATGAAGACATGCAATTGCAAGCTTAAACCAAAAGAAGACTCGACTTTATTCAAATAACCACACTGACGAGCACCATCCGCCATCCTCATCCTGCTAACCTGCACGTTTAGAAATACATGTAGGGCTGAGTACTTCATACTCAGTGAACACATGCCAAAATAATTTAAACTTTGCTCGATAGAGCTATATAATTGAACTTCCCTTGCCGTTGCATCCTAATTGTTAGTACAAGTTAAAACGTTTAACTTGTGCATGCAAAAATCATTTTCTTTTCTTGAAATGAGTGCGCAGTCAACATATATAATTTGAATAGCAGGAATGAATCAATCTACCATGTAATTCTCGTATGTCGAGAAGAAAGGTTTTCCGAGCATTGCTCGTTTTATTTTATATATGAAAGCCCACCTTTGTGATACAGAACTACTAAGTACTAGCTTCCGATCTCCTGATCTTCTGTCCTTTCCTTACTGCTGGCTTCCTCCTTCATCGTAAAATAATAACACTTAAAATCGGATCGTAAAAGGTAATCGATCATTGAAAATCGAAATAGGTCTTAGTCGTTTCATTTCTTTAGGCATTTGCATGCTACTAGTTTTATTTTAATTAAACGGGAACAAGACTCGAACAAATCTCGTTTAGAACTCGGAAGGTCTCATACTCGACTCTTAGGTCAGTAGAGAGGGTAGTCGATAGCTCAATACGACTTAAAAGATCAAAGGAACTAAGTTGGAAAGAAAATCAACTTAGGAAATTAAGTTTTAGTTCTTTAGACGATTTAGGCATTTTCACGCTTAACTAAAATTCTTTACTTTAACGGATACGAGATACTAACTCGTCTCGTTTAGCACTCAAGGCTCCATACTTGACACTGAGGTCAGTAGGAAGATAGTCGTCAAGTTATTACGGCTTAAATGATCGAAAGAAACTAAGTTGCGAAAGAAACAACTTAGAAGAATGAATTCTGAAAAAGTCACTGCACATTACAGTAACTCTGGGGACTTCCCAAAACAGGGGATCTGGAAACAGGGGATAAGCCCTGTACCGTTTGAAAGCTTGGGATGTCTAGTTTACGCTCCAATTTACGGATCTCAAATCCGATAAACGAGCTAAAAGATATTACAGTTTCTGGCAAGGGTCGCAAAACTGCCGCGCTAACCCTAGTTGCTCGATAGAAACGATGTATAACTTCTTAGGTTCGTTCTAAGTTCTCGTATTCGATTTCTCATGAAACTGGACTCTCAAGGCAGTCAACACGTACCCCCCGTATGTGATGAACTCTTTTTTAAAACTCGTCCAATAGCACGGCGTTCTAAACGTCGGCTTTCAACTATCAAGTACTAAACCAAATTCACGTTAACAATTTCTCGTTTTAATTCTCGACTATAACTAGAACTCATATTAAAATAGCTCGAAAGCTCATGTCGTCAACTACAAAGTTATACCTTAGTCCATCATAAACAATATTATCAAGTTAGAATTCTTATTCGACTTCTCGGTTATTAATTACGACTAATTGTTCGTCTCTTACGCGATTTTAAAAGTTATCGGATTTCGTTCAAATTTTACGTCATCAAATATCACCTAACAAGATTCATTTTCATGCATATCATCACTTCATATCATCACTATATCTCAACTTAAATCGACTTCTTTGTCTCTTACGACTTACAAATTATTTTTAGAAAATTCCAAATAAATTCATATCAACAACTAATATTATTTACAATATTAATTCATCAACAAATCCTCAACTAATTCAACTACATGCAAACCCCTATTTTCTTAATAATTTTCGGTATTGACACATAATTAAAGAGGGTGTTTTTCTTCATCAATCAACATCATTTATCTCTTAATCATACTATTATATCATCCATTAACCAATTGAAGTCTAATTGCAACATGAAATTGAAAAATCCCCAAATCAAAACCCTAAACCCTAGAACTCGGTTTTATCATACTTCAAAGGGCTTCCGATTTCTTTTTGTTTTAATCCCTAATCGAACACTTCCTAAGCATGATTATAACAACAATTGAAGGATTCAAACATCCCACCAAATTGCCCTAAATTTTCGGTAATACCATAGTAGTTAGGGTTCATGATTTTCCTCCAATTTTAATCCTAGAATTCACATCTAAACACATCTAATTACACTAATCGAAGATCAAACATCTAATTCCATCACTCCTAAATTTTGATCCAAAGATAAATAAAAAGAAAGAGATTTGGTAAGGATAGAAATATAGAGGAGACAATTACCTTGAAGATTAGTGAAGGAAGAATTGAAGTTCGATGGTCGGATGAAGACTTGTGTGATTTATCTTGCTCAAGAACTTGAACTCTTCAATGGAGGAAATGAAATGAGAGAGATGAAGTGTATGAGGGGGGGGGGGGGGGGGGGCAGCCGAGTTCTTTGGGGAGGGAGGGAGGAGATGACTTAGTTGTTATGTTAGATATTTTCTAAATTACATTAGATGTAAAGTAGGAATAGTAATAGCATTAGGTGTAAAATTAATACTATATAAAAATCAAATATCAAGCTTAAGAGAGGGAGTGTAATGTCGGCCAAGAGAGGAGAGGGAAAGAAATTACGCGCTTTTCCGACGCGATACGACGTTACGGAAATCGAACGACGAAAAACGTAGCTCTGTACAAAATCGTCACAGTCCGATTCGTCCAAAAATTCTAACGTATTTAACTTAATCGGAAAATAATATTTAAAATTTTAATTCCGATAAAAATTCGGGACGACACAGTCCGAGTTTCGTCCAGAAAATCATAAAAACGAACTTTCTCGGGCGAGTTTGTATCGCGATTTCGTGAATGTAAAAATGAGACGGTTTTCCGTTCTGAGTTCACGAACTAAAAATTTTTCGTACGCGATAACCCTAAATACAGTAGTCATCTAACTGACTTCCGTAATTTATTTTCGAAAATGGATTTGACCGTTAGTCTTAGAATTCAAAATCGTAAACTTAGGCATGCAAAGCCATTTTTATTATTAACTTTAAATTTTTAAGAACGTAAAGAATTTCCGGGGTATTACATAAGGCTTCTAAAGACATAATGAAGCAATAACCGAACATTTCAAAATCACAACCAATAAAGGGTAATAAGTATTTCAAGTCAAGAGATTAAGACTTCAACAGACATTTAAACCATCGAGCATATCGCTCGGAATCAAAAACATAAGTGTCAGAGTGTATCAACAGACATTGTTTCAAAAAGTAGCAGCGGAAACTTGCATCAAAACCCAACATTTACACATATGGAGACGTGCAAATGCCAGTTTGACATTCTACTCGATTCAACCAAAAACACCACACCACCAAGCGTCCATGCCATCACCATCCAGTCAACCTGCACATTTAGAAATACACGCAGGGCTGAGTACTTTGTACTCAGTGAACACATGCCAAAACATTTGGATAAAGATGCTTTTAAAAGCTATAACAATTGAACTTGCCTTGCCGAAACATCACAGAATCGATATCGGCTTCTCTTCATAGCTTAGGTCAGATTCAAGAACTACGTCTTGCTGACTAATGATGTGCTTAGGATCATAGACATATTTTCTCAATTGAGAAACGTGAAAAATGTTGTGAACACTTCCTAGACTTGGCGGTAAGGCCAATCTATAAGCGACGGGTCCTATTCTCTCGAGGATTTCATAAGGTCCTATAAACCTGGATCTTAGCTTACCCTTAACTCCGAATCTAAGGATTCCTTTGGTCGGTGATATCTTAAGGAAAACCTTATCTCCTATTTCAAACTCAAGATTTGTTCGACGATCATCGGCATAAGACTTCTGTCGGCTCTGGGCTTCTTTCATTCTATCTCGTATCTGCCGAACTATCTCAATCATCTCATTAATCGCATCGGGGCCTAGGTTCTTTCTCTCACCTACTTCGTCCCAATAAAGTGGCGATCTACATTTCCTTCCATACAAAGCCTCATACGGCGCCATTCCTATCGTGGCCTGATAGCTGTTGTTGTAAGCAAATTCGACTAAGTGTATAATTTCTTCCCAATTCGCGCCTCGGTCTAACCACTGTTCTTAACATATCGACTAAAATCTGAATCGTTCTCTCTGACTGTCCATCTGTCTGTGGGTGAAACGCTGTACTGAAATTAAGCTCTGTTCCTAATTCTTTTTGCATCGTAATTCAAAATCTCGAGGTAAATTTGGCGTCTCTATCTGATACTATGACCTTCGATACTCCATGCAGACGTACAATCTCTCTAACGTACAACTGAGCTAGTTTCTGTGATCCATACGTAATCTTAATCGGTAAGAAGTGTGTTGTCTTTGTAAGCCTATCGATAATTACCCAAATAGCTGTGTTTCCTCTTCTAGACTTAGGCAAGCCTGTGACAAAGTCCATGGCTATGCCTTCCCATTTCCATTCTGGGACATCCAATGGTTGTAGCAATCCATACAGCCGTCGGTGTAAAGCCTTAACTTGCTGATATGCTAGGCATCTTTCTACAAACGAGGCAACGTCTCGTTTCATTCCATTCCACCAAAAGTTTCTTCTCAAATCTTGGTACATTTTCGTACTTCCTGGGTGTGCTGTATAAGGCTTGTCTGGTGCTTTGGAATATCCATCTGGTTTCTCTGTTCTTATTCTTAATTGCAACTTTTCCATTGACTCGTCTTTTCTTTGAGCACTGATGATTCTTTCTCTCAAATCTGGTGTAGCTTCTAATGCTGCTATCTGACTTGTTATCGTAGCAGGCGTGTCAAGCACTCTGATATCCATCTTCTCGAATTTTCGCACTAAAGTTTCTTCTTCTACAAAAAGGCATCCTAACTTCGTTGGAGCCTTGCGACTCAATGCGTCTGCTACCACATTAGCCTTTCCTGGATGATAGTTGATTCCGCAGTCGTAATCCTTGACTAATTCAGGCCATCTTCTTTGTCTCATATTTAGTTCTTTTTGCTCGAAAAAGTACTTCAGGCTCTTGTGATCGGTGAATATCTCAACCCTTATACCATAAAGATGGTGTCTCCAAATCTTTAACGCATGCACCACGGCTGCGAGTTCTAAGTCGTGGGTTGGATACCCAACTTCGTGAGGTCAAAGATTTAGTGAAGCATAAGCTATCACTCGTCCGTCTTGCATCAAGACGTAACCTAATCCATTTTTCGATGCGTCGGTGTAAACCACATACTGTTTGTTTGTGTCTGGAAGTGCTAGTACTGGCACTGTGGTTAACTTTTCCTTAAGCGTTTGGAAACTCTTCTCGCACTCGTCCGTCCATTTAAATTTGGTCTCCTTCCTGAGTAACTGCGTCATCGGGCGGGCGATCGTGGAGAATCCCTCAATAAACCTTCTGTAGTAATCGGCTAAACCCAAGAAACTTCTAATCTCATTCTGACTTGTTGGTGACTTCCAGTTGTGTACTGCTTCTACTTTGGCTGGGTCCACTTTGATTCCTTCTGCCGATACTATGTGTCCAAGGAACATTACTTCCTTCAGCCAAAATTCGCATTTACTGAATTAGGCGTAGAGTTTCTCAGTTCTTAGTGTTTCCAACACTATCCGTAAATGATCCTCGTGCTCCTTTTCATTCTTAGAGTAAACAAGGATGTCGTCGATGAATACTAAAATGAATTTGTCCAAGTAAGGGTGGAAAACTCTATTCATAAGATCTATGAATAAAGCTGGAGCGTTGGTTAAACCAAATGGCATCACTAGGAATTCGTAATGGCCATATCGGGTTCTAAAAGCGATCTTCGGTACGTCTTCAGGTTTGATCTTGAGCTGATGGTACCCTGACCTTAAATCTATCTTGGAGAAGACTCCTGCACCCTTAAGCTGATCGAACAGATCCTCGATCCTTGGCAAAGGATATTTGTTCTTGAGCGTGATCTTGTTCAGTTCTTGGTAATCTATGCACATTCTCATCGATCCGTCCTTTTACCTAACAAAAAGCACTAGTGCTCCCCAAGGTGAGACGCTTGGCCTGATAAAACCAAGGTCTAGAAATTCTTGTAACTGGATTTTGAGCTCTTCTAGTTCTTTCGGTGCCATCCTATATGGGGCTTTAGATTTAGGTGCGGCTCCTGGTTCTAAGTCGATTGTGAAGTCCACATGACGATCCGGTGGCAATCCTGGTAATACTTCTGGAAAGACGTCTTCATATTCATTTACAACTTTTACGTCTTGGATGGTCTTCTCGACTCCTGGTTCTCCGACTAGGTACACAAGATAAGCTGTGGTACCTTTCTTCTTCATGAGTTTCATGGCTTGAAGGGCTGATATAATTGGTACGCCTCTACCCATTGAAATTCCGTGGAATTCGGTTAGTTCTTTACCCGGCGGTTGAAAAGAGATTTTTCTCTCGTTGCAGAGAATTGTAGCGTAATTCTCTGACAACCAATCCATTCCTAGGATTATATCTACGTCCCACATTATCATAACATTTAAGTTGTTCGCTATAACCTTATGAGTTCCGATTTCTAGTTCTAGGTTAGAGCAAACATGCGTGGAAGTAGTGATCTCTCCTGAATGTGTGGCTACTCTCGTAGAATGTGTAGCTCTTACAGGCCTGATGTCTAAGTTATCGGCACATGAGCCAGCAATGAAAGAATGCGATGCGTCAGTATCAAACAGTATCTTAATGGGGATGTTGTGGAGTTTTCCCATACCTGCGAGATTGCCTTTTCCCTTGCGCTGACCGCCCTATTTGATAGCGCATGCCCTCGCATTCTGTAGCTGCTGTGCATGCTGCTGGAACTGTTGTTGGTTCATTGGCGGCTGCTGCGGCTGTGCTTGAATAGCTCTAAGAGGTACTGCCTGTAGCGGTTTCGGGCAATCCTTTTTCATGTGCCCCTTCTGTCCACAGTTGAAACAGTTGGGGGTGCCTAGCTGACAAACTCCAGGGTGGGCTCTGTTGCACTTCGGGCAGACAGGAATGGTAACCCTCCCTGGGTTAATTGCTCCCTGATTGAAATTTCGCTGCTGCACTTGCGACTGGTTCTATTGTCCGTTGCCCTTCCACGACGTATTCTGCTTATTTCCTTGAATAAACAACCCCGATTGGTTGTTTCCCTGCCATGGCCTCTTGTTGCTGTTGTTGTTGTTGTTGTTCTGTCCAGGCTGCTGATAGCCCTGCTGATTTCCCTTTCTCTGACCTCCCTGGTTGTTGAAGTTCTGATTGTAGCCTCCGCTACCTCCTCCGTTCCATTTTCTCTTTCCCTGATAGTTGCTACTATTGTTGTTATAGTAGCCTCGATTCTGGTTCTGTGCTGGTGCTGATGCAGTTGGTACAATCTTCTTCTCATCAGGCACGACGGCCTCTATTTCTAGTGCTCTTCCCAATATATTCGTGTAGCCTAGTCCCCCATGACTAGCTAACGCGATTCCTAGCTCATGTCGCAGTCCACCTTGGAACTTCTTGGATAACTTTTCCTCGGTGTCAACTAATGCCGGCGCATACCTTGACAGTTCGCAAAACTTGGCATCATATTCAGTCACGGTCAGCTTTCCTTGCTTCAAGTTATAAAACTCGGCTTCCTTCTGCGCCCTATACGTCTTGGGTACGTACTTATCAAACAGTATTTCTTTAAACTCTTCCCACGTGAAACGAGCCAGATGCTCTGCGGGTATCACCTTTTGTCTTACTTCCCACAAGTAATCTGCCGATCCAGTCAGTTGGAACGCGACACATAGCATTCTCTCCTCATCAGTGCATCTGAGGAGTTTAAATATCTTCTCAGTAGATCTCACCCATAGCTCAGCATCGCTAGGGCTGCCCATTCCATTAAACATCGGAGGGTTCCTCTTGAGGAAGAGATCCTCAATATCTCTACGGGGTGGTGGTGGAGGTTGTGGTGATGGGGGTGGTGATGGGGATGGTGATGGTGATGGGGTAGCATTCTGCTCATGCTCCTGTTCTCTGTTGTTTTCTGGTTGACGTCTCCCACGTCCTCTAGGCCTTCCAGTTCCTCGACCTCTCCTATTGTTAACGTTTCTTGGCGGCATTTTCTTTGATCTAAAGGAAATTGAAATTCTCATTAGTCATTTCTGTTAATCACTCTTAGTACTTACTAACTCGTTCTCAACTTATCAAGTTCACGGAACGCATATCGAACATAGCTTCGATATTAACTTCGAAATCTTTTTAACTTTCAAGTTAAACTTAATTTCTCGTCACATGAGTTCATTTGACATTCTGATTTTAATTTCACAATTCATAGGAAATTTTTCTTGATTAAAAACACTCTTATGGGTCATGTATATATATATACATCAAAAAGAATATTAATTCTGCCTCCAACGAGGACTTATACACAAAAGGTTAGACTACTACTAGTCTAAACTAGGCTGACTTCCTACTATTTACCGGGTGCATTAACAAGCTGCAACTCCGTACCTACTAAAGTACTAGAACGGAAACGATTCATGAAATTTCGTATCCGCTAGAGTACTACCAAAAT
Source organism: Schizonepeta tenuifolia (assembly GCA_029490685.1). NCBI lineage: Eukaryota > Viridiplantae > Streptophyta > Magnoliopsida > Lamiales > Lamiaceae > Schizonepeta > Schizonepeta tenuifolia. Next base: position 28,206,466 of record CM055956.1, read on the forward strand.
CTAGTTACTGATCCGACTCTATACAGGACAAAAGAGCTACTACTAACATGCGCCTACGACGCTCTACTCGACGGACTATAGTCGAGTCGGAACTGCCCTCTACGGCCTAAAAACCCTAAGAGTCCTCCTCTGGGTCCTCCTCCGGATCCTCATCCGGGTCCTCGTTCGGGTCCTTCTCAGGATCCTCGTCCGGGTCCTCCTCCTCAGACTCTGAACCAAAGACGAGCTGAAGTGCCTCGTCCTCCCTCAGAGTAGAGACGTCAGCAAGTGTAAGTAGAGTGGGTGATGGTGCCTCTGAAACTGTCTCCTCAAGGTCGGAAACCAAGTAGTCCTCGCTGATCTCTACTGCACGCTTCTTCAGGGGAAGAAGGTGCTTGGGAACTGAACCTGAACCTGAACCTGACTCGAACTCCTTCCTAGAACGGACCCTGGACGGTCCTGCCTCCATCTGCTCTCTGACTACTCCCCACTTCGCATAGATCTCCTCAAGCGGCGTAAGTGGAGATGGTAACTCTAACAAGGCGGCAAGCTCCGCGTCGATCTCTCGGTGCTCAGACTCCTCTCTAAACAGTCTCGTCTCTAAGGGTCCTCTGACTCTAACACAGACGTCAGGTAAGAACGGCGAAGATAGTCCTAACAACGCGGATGTCTCGGTATCGATCTCTACGAATCTCGGCCCTGGGATCAACTCCTCGATCTGTGTCCCAACTGGCGGTAGCTCCAGTGTAACAGCAGGCTCCGCGTCCTCCTCTAGCTGCTCGGACTCTGCGTCCTCCTCTAACTGCTTTGACTCCGCGTCAGACTCCTCACTCGGTACACCGTCTGGTGGCAACTCCAACAGGGTGGAAAACTCTGGGTCTAAGTCGAGGTGCTCTGGCTCGGTCTCGGCTGGAAACTGACTGTAGGGGAGGTGCGGCTCTAAAGGAACTGGAAGCATGTATCTGCTTTCAAAGAAGCGCCTGTGCACAAACAGGGCGAATCCGGTGTAGTTGCCGGTCGGCTCAGTGTCGTCGCCGAAGATCCCTAGGAAGTACCACGCCACACGGTGCGCCCAACCGCGCCACTCGTCTGGTAGGTGTACAATCAGGTCTAGTATTGCCAGACTCTCCGGGACCAAGTGTTGTACTGGAAAGTAAGCTGACGAAAAGTTGCTAACAATAAGCCCCACATCTTCCTCATCGTAGTCTGCCTCAAACTCGTAATACTCGTCCTTAATCATGTCTAGTAGGGTGCGCTCGCACTCGACCAAAGGCTGGCTCTTCCGAGCCGTAACACGAGTCCTAGCCATCCTACAAAAGTTTTAAGGAAACACGGATCAGTAACAGGTAGGGAAAATAACTTATCTCAACGAAAAACTTAAATTACAAAATGAACATTCCTTTATTCAATTGTAACATCAACACTTAAGACAACCACTTATCAAGACTTCTAGCAATTCAAGAAATTGCACTCAACAACATATATATATATATATAAAATTAAAGATTTCAAGACTTTTATTTCCATTCTTATCTTACTATGTTCTTACTTTAATTCTTTAGTACTTTCTCAACAACATTTCTTAACGATTCTTACTTATTAAAACAAAGTACGTCTACTTTGTTCATGTTACTTATTCAAAAGTAACATCCATTCACAAAAGAATTTGTCATTTACGACTCTTCATATTCGTACTAGTCATAGTCTTCGCTCAAAGACGAAATATGGAAGAAATTCCAAAAGAAAATGGAATTTAACTTAGAGAATAACTTTCTGGAAAACTAAGTTCCAGTTGTCGTTGCTAGAATCGGGCGATCGATAGAAAAAATTAATCAAGCTTCGTGCTCGACTTCTAATAATTTTTACGATTTTCTTCGTAGGGCTCGTTCAAGGCGAACTCTACTGAAACACGAAACGAAAAGAAAACGGAATGACGTGACACGAATGACATCATTTACGTTACTTACACGTAAGTAGCGTTCACTTATTTTATTAGGCTTTGATTCCCTTTATTCTGTCTTTGTCGTCTCGTTCATATTTTTCTTAATTTGAAGCCGAAAGCTTCTCAAACGTCTAATCGTTTACTCCGATTACTAACACGATTTACCGAACCATTTTTATTTCATTTTCCTCGTAGGAAATTCTTGTTTGAAATTTTAAAACAAGGTTCGACTTTGCCGAATCTTCATTCATGTCACTTAACGCACGTGACATTCGTCAGTAGAAGTTCTCCTCGTGTCGGGGATCTCCTTTCGAAATCATTTCAAAATAACGTTTCTAAAAAACGTCTAAATTCTCGAAGAACCGGAAAGATCTTAGGTTTCGAGTCTACGTTCTCATTGAACCGGGAAAAATCCCTAAAATCCGACTATATTCTTGTGTCCGCATATTTTTCAAAAGAAAGAAATTATCGCGCAAATAATTTCACATAAGATAGTACTTGTACTATCACACAATCACATAAAGTATAAAAATTTTACTTCCACAAAATTCTTAAATTCGGAACACAACTCATTCTCATTCTCAATTTCATTGCATACTTGTTCATAAAATTTCTTATTTAAAAGAAATCGCATGATTGAAATTCTTTCCTTTTCCTCGTTGAGTCGACGTAGCGGGAGGTTGAGTTGACATCTACATTCTCAATCTTAGTGTTATAGTCTAACTCTTATCTTCTACTTTGACGGAAGACTCTAATCTAGAGTATATACAAATACTCTATCCTATGACTCGAAAGAAAACTCGATATAGAGTACGAATGAATACTCTATATTATCACTCGAAGGAAGACTTGTATATAAATACCACTCTGTGATATTACTAGAAGGAATGACTCGTACTAAAAAAGAATAACTCATAACCAGAGCAGGAAACAAACTAGTGCTCCGATACCACTTTGTGGTATTACTGAAAGAATGTCTCATGCTAGAAGATTGACTCATAATCAGAGCAGGAAACAAGCTTTGCTCTGATACCACTCTGTCAAATCCCGAGGGACGGCAGAAGCCGGGGTGCGACTGGGGTTGGATTAAAGAAGCGGGGAAGAAGGGGGCTAATTGACTAAACATACATAAAAGACAACATACATTCAATGAACAAGACTTTACTAAAAGAAAGGAAGAGTTAATCGTGAAGGATTACTCAACAAAAGTACACGATAGTAACTAAGTTCAAGATTACAGACTTATAGTACAGTGATTTGTTCAATATACATATTCTCAAAAGACTTAGAGTTTTGCAGCGGAAGTAAGTCATAAGCTAAAGCATCCTATCTTCTCAACTCAACTTCAACCACCGCCGCTACCGTCGCTTCAACCTGCACATTTAGAAAATACATGCAGGGCTAAGTACAAAAGTACTTAGTAGGCACGATGCCGAAAATATAATCATAAGTAGATAATTTGGCAGTTCATAATTTGTAGCACATCGGGGGTTTTATTAAAAGGGGCCCGTGTCTACTAAACATTTTCTGACTGATTTTCACAATTTACTCGGCCGAGTATTTTTCTGGTATGCTATGTTCAATCTTGACCAATTCTCATTCACCGTGGCTGGTACCCCTCAACAGGATATCACATACACCACAGGTTACAAAGTGCACTAACTCTGGAAAGCACTTAGCAGCTAACTCAGAGCCGATCGTTAGTTAACCTATTTAGATTAACTCTAAATCTGGAAAACATGAATGTTAACTCAGATAGCTACAAGAGAACTCACATAAAACATAAAACAGTTCATGCCATAATTATCACTTTGAAAACACAGATATCAAAGCGATAAAGAAAGGTTTTCCAAGCATTGCTCGTTTTATTTTATATATGAAAGCCCACCTTTGTGATACAGAACCACTAAGTACTAGCTTCCGATCTCCTGATCTTCCGTCCTTTCCTTACTGCTGGCTTCCTCCTTCATCGTAAAATAATAACACTTAAAATCAGATCGTAAAAGGTAATCGATCATTGAAAATCGAAATAGGTTTTAGTCGTTTCATTTCTTTAGGTATTTGCATTCTACTAGTTTCATTTTGATTAAACGGGAACAAGACTCGAACAAATCTTGTTTAAAACTCGGAAGGTCTCATACTCGACTCTTAGGTCAGTAGAGAGGGTAGTCGATAGCTCAATACGACTTAAAATATCAAAGGAACTAAGTTGGAAAGAAAATCAACTTAGGAAATTAAGTTTTAGTTCTTTAGACGATTTAGGCATTTTCACGCTTAACTAAAATTCTTTACTTTAACGGATACGAGATACTAACTCGTCTCATTTAGCACTCAAGGCTTCATACTTGACACTAAGGTCAGTAGGAAGATAGTCGTCAAGTTATTACGGCTTAAACGATCGAAAGAAACTAAGTTGCGAATGAAACAACTTAGAAGAATGAATTCTGAAAAAGTCACTACGCATTACATTAACTCTGGGGACTGCCCAGAACAGGGTAACTGGAAACAGGGGATGAGCCCTGTACCGTTTGAAATCTTGGGATGTCTAGTTTACGCTCCAATTTATGGATCTCAAATCCGATAAACGAGCTAAAAGATATTACAGTTTCCAGCAAGGGTCGCAAAACTGCCGCGCTAACCCTAGTTGCTCGATGGAAACGACGTATAACTTCTTAGGTTCGTTCTAAGTTCTCGTATTCGATTTCTCATGAAACTGGACTCTCAAGGCAGTCAACACGTACCCCCCCCCGTACGTGATGAACTCTTTTTTAAAACTCGTCCAATAGCACGACGTTCTAAACGTCGGCATTCAACTATCAAGTACTAAACCAAAGTCACGTTAACAATTTCTCGTTTTAATTCTCGACTATAACTACAACTCATATTAAAATAGCTCGAAAGCTCATGTCGTCAACTACAAAGTTATACCTTAGTCCATCATAAACAATATTATCATGTTATAATTCTTATTCGACTTCTCGGTTATTAATTACGACTAATTGTTCGTCTCTTACGCGATTTTAAAAGTTATCGGATTTCGTTCAAATTTTACGTCATCAAACATCACCTAACAAGATTCATTTTCATGCATATCATCACTTCATATCATCACTATATCTCAACTTAAATCGACTTCTTTGTCTCTTACGACTTACAAATTATTTTTAGAAAATTCCAAATAAATTCATATCAACAACTAATATTATTTACAACATTAATTCATCAACAAATCCTCAACTAATTCAACTACATGCAAACCCCTATTTTCTTAATAATTTTCGGTATTGACACATAATTAAAGAGGGTGTTTTTCTTCATCAATCAACATCATTTATCTCTTAATCATACTATTATATCATCCATTAACCAATTGAAGTCTAATTGCAACATGAAATTAAAAAATCCCCAAATCAAAAGCCTAAACCCTAGAACTCGGTTTCATCATACTTCAAAGGGCTTCCGATTTCTTTTTATTTTAATCCCTAATCGAACACTTCCTAAGCATGATTATAACAACAATTGAAGGATTCAAACATCCCACCAAATTGCCCTAAATTTTCGGTAATACCATAGTAGTTAGGGTTCATGATTTTCCTCCAATTTTAATCCTAGAATTCACATCTAAACACATCTAATTACACTAATCGAAGATCAAACATCTAATTCCATCACTCCTAAATTTTGATCCAATGATAAATAAAAAGAAAGAGATTTGGTATGGATAGAAATATAGAGGAGACAATTACCTTGAAGATTAGTGAAGGAAGAATTGAAGTTCGATGGTTGAATGAAGACTTGTGTGATTTATCTTGCTCAAGAACTTGAACTCTTCAATGGAGGAAATGAAATGAGAGAGATGAAGTGTATGGGGGGGGGCAGCCGAGTTCTTTGGGGAGGGAGGGAGGAGATGACTTAGTTGTTATTTTAGATATTTTCTAAATTACATTGGGTGTAAAGTAGGAATAGTAATAGCATTAGGGGTAATATTAATACTATATAAAAATCAAATATCAAGCTTAAGAGAGGGAGTGTAATGTCGGCCAAGAGAGGGGAGGGAAAGAAATTACGCGCTTTTCCGACGCGATACGACGTTACGGAAATCGAACGACGAAAAACGTAGCTCGGCATAAAATCGTCACAGTCCGATTCGTCCAAAAATTCTAATGTATTTAACTTAGTCGGAAAATAATATTTAAAATTTTAATTCCGACAAAAACTCGGGACGACACAGTCCTAGTTTCGTCCGGAAAATCATAAAAACGAACTTTCTCGGGCGAGTTCGTATCGCGATTTCGTGAATGTAAAAATCAGACAGTTTTCCGTTCTGAGTTCACGAACTAAAAATTTTTCGTACGCGATAACCCTAAATACAGTAGTCATCTAACTGACTTCCGTAATTTATTTTCGAAAACAGATTTGACCGGTAGTCTTAGAATTCAAAATCGTAAACTTAGGCGTGCAAAGCCATTTTTATTATTAACTTTAAATTTTTAAGAACGTAAAGAATTTTCGGGGTATTACATAAGGCTTCCAAAGACATAATGAAGCAATAACCGAGCATTTCAAAATCACAACCAATAAAGGGTAATAAGTATTTCAAGTCAAGAGATTAAGACTTCAACAGGCATTTAAACCATCGAGCATATCGCTCGGAATCAAAAACATAAGTGTCAGAGTGTATCAACAGACATTGTTTCAAAAAGTAGCAGCGGAAACTTGCATCAAAACCCAACATTTACACGTATGGAGACGTGCAAATGCCAGTTTGACATTCTACTCGATTCAACCAAAAACACCACACCACCAAGCGTCCATGCCATCACCATCCAGTCAACCTGCACGTTTAGAAATACACGCAGGGCTGAGTACTTTGTACTCAGTGAACACATGCCAAAACATTTGGATAAAGATGCTTTTAAAAGCTATAACAATTGAACTTGCCTTGCCGAAACATCACAAGTACTTAATAACTTAAAACAGTTTTACTTGTGCATGCTAAAACATTTTCTTTTAAATAGACTGCGCAGTCAAACATAACATATATCAATAGTATCCATCATCTGTCACAAATAATCTCACTGTGCCGAGAAGTAGGCCTCCTTCTCGAACACTGTGACCGGCCTAACCGAAGCAAGGCTCATAGTCACCTTAACATTCAACATACCACACGTGGGTTTCCCGCATTTCACAGGATAATAACATCTCATATACACAGATGATAACACATACCAACTCAATAAAAACGGCAAGTCAATCTCATTTAAAATCATATAATAATATTCAATAGCATAATAACTTTCATCGATAGTTTTGGTTCAGAAAAGCCCACTTGACTTCCGAAGATTCTAGCTAGGCGGTTTAAGGGCTATTCGTCCTCGTTTATCGTTCTGTCCGGCTTGATCCTTCATAGATCGACATCGATAAAGAAAATAAAATACGGAAAGACGGATAAAAAGGCGTTGAATTCAACTGAAGGACTTCTACTTGAGTCGTTTCTCTCTTCGCTTTATCTTTTCTAAAAGATCTCGCATTTTCGTCTTTAAACCATTAACTCTACTCGATGGTTGGTTAATGCCACTAACCAACGTCTTAGCACTTCACGCTTTAATTATGAGACGTCGTCTATCTACATTTCATTACTCGAGCTTTCTTTTAAAAACTACATTAATTCTCGATTTAACAAATCAATAGCTCAATCATTTTGCATACAAATAACTTAGTAATTCTTCACGTCACAATTAATATCATGCACTTAAACATTTATTCAATTACACAACAAAATCAAATAAATCAAACACATTTCAAGACACATTAACATTTATTCAATTATACTTTAGAACTTAATTCGATTATGCATTTCTTTTCATAAAAACTCAAATGATATAATTCATCTTTTCTCGGCTTATAAACAACGCTTTTCCGAATCCGTTATTTTATGAAGCATTTTATAAACTTTTACTCAATTAATAAAAATTCTCTTTAATTTATTTTAATTTCTTATGAAATTGGAATTTCCTTTCCATTTCTAACTCGATTCTCATTTCTTAACTCAACTATTATTTTCTAATTATTAACTCGACATTTCTTCTCGATTTATTTTTAATCCACATGGTTTGAAAAACAATTTACTTAATTAACTTTAATTAATTACTTTCAACAACATTGCTTGACATCTCATTCCATTATTTTCTCGATTAACTATATGAGTATTTAAACTTAACTCGTCTAATATCTTTTTCTTGACTCGATTAAAACTTCTTTTTATTTCCTTATTAATTAATTCTTTTTAACTTGATTTTCTCGACTCTTGTTTATTTAATAACTTCTTTTCTTATTTGTTCTTAATTTAAGATAAATTTCTTTAATTAACATTCTTCTTTTATTTTTCAATTAGTTTTTTTATAAAAACTAGTTTATCTTATTAATTCAATTACAAAATTTCTTTTTGATTTAATTTAATAAAATTTCAAATCTTCAAGTTTTATTATAAGAACACTTACTAGATATATCTTTTTATGCATTTTTCAATTCTTAACAATTTTTAAAAGTTTTTAAACTTCATTCTTTTTGTTACAAAAATTTTCTATTTTCATCTATAATTCAAACTAACACTTATACACACATTATAACATCAAAACATCAAATCTTCTATATTATCACAAATTGTTTTCTTTAATATCTTCACATGCAATTCAATTTTCTTATACTTAACATTATACAAGATTAAATCAATCAATTCACATAGTAACTTCATGATTAAAACATCAACTAGATCATCAACAAAATCAACAAAATAATTTCCTCTTTTTCTTCCCAAACTCACGGCATTTATGGGATTTGTAGGGCATTTTATTTCTCAATTATTCATGCATATAACTTCATTCTAAACATGATAAAAATCATAAATCAAGCATAAAAATAACAATAACTCAAGAAATTCACATTTTTCTATTTTTCTCTAATATTTTCGGTATTAGCAAGATTTTAGGATTTTTATTTTCTTTTTCTTCTCTTAATTCACCAATTAATTCCTAATGTTCGATTCTCCTATCGATTTCTTCTTATTTAATTCTCACATCGAAAACCTAAGTTTGCCTAAACATAAAATAAATATCATGCATGCATGTTTTCTTTCTTTTAGGGCTTAGAGATATACATATATACAATTAATCAAATGGATTATCATACTTTGAAAATTAAAGTTGGATCTCTTCTCCTTGGCTTCTTGGGATGGAATTGAAGGGGGAAATGAGCTTCAAACTTTAGCTTGGATGTATGGAAGAACTCCTCTTGAATCCTCAAAAATATAAGGAATAATTAATCATCCATCTAGGGTCTTATAGCCAAAAAAAATACAAGAAAATAAGGATGATTATTTGAGTTTAATACTCAAGAACTTGATGAATTTTTACCTTTCTCTTGAAGGTATGGATGAAATAGATGAAGGATGATGATATTTACTTCATTTCCATGGATTTTGAGCTTGAAAGCTAAGCTTGCATGGAAGAAAATCAAATGTGTGTTGTGTGTGTGTGGATTGCCAAGAGAGAGAGTAGGGAGAGAGAGAGTTTTCTTTTTTTTGTTTTCTTGAGGGATTTTGAATGTGAGAGAGAATGAAGGAATTTTCTTTTATATGGAGAGAGAGAGATGGATGCATGCATTTGTTGTCCAACAAAGAGAATAAAGCATGATGACAATTAGTGTTGGAAATTGGTATACTTAAGTGTGATGGATAGTTGATGTGATTGTATTTGCTTGCAATCGTTTGCTAAGATTGTGGTGAAGACATCATGATAAAAGTGGCATAAGAAATTGGAGAGAGATGGGAGAGAGGTAGGGTGAGGTGGCAGTGAGAGGGAGAGAGATGACGACACTTGTCTTCGTTATTTTGTTACGGGTATTAATTACCCAGTCGTAAAGGTTTTTCGGATAAAACGATCCGTATTAATTCATTTATGTTCTAAACGGGTCTAATCTCTCCTCGTCTCATTTCCGACACTAAAACATCTCAAACCTAATTCACATCTCATTAAAAAGATTAACGATTCCGATCATTTAGTCTTTTAAATCTTAAAAGAAATTAGTCGGCTTATTAATCCGTTTATTAATCCTTTAAAGGTTAAATCCTCGTAACTCTTCTCAAATTATCTCGGATAAGCTCTTATCCTATCTCAATGACCTTAGAAGAAATTCTAAGTTTCAAGATTTTAATTCAACTCTATTCTAAGTTCTTCGGCGCATAGAAATTTCTCGGCGATCAACATTATTCTTTTTCAATTAAACAAACTCTTCAGGGTTCTTCTGGAAATTAAACTCATACTCATTCTCATATAAACATATACGTCACATTATCATTTCAAGAAATAGAACAGATAATTTCACACAAAAACACATAAGGCATTCCAATCGTTTCACTCATTTATGTTTAATTAGAAAAGAAAATTTTTATTTCTTAAATCTCGTCATTTAAACTTACTCGGTTAATTTAAAATGCTCTCTAATGGTATAGAAATTCAGGGTATTACAGATACCACCTGTAACATCCCGACTTCCAGATTGACGCCTGACCCCACAAACAATCACAAGTCCTTTCTAGCGTGCTTTGTCCTCACTCACACGCTTTCCAAGGAAACTTTCCAGGAGGTCACTCATCCTAGTACTACTCCAAGTCAGGCACGCTTAACTTTGGAGTTCTTCCACGATAGGCACTAGAAAAGAAGATGCATCTTGATGGTATGAGTAGACCTATCAATTCCTTTAAGCTCTCCTTGAATATGTCATCCCATTCCGACATATTCTCGGAATCCCTCTCGTTCAGGTGTGTTCCGGTTCATCCCTGCCCCCTCCGCTTGGAAGTCTTATTGGAGCCGCTCATTTGTCCGTGCAATGTGCACCGGCGATCACTCTGTACTTATCAGAGCCGATCCTTGTTCGTGCCTTTGCACCGGCGATCACTCTGTACTTCGGCCTCAGGGGTCACAGGCCCACCAGCTTCCGCTTGGTTTGTCCTCGAACCACACCTTACTGGGAGAGGTTCGGCTCTGATACCACCTGTAACATCCCTGCTTCCGGATTGACGGCTGACCCCACAAACCATCACAAGTCCTTTCTAGCGCGCTTTGTCCTCACTCGCACGCTTTCCAGGAAAACTTCCCAGGAAGTCACCCATCCTAGTACTACTCAATATCAAGCATGCTTAACTTTGGAGTTCTTCCACGATATGCACCAGAAAAGAAGATGCATCTTGATGGTATGAGTAGACCTATCAATTCTTTTAAGCTCGCCTTGAATATGTCGTCCCATTCTGACATATTCTCGAAATCCCTCTCGTTCGGGTGTGTTGCAGTTTATCCTTGCCCCCTCCCCTTGGAAGTCTTATCAGAGTCGCTCGTTGTCCGTGCCATGTAAACTGGCGATCATTCTGTATTTATCAGAGTCGATCCTTGTTCGTGCCTTCCACCAGTGATCACTCCGTACTTCAGCCTCGGGCGTCACAGGCCCACCAGCTTCCATTTGGTTCGTCCCCGAACCACATCTTACTGGGAGAGATTCGGCTCTGATACCACCTGTAACATCCCGGCTTCCGGATTGACGACTGACCTCACAAACCATCACAAGTCCTTTCTAGCGTGTTTTGTCCTCACTCGCATGCTTTCCAGGAAAACTTCCCAAGAGGTCACCCATCCTTGTACTACTCCAAGTCAAGCACGCTTAACTTTGCAGTTCTTCCACGATAGACACTAGAAAAGAAGATGCATCTTGATGGTATGAGTAGACCTATCAATTCCTTTAAGCTCTCCTTGAATTTATCATCCCATTCCGACATATTCTCGGAATCCCTCTCGTTCGGGTGTGTTCTGGTTCATCCCTGCCCCCTCCGCTTGGAAGTCTTATCGGAGCCGCTCGTTGTTCATACCATGTGCACCGGCAATCATTCTGTACTTATCAGAGCCGCTCCTTGTCCGTACCTTTGCACCGGCGATCACTCCGTACTTTGGCCCCGGGCGTCACATCAACTGACCCACGTAGTTGAAGGCATATAGTTCCAACGTGAAGAGAAGTTGTGTTGAAGTCAGACATCGCTAAGCGGAGAAGAGAAGAAAAGATGCTGAAGACAGAAGAGTTGCAGTTAAGATTTGAATCTACTCGGAAGCACAAGTCAGCTGGATAACTTACCATAAATCGGCCGAAAACAGCGACGTGCAAAAAATGAAGGTTGCAGTTTCCATTTTAGGGAAGTTTCCAGAAAAGCAAGTGGAGTGCCATACGTTTTGGCAGAGGTCAAACAGCTCTTTCCAATGGCTAGTTTGATCTCCCTCTATAAATAGAGGTCTCCACACCAAAGCTCAGTGTAGACACAAGAGTAGAAAAGAGCAGAAAAAAAGAGATAAAAATCAAGAGTGAAGTCGCCGCAGCAGACCACGTCTCTCTTCAGCAAGAAGATCTCAGCCGGAGTTCAGTTGAAGTAGAGTGTTCATACCTCCTCATGTTCTTCCCTCTAGCCTCTCAGAAAATCCTTTCTTGATCGAGTCTAGAGTTTAGGTTCTTGCTCAAATTGTGTCTAACCAGACTCTCTCTCAAGAGATCGAGTCTGTAGCCTTAGGTCAAAGCCTCCACTTTCCTCAGTGTTGAAGGCTTCCCTATTGGAAATCCCCCCAACCCCAACCCTTAGGTCCTACTTTGAACCCAAAATCAAAGTCACTAGGTCCCTTGGAACCCGCAATCCAAGATCAGATCCTTTGGAACCCGGAATCCAAGACTGGGTCCCATAGAACTCAGAATCTAAGACCAGGCTAGCATTTGCCCAGAAAAGTGTTGTAAGGTCTTATTCGAACTCGTAATCGAACTGATTAGGTTTTCTTGGAACCCGTAATCCAAGTAGGGCGTTTGGTAAGCACGCTTAAGCTTATCTAGTGGATTACTTCCCTGAAAAGGAAGTCGTGGACGTAGGAGGTCAATCTCTGAACCACGTTAAAATACTGTGTACTTTACCTTCTGCATTTACATTCAGTTTACCTAACCAACTGACCCGACATATTGCATACAAACTGCATATTTTTAAACTGCACTAGTTTGGGAACTTGACCTTCCCCGTTTTCACAAAGGTTTCAGTTTTTGTAATAAGTCTAAACTCCACCAACTTCCGCAACGCAAAACTGTTTTAAAACCTCAATTGGTGCATACAGCTGACCTTCAGGCAAAGGAGCAAACTGTGCTGCCAACAGTGTGATTAGCTCTAACCGAGCACCTCAGTTGTAGAGCCACTCCAACTGACTTTCCACTTGTCAAGCCAACTGACCTGAGCAGTATACTCAGTGAAAAGACTTTGAGCAAAACGAAAATTGCTACTGGTATATTCTCCCATCCCCCATACACCAGATACTCATTACTGGGACCATCAGTTTCCTCGTTGAATTTAAACCTCTATTTATAGGCAGAGATATCGAACTAACAATTTGACCTCTTCCATAAAAGCGATGTGTTCTTCTCACATTTCTGCAGACTTTCCCAAAAATGTCAAATGTGAAGTTTGCTTTCGGACTGCAGATCCTCTATGTCAGTCCAAATAAGGAGACAGACTGTGGACCTCTCACGTTACCTTGTGCTTTTAAAATCTGAATTCTGATCCAAGTCTTCGCATCGATCTTCATCTCATTTTTATGACTTCCATAGTTCTAGATACAATTGATGAGCCAACTGTGTTGATCAAGTTTTGGAGTCAACTATGACTTCAACTGTGCTGATCAGTTGATCTTTATCTTCAAACTTCCTCTCAGTTCGAGTCATGTAAAGATAAAAGTCTTTGTGCTCAAACAGTGAGCCCAACTAAAAGACTCTAAGGCATATCTACTCGGTTGGGGTTATTTAAGTTTTGGTATAAATCAAAACTTCACTAAACTTCCCAACAAAAAGTGAGGGGTTGAAACTGGGACTTCCCCTTCTCTAATGCCCTAGCCCTTGCCATAGACACAACTAAAGACAAAGCAGCACAACAAAGAGCAACCCCGTAGGAAAAGTGAAACTCTTCTCTTACCTCCTGACCAAAAGAACAAATAGTTGCAAGAAAACAAAGACCGAATATAGGATAATTAATTTATGTTTGTTCTCATCCTTCCTGTTGGAAAAATTAGTAAAGGTTTTGATTTATTCTGAAACCCAACTGACCCCAACTTGAGTAGATGAGCCATCAGTGTAATATTAGCTAGAGCTTGTTTGAGCATAGGGATTTTATCTTTACATATATCAAACGGAAGAAGATAGCTCAAGAATGATAGGCCGTTCAAGTTCGAGTTGGTCAATCAGATCATAACTCAGCTGACTTTGGGACTGAACTATGCAGTTCATGCATGTCGAGCAGTTTTGTCGAAGTCAGACTTCCAAAAGTCCAAGAAAGAAGACTTGGAAGATGAAGGAAGAAAAAGAGCTTGAATTCAAATTCAAATATGCTCTAAATTATAAGACAGGCTGTAATTTTCCTAAAATGGACCGACTACAGAGATATGCATATAGCAAGGCTCGCAGGTACCATTTCGGAAAAGTTTGCAGAAGAGTAGGTGAAGTACCATGCTTTTTGGCAGAGGTCAAACGGCTCTTTCCAACGGCTCTATGACCTCACTCTCTATAAATAGAGACCTTCACCATTGCGAGTACGCGCAAAGATTCAAGCATTAAAAGCAAGTAGCATTCTCATGCAAGAAAAACCACAAGTGTTAGAGCAAAGTAGCAGAGAGTTTTAAGTCCTTCCCTTAGCTTCGTTCTAGTTTCTCAAAGCCTGTTCTTTGATCGAGTCTAGAAGTTTAGATCTTGCATTTTTTAAGCTTATTCTCTGTAATAGATCGAGTCTCTAGAAGGAAGCCTCCACTTTTCTAGGTGTTGAATGCTTCATAGTTGGAAAAAACACCAACACCACTTTCTAGGTGTTCATTGAACTCATAATCAAAGAAACTAGGTCCTTTAGAACCGGAAATCTTAGATAGGCTTTGCACTTGCCCGTAAAAGTGTTGTAAGGTTTTGTTCGAACCCGCAATCGAACTGGTTAGGTTTTTTGGTGCCCGCAAACAAAACCCAACGTTTGATAAATATACGTAAACTTATCTAGTGCATTACTACCCCGAAAGGTAGTTGTCAACGTAGGAGTTCATCTCTGAACCACGTAATAATATTGTATTGCTTTTAGTTTCAGTATTTATATTTCAGTTTCCTAGCTAACTGACCAAAAATAAAATTGAGGTTACAAAATTTGCACTAAGTGCTTGCGAACTTGACCTTCGCAGTAAAAGATTTTCAGTTAAGTAACGACTTTAATTTCCATCAACTTATGCATTGCAAAACTCTTTCAAAACCTTAGTCTGGGATATACAGTTGACCGTCAGTCAAAGAAGTCAACTGTGCAACTAATTGTGTGACAACTCCGACTGACTTTCTCAGTTGTTGAGCAAACGAACTGAGCTGTTCGAATTGAAAGAAACAGTTTTAAATAAAAATTATTACTGGTATATTCCCCCTCCCCCCTCCATACATCAGTTCACTCATTACCGGGACCATCACTTCCTTCAAAACTCATACGAATATTTTCTCAATGTACATATAAGAATATAAATAGAAAAGAATACTCCATATACTCTTTAACTTATTGCAAATCAAAATTATTAATTAATTAATTTATACTTCCTCCGTCCCGCTGATAATATCTCTTTTTCTTTTTTTGGTTCGTTCCATTAATAATGTTCCTTTTTTATAGATAGAAATATTTAACCTTTTTAATATGATGGGGTCTATCATTTCCTATCATTTTACCCTTATTACTTAATAATCGTATCCAAAAGTAGGGGACATTATTAGAGGTGGCCAAAAAACCGGAACCGGAGGAACTGAACCGAAATCGGCAGTTCAGGAACTGGAACCGAACCGCCGGTTCTGATTAGGAACTGAAAACCGAGTCTCCTCTGGTTCTGTTTTGGTTCTGAAGTTGCAGAACCGAGAACTGGCGGTTCCATATTTTTCTTTTTTTTATTTATTTTTATTTTTTTACTCTTTACTCTCTCTCTATGATTAAGAATTAACGTTCCAATTTACAGCTTACAACAAACTTAATGCAGCCGCAACGTTCAATGGATCGGCGGGAATATTTTTTTAATTTATTTTATTTTATTCCATTTTCATTTTATTGTGTACTTGTGTATGCGGGTGTGTGGTGGGGATGGAAACAATTTGGGTTACCATGTATACTGGACTCAAATTTGATCT
The DNA here is from genome assembly GCA_029490685.1 of Schizonepeta tenuifolia. Lineage (NCBI taxonomy): Eukaryota > Viridiplantae > Streptophyta > Magnoliopsida > Lamiales > Lamiaceae > Schizonepeta > Schizonepeta tenuifolia. Next base: position 28,222,634 of record CM055956.1, read on the forward strand.
AGTTCCATGTTGTAGTTTATTAGTTTGAAAAATTAGAAATTGATTATTTGCATCCCTACAAGAAAAGAAAACACTTACCACTTAGTTTTTTAAATATAAAATAAATAGTTTTAGTGCAATTACTTACGCGCTCATTATTCTAGAGAAGAAAAAATGTCACACCCCGTTTCTAGAATGAAGACAATTATCGGGGAGTGATGAGAGTTAAGAGTGAAATTGAGAAACAATAAGGCAATTGTTTTGATATTGAACTGAGTCCTTATTCAGCAAACTATTATATTCACAATAATATTTACAATGTCACTTGCTCCAAAATATACAGGATTCAAGTTCTAGTACGTACTGAAAATAGAAAAGGGTTGTTACATATCATACAACAAAAGTAAACAGCCTAGAAGTCTTATTATGAGGATAAGTACAACTCATAAGGTAAGAAGTTCACAAGTCGATACTATCGACTGAGTTCAAAAAGCTAAGCTAGCGGAAGCGACATCGGATATTTAGAACCTAGCCTCAGTTTCGCACACCTGCACCTACTCCTGAAAATATTTGGAAAAACATTTGGGGTTGAGTACTAGCATAATAAATGGAAATTTCATTTCATATATATATCATAAAATATTGATAAAGTATATCCACACTAATCAATGATACTTAGCAGATTTCAAAAACAAAAACCTGCTTCTAAGTTCATTTAAAAGATTTCTCATATTTAGCATGCCACTTGTCACGTTTTTGTGTTACTCTTAAAGGCTGGTGAATCTCGAGCTGAAGCTCAAAGAATTCTTTTACATATATCAAGTACACAATGGTGATCGGCCATTGTAATACAAGACTCTGGGGTGTACACAACACTCATGAAATGTGTTAGATTATCTGAGTGCCTCAATTGATAATATATGAGCATTGAACACACAAAACGCACAAAAATACTTTGTTTATGGATAGCATTTATCATTTTATAACTATAAGAGCTCAATAACTCAACATACATTTAGAAAGAAAAACCCACCTGTTTAGAGTAATTCCGAAACAGTAACTGAACCTCGGAGACGAACCTACTGTTTTCCTTTTAACGGGCCTACAAAATGAGCCTAACTCAGTTTCAGATTATCCAAATCTAAGCCTTTCAAAGTTCTGATCATCTATCTCTACTTCCACTATTCCCGGTTTTAAACATATTAGAGTTCATAAATATAATAACATTTAACCATCAAACTAACCTTAGACAAGTTATCCTTAAACACATAGATGAGGTATAGCACACAACAATTCATGCTCAACTAAGTTTTCATATATACAACTTATTCAATATCATTAGATAAGATACAGGAAATTCATGCTTCTTTGAAGAAAACACATGCACTTCCATAAATTCTCTGCAAAGCCCCAACTTCACATAATCACCAGTTTCTGTACAGAGTGAATTAGGAAACGTGCCATATATCATTAGAAAGATACCTGAGTCTATTTTTCAGTCCAATTTACAGCTCTTAAAAATATTAAACGAGTAAAAAGTTATTATATTTTGAGTGTCAGCTGTCTGATTGGGCACGTTGCTGCGGGATTCATCAAGATTTTACTTTCTTTTCTCAAACTTCATCTATTACTCTCATATTTATCATGATTTACCAGCCACAATGTTATAAATACGAAACACTTACTTGTAAGGCATTAATCTATACTAAAATATACATATATATGCATAAATCTTGCAGCAGGAAATTCCTTTATATTTTGTGCATTTAGGCAAATAGTTGGTGTGCATGAGTCATATAATCAGCTTTCTATCATTTCTTGCCTAAGCTTCTCAACACAAGTATCCACCATATACACATACACATATATAGAGCAATATGATCACAAATTAAGATTTAATTCAACTAAAAAACGCAGCTTAATTCATATATCATCATAAGGACTACTTAGGTTCTTTTAAAACTAGAATCCCCTATCTTAACCACCTATAAATTCTGAAATTAGGAGCAATGTGTGAGGGAATAAACCTTATAAAATTCTTCTTCTTCTTCTCTTTTCTTAATCGAGCTCTCCTGTCTTTTCTTCTCTCTTTCTGCAACTCTCTTCTATCTCCTTCTTAAACAACTTATAAATGAAATAAAAGGTAGTCGGTTATTTGATGACTAAGGATGGAGAGAAGAAGGAGGTGGAGAATTGAGACAACATATAGGTGTAAAGTTATCTATTTTGGCTAAATACAATCAGGAATTTTTTTTAAAAATTCTACACCTACACGTGTAAACTACAACTTACAAATATATTACTTTATTTTCTTATTCTTTTTCTTCTTTGCATTCTATTCTCTCCTTGTATTTAAATTACATTAGTGCAAAATTAATTATTAAAGTACTCAATAATATATAATTATTTAATCACAAGTAATCAAATAATTAACGATCACTTTAGTTTTTTTTAACAATTAAAGTCATATAATAGTATACTCAACTAAATCAGATCAGTGATTTATAAAATTCTTCTACCAACTAAATCAGTAAAACTTGTCATTAAAAGAAATTTATCAGGAAAGTGAACTGCTAAGTCGTAATACCCAAAATATTTTCTAATTTAAATAGCTCAAAATCTATGGGGTATCGCATCCCTCCCTCCTTAAAAGAAATTTCGTCCTCGAAATTTAACATACCTTGATGGATCAACTCTGAATATTCGGTTTTCATACGATCCTCTAGTTCCCAGGTTGCTTCTTCGCTTCCATGGTGATTCCATAGCACTTTTACCAGGGAAATCTGTTTGCTCCTTAGATTCTGTATCTTCCTATCAATTATTTTGATAGGCTTTTCCTCATAACTTAGATCTGGAGCTAGGACCACTTCATCATATTTGATTACATGCTTTGGATCAAAGATGTATTTTCTTAACTGCGAGACGTGAAACACATTGTGTACATTTTCCATATTGGGTGGTAAGGCCAATCTATAAGCTACTTGACCTATTCTGTCCAGTATCTCGAAAGGTCCTATGGAACGAGGACGTAATTTGCCTCTTTTGCCGAAGCGTACCACTCCTTTAGATGGAGAAACCTTGAGAAATACTCGATCTCCAACATTAAACTCTAATTCCAATCGGCGCTTATTCGCATAAGACTTCTGCCTATCTTGTGCCTCTTTTATTTTGTGCTTGATGTGCTTGACTTTTTCGATCATTTGCTGAACTAACTCAGGTCCCAAAAATTTTCTCTCACCTACCTCATCCCAGTACAGTGGTGACCTGCACTTCCGACCATACAAGGCCTCATAAGGAGCCATCCCTATTGTCTTTTGGTAACTATTATTTTAAGCGAATTCTATGAGAGGTAAAATATCTTCCCAACTTCCACCTTTATCTGACACTACAGCCCGTAACATATCTTCTAGAATTTGAATTGTTCTTTCAGATTACCCGTCAGTTTGTGGGTGAAAGGCTGTGCTGAATTTCAATTGCGTTCCCATGGCTTCTTGTAAACTTTTCCAGAAACGCGAAGTGAATCTAGGATCTCTGTCTGAAGTAATTGATTTGGGAACTCCGTGAAGACGCACAATTTCTTTCACATAAAGCTTGGCCATTTTTTCTAATCTGAAAGTCATTTGCATTGGTAGAAAATGTGCTGACTTCGTCACTCTGTCCATAATGACCCATATGGTCGTATTTCCGTGCGTTGACCTTGGTAAACCAACAACGAAATCCATATTGATACCTTCCCATTTCCACTCAGGAATAGGGGGTGGCTGTAACATTCCATAAGGTCTCTGATGCATAGCTTTGACTTGTTGACAAGCAAGACAATGCTCTACAAAGGTTGCCACATCCCTTTTCATACCTTTCCACCAAAAGTTGCTTTTTAAATCTCTATACATTTTCGTGCTTCCCCGGTGGGCTGTATAGGTGTGTCATGAGCCTCGCTCATGATATCATTCTTTAAGACTTCATCTTGTGGTATACATAACCTTGTATGAAAACATAACGCATTATCTTTTGCTTCAGTAAAATCCTAAGTTTATTTGATCTTGCAACCAGACGCATTCTTTCCAAAAATTTATCTCTTCGTTGAGCTTCCACAATTCTTCTTCTTAGGTCAGGTTGAGCTATCAAGGTTGCAATGAAACCTTTTACTGATGCAGGTGGATGAATCACCTGTAGCTCAAGTCTCTCAAATTCATGGATAAGTTGCTCTTCATAGGTCAGCAAATATCCCAATTTCGCCTTAGCTTTGCGACTTAGAGCGTCAACTACAATGTTTGCCTTTCCTGGATGATAGTTGATAGTGCAATCATAATCTTTTACGAGTTCCAACCATCGGCGTTGTCTCATGTTGAGATCTTTCTGCTCAAAGAAATATTTTAAGCTCTTGTGATCAGTAAAGACCTCACACCTAACTCCATAGAGATAGTGCCTCCATATTTTCAACACATGCACCACCGCAGCTAGTTCTAGATCATGTGTAGGATAACTCTCTTCATGTGGCCTTAATTGACGTGATGCATAAGCTATCACTTTCTGGTTTTGAATCAATACACAACCTAGTCCTTGCTTGGAAGCGTCCGTATAGATCACAAATTCACTATTAGCTTCTGGTATGGCTAAAATCGGAGCAGTAGTCAGCTTTGTTTTGAGCTCCTGAAAGCTTTTCTCACAATCATTTGTCCAGATAAACTTTGTTTTCTTCTTCAGCAACTGCGTCATTGGCCTAGCCAATTTTGAAAATCCCTCAATAAAGCGTCTATAGTAACCTGCTAATCCAAGAAAGCTTCGTATCTCATTAACATTTCTTGGGGTTACCCAGTTCTTGATTGCTTCTATTTTTGTTGGGTCCACTTTGATTCCATCGGCAGACACAATGTGTCCTAAAAATATTACATCTTCCAACTAAAATTCACATTTGCTAAATTTAGCATATAACTTCTCACTACGTAACGTCTCGGGTACCATACGCAGGTGTTCTTCATGTTGTTCCTTGCTCTTAGAATAAATTAGGATGTCGTCAATGAAGACTAGAACAAAATTATCCAAGAATAAATGAAAGACTCGGTTCATTAGATCCATGAACACCGTTGGCGCGTTAGTTAACCCAAATGGCATCACCGTGAACTCATAATGCCCATAACGCGTACGAAATGCTGTTTTGGGAATGTCTTCTTTCTTCATTCTCAATTGATGATAACCAGATTTGAGGTCCATCTTCGAAAATACCTTAGCTCCTTTAAGTTGATCATAAAGATCATCTATTCTCGGAAGAGGATATCTATTCTTTATGGTGAGCTTATTGAGTTCCCTATAATCGATGCACATCCTTAACGTACCATCTTTTTTCTTCATAAATAAAACCGGTGCTCCCCACGGCGACACACTAGGTTGTATGAAACCTAGATCTAACAGTTCTTGCAACTGAACTTTGAGTTCTTGCAACTCCATTGTGCCATTCGATAAGGTGCCTTAGAAATTGGTGCCGCTCCCGGTTCTAAGTCAATTCTAAATTCCACTTCTCTGTTTGGAGGCAGTCCTGGAAGATCTTTTGGAAACACATCAAGATATTTGCAAACTACTGGTACCTCGTTAATATCAATTTCCTTCCCCGACTCCTTGGTCAAAGTTATAAGGTATGTTGGACACTCTCTTTTCTTCAGCATCCTAAATGCTTTATAAGCCGAGATAACAGGTACTCGCATGCCCACTTTGATTCCTCGAAAATCAACTTTATTTTCTTCTGGACTTTGAAAGGAAATCTCTCTCTTTTGGCAGCATATAGATGCGTTATTCATTTGTAGCCAATCCATCCCAAGTATAACATCAAAATCATAGATATTGATAACATATAAATCAACTTCAAGAGCTAATTCTCCAATTTCAAGCTTCTGATGTAAGCAAATCTCCCTAGAAATCATAACTCTTCCTGAAGGAATGCTTATACTAAGGGCATGCTCAGGCCATTCTTTTATTAAATTCAGTTTCTCACATGCATGCTTAGACACAAATGAATGTGAAGCACCAATATCAAATAGAGCAAACACAGGTTGACTTCCTAAAGAAATCATACCTGCTAAGTTGCCATGAGCTTGAGCAGCTTGCTGTTGATTAAGGGCATAAACTTTACCCTGTTGTGGCGGACGCTGGTTAGGTTGTTATTTCCCAATCGGTCCCTGATTTTGACGTTGCTGATTTCCTGGATTTCTTGGTGCTTGAGTAGCAACATTCCTTGCTTGATTCGGGCATTCTCGTGAAAAATGTCCGACTTGTTCACACTTGTAGCAAGCATTTGAACCCTTTTTACACTCTCCGGAATGAGGCCTTTGGCAACGAGGGCAGGTAACCTTATTTTTAGCTTGAAACTGTTGTTGGGGTCTTTGTTGTTGTTGATTTTGCTGAGGTACTTGATATTGACCTCCCCTCCACGGTCCCTGATTACCTTCGGAATTACCTCCACTGATATCATCCCATTTTCTTTTTCCTTTCCCACTATCTTGTGTTGTAGCTTGTTGAATTGGAGCTTGTGCTGATGTCATGCCCTTTCCTGTTTCAGTAGGAAGCAGAGATTCGATTATAAGAGCTCGGTTTAAAGATTGAGCATAAGTGAGCGCCAAAGAGACAGATATGTCATGGCGGAGCCCTCTTATAAACTTCGCTGCTCTTGCCTCATCCGTGTCAACCAAATGTGGAGCATATCTTGATAACTAGCTGAATGCGCGATCATATTCAGTAACCGTCATCTTTGCTTGTTTCAAATTCCAAAACTCGTTAACCTTCTCATGACGATAAACACCAGGAATATATTTCTCAAAGAGATCATTTTTGAAATTTTCCCACGTATAGTTCTCCCACTGTTCATTAGTAAGTGCTCTTTTCTCCGAATCCCACCAATGTTCAGCTTCATCCACTAGTTGATAAGTGGCGCATGTAATCTTTTCCTTATCCGTGCATCCGATATATCCAAAAATTCTTTCAACTGCTCGTGCCCACTTTTCAGCTTCCATAGGATCACCAAGACCATCGAAGGTTGGGGGTTTCTCCTTGTGAAATCTTTCTACGATGCTTCGAACAGGTAGAACATGCACTGGAGGTTCCTCGGGGATTAGATTATCTCTACCCTTACCTCTACCCCTCCCTTGACCTCTACCTCTACCTCTACCTCTACCTCCTTCTGCCATCTGAAAAGGAATAATAGAAATGAAATTTTGGATTAAAGATTTTCAATCCAAATAGTCTGTAAAATATCAATATGTACTGTTCGAATAAATGTAACAACACATAACAACAATAATAGCAACAACCATAAAATATACATGGCAAAGTGCCTCAGCGAGGACTTTTTGTACAAAGAGTGCCAGGGTACAACGTAATAGAAGATAACATCTGATTGGGTGTCGATGGTGAGGTTAGACACTAAATATAACTAACTTAACCTTACAGCAAAATATGGAAGGGTCCTACAAAAATTGGACAGCCATGCCCATGATTGCACTAACTATACAACTCAAAATATGACACCCACCTTACCATCCAACTACGGACTAACTATTTACAAAAACATAAGTCACTTTGTACATACTATGCAGATTCATATCATAACCTATCCTTCCATGTCTTCCTCTGGATTCTCATCTTCCTCCGATTCATCATCAGAAGAAATCTCTATAGGATGCTCCATAGACATGCCGATATGGCTGTCACACCTAAAATGTAAGTCTCTTGTTGTCAGGTGGGGTGCAGCTGGTCCGAACGGCTGGTTCAGATCCACATTGGCCTTAAAACTGTGTGGTTCAGATTGCATAGGAGCCACAGATGTACTAGCCCCAAAAACATTTCTATACTGACCCTTGAGTGAAGCGTTTGACGGAGTTGGCGAGCTGAAGTGGTGTGGTGCTGCTGGATTGTCATTAATCTGAGTTCCTCTCACTTCAGTAGGAGATGGAGTTTCACGTATCCACTCTCTCAAAAGGCTAGAAGCAAGTAGAGAGTAATCATTGATTTCCACATAAGTAACGGAATTTCTGTATTTAATCTCTTCATGCAGACTTTCAGCAATTTCTACCCACTCCTCAGGCAGGAGCTCTATGAATCTTCAACAGGCCTCCGTATCCTTAATACCCCCAGTACGAGCATGCTTCCACAAGTCAGAAAAGTTAACAATGAAATCTGCAACATCCGTATCATCTCGTCGGTGGTAACTGCGAAACTTAATTATATAATCCTCTAATGTGAAATCTCTTGCACACCGTTTTCTAGGCGGTTCAGCCATCTGTAAAGAAAGTTCAACGTGAGATACTAATCTCCGTAATATATATCTCGTAAGGTAACTGGCATGGAAACTTAAGATAACCACTTAAGCCATATATATCTTAAGATGACCATTATTCGAATAAATCCTCAAACTTACAAGCAAATACTAGCCTGCTAGGTTTTATTCTCATATATGACTATGCTTATTCCCCGATGCAGGAGAAACATCAATTATTACAACATCTTAAAGGCCCAAAGCCTATTACGATTACTCCACTTAACTTGGAGCATTTATCACTATACTTCATATTACTCGTACAAAGGCAAATCTGGTCAGTCATATAAACTGACTTCTCCATAATATAACTTCTCTAATTCATATGTAGTCGTTAAGGACTTGGATAGTTCCAAACACGACACCATTTCAAGAGTTATACAATTCTGAACTCACATAACATCAACCTGTAAATAAATAAATAAAAACAAGATAACTTTCTGCACAATTTATACTACATAAATTAGAATTAACTTACTATTTTTCGTTGAACGCAGTGCAAGGGCGAACTGAGGATTACTATATTTATGATGTTAGGGTTGAGATTTTTACGGACCATAAGAGTTTGAAGTACTTCTTCGAGCAAAAGGAATTGAACATGAGGCAAAGACGATGGCTCGAATTAGTCAAGGATTATGATTGCGGAATCAACTATCATCCAGGAAAAGCAAATGTGGTAGCTGACGCGCTGAGTCGCAAGACTCCAACAAAGTTAGGATGTCTCTTTGTTGAGGAAGAAGCTCTTGTAAGAGAATTTGAGGAAATGGACTTAGAAGTGCTCGATGCACCTGAAACGATAACAAACCATATAGCAGCACTCGTAGCTACACCGGACTTACGAGAAAGAATCATAAGTGCGCAGAGAAAGGACGAGTCAACTGAAAAGCTTCGACTAAGGATAAGAACGGATAAACCGGACGGTTTTTCCGAGGCACCAGACAATGCAATTTTGTTTGAAGGCAGACTTTGTATCCCTGAAGACGACAAACTGAAGAACGATATCATGAGTGAGGCTTACGATACGCCATATACAGCACACCCAGGGAGTACGAAGATGTATCAAGATTTAAGAAAGAATTTTTGGTGGAACGGTTTGAAACGAGACGTTGCCTCGTTTGTACAAAGATGTTTGGCTTGTCAACAAGTGAAAGCTCTACACCAAAGACTATATGGATTGTTACAGCCATTAAGTATTCCAGAGTGGAAATGGGAGGATATAGCTATGGATTTTGTGACAGGTTTGCCTAAGTCAAGAATAGGAAACACTGCCATCTGGGTAGTTATTGATAGACTTAGCTCACTTTCTACCGATTAAGATTACCTACGGGTCAGAGAAGTTAGAACAGTTGTATGTCCGTGAGATTGTACGTCTGCACGGAATACCAAAGTCGATAACATCAGATAGAGATGCCAAATTCACTTCGAGATTTTGGATCACGATGCAGAAAGAATTGGGTACCGAACTTAACTTTAGTACAGCTTTTCACCCCCAGACGGATGGACAATTCGAAAGAACGATTCAGATACTCGTTGATATGTTAAGAACGGTAATATTGGATCGAAGCGCGAATTGGGAAGTATCTTACATTTAGTTGAATTCGCGTACAACAACAGTTATCAGGAGACGATAGGAATGGCACCTTACGAGGCTTTGTATGGAAAGAAATGTAGATCACCACTTTATTGGGATGAAGTAGGTGAAACAAAGAACCTAGGAGCCGATGCGGTCAGTGAAATGATCGAGATCATTCGTCAGATTAGAGTTAGAATGAAAGAGGCCCAGAGTCGACAGAAGTCTTACGCTGACGATCGTCGAACCAATCTTAGTTTTAAAATTGGGGATAAGGTTTTCCTCAAGATTTCACCATCCAAAGGAATCGTTAGATTCGGTGTTAAGGGTAAACTCAGATCGAGGTTTATAGATTCTCGAAAAAGTAGGACTTGTTGCTTATAGATTGGCCTTACCGCCAAATCTAGGAAGTGTCCATAACGTGTTTCACGTATCTTAGTTAAGAAAATATGTTTTTGATCCTAAGCACGTAATTAACCAGCAAGACGTTGTTCTTGAATCCGACTTGAATTATGAGGAAAAACCATTAACGATCTTGGATCGAAAAATACAAGAGTTAAGAACCAAGTCGATACCAATAGTAAAAGTATTGTGGAATCACCACGAGCAAGTAGAAGCCACGTGGGAACTCGAAGAAAAGATGAAAGAGAAGTACCCTTACCTTTTTGAAGAAGGTATGCAAATTTCGGGACGAAATTTCTTGTTAGAGGGGTAGGATGTAATACCCCGGATAATTCTTCCATCGTCAAAATAAAAATTTAATTAATAATTAAGGCTTTGCACGCCTAAGTTAAGGATTTTCTATTCTAACTGACGGTGAAATCCGTTTCTGAAAATAAATTCTAGAAGTCGGTCGAACGACTACTGTATTAGGGTTTTCTCGTCCGATAGAATTTTCGTCCGAAAACTCAGATCGAAAAACCGTCAGAATTTACATTCACTTTTTCTTCGATACGAGTTCACCGGAGAAAGTCAGTTTTTATTATTTTTCCGGGCGAATTTTGGACTGTCTTCTTCCGACTTTTTATCGGATTTTGAAAAATGAATTGTGATACCCCGAGCTTTTATACCTTTAGAGAGCGTCTAATTGACCGAGTGAGTTAAAAGATGAGAATTTAAGAGTAAAATTTTTCTTTTCTAAACGAAGAGAATTGAATAAAACGTTTAAATTGCTTCGTGAATCTTGTGTGAATTTATCTGTTCTATTTATCTGAGATGATGACGATGTGATATGCTTGTTGAGTTATTATATGAAAATGAGTACGTGAATAATTTCTATAAAAATCTTAAGAGTTTGTTTGATTGAGATAACATAACGTTAATCGCCGAGAAATATATTTACGCCGAAAAAACTAGAATAGAATTGAATTAGAACCTTCGAGCTTAGAATTTCTTTTAAGATCACTGAGATAGGGAAGGAACTTATCCGAGAATTGAGAAGAATAATGAGGAGTTAATCTTTAAAGGATTAATAAATGGATTGAGAAGCCGACTAAAATCCTTTAAAATTTAAAGGACTAAAATGATCGAAACCTTTAATCTTTTAAATTGAGACGTGAAATAGGGTTGAGATGCTTAGTATTGGAAGTGAGACGAGAAGAGGTTAGACCCGTTAATAGCATAAAAAGGAATTAATACGAATCGTTTTATCCGGAAAACCTTTACGACCGGGTAATTAACACCCGTAATGACTCGACGAAGACACGTGTCACCCACCTCTCACTCCCTCACGCCACCTCACACCTACCTATAAGCTATACCTAGATGTCATCATGGCTATTCTCTAAAAATGACCAACATACTTAGTAAATTGTGAAACTAAAGTATGCATGCAATTAACATCACATCAACCTATCTATTCATGTCTTAATACAACTTCCAACATAGCACTTTATTCCTTTTGTTGGATTTCAAACTCTTACACCTAAGGTAAAGAAGAAAAAAACTCATTCATTCACCACATTCCATCTCTCTCTCTCAAGACAACAAAGAAAAAACTCTCAAACTCTCCAATCTCTCTCAAACTCTCGGCACTCTCCCTCTCTCACACATACATTCAATTTTTCTTACATGCAACCATGTATTCAAGCTCCCCATCCATGGAAATGAAGTAGAAAGTATCATCCTCCATTCATTCCATCCATATTCTCAAGAAAAGGTAAGAATCTTTCAAGCTCTTGAAGTTAAATTCAAGAATCATCCAACACTTTATTCAATTTGATTCTTAAACCCTAAAGGGAATGGATGATTAATTCCATGTTATTCTTTTTCTTTGAGGATTCAAGAAGACTTCCTTCTTCTCTTCAAGTCCAAGCTTTGAAGCTACAATTTCCATCCAATTCGATTCCAAGAGCCAAGAGAAGGATTCTCATTTAAATTAAAGTATGAAAAATTCATTTGATTAGTTGTAAATATGTATATCTCTAAGTCCTAAAAGAAAGAACTATGCATGAATGCTATTTAAATTATGTTTAGGCAAACTTAAGATGTGCATGTGATAATCGAGTGAGAAAAATTCATTAAGAGAATCGAACGTTAGATTTTAATCGGTGAATTAAGGAAAGAAAAAGAAATTAAAACCCTAAAAGCTTGATAAATGCCGAAAAAATTAGGAAAAATAGGAGAAATATGAATTCTTTGAGTTATTGTTATTTTAATGCTTGATTTGTTATTTTTATCATGTTGAGAATGAGATTTTATACATGAAAAATTGAGAAATAAAATGCACAAAAATGTGCATGTGTGTGCCGTGTGATTTGATCAAAAATGGAGAATTTATTTTGATGATTTTGTTGATGAATTGAGTGATGTTTTGATCAATGAGATGATTGTATGTTATGTTAAAATAATCATGCATGTGTTTAAGTTAAGAAAATGAAATTGCATGTTGAAATTTTTAAAGAAATTAATTGTGGAAATATAGAAAAGATTGAATGTTTAATGTTACAATGTATGTATGAATGTTAGTTTAAATATTGAATAAAGATAGAAGTTTTTGACAAAAAGATTGAAGTTTAGAAGCTTTTAATTGATTAAAAGATGAAAAATACATAAAAGATATGTTAATAAATTTTCTTGTATTAAAAATTAAAGAATTGAATTTCTACTAAACTACAACAAAAAGATCTTTTGTAATGTAACTGATAAAATGGATTAGTTAATAAAAATGTTTATTAAAAGATAAAGAAAACCTATTAAGTAGGAAATGACTTAAAAGTTAAAGACAAGAGAAGAAGAAATTATTAAAAGAAATAAGCAAGAATAGAGAAAGTCGAGTTTAAAAAGAATTAATCGATAAGAAGTAAAAAGGAAGTTTTAATCGAGTAAAGGAAAGAGGCTAGACGAGTTAAGATAGATACTCGTATAAGTTAATCAAGACAATAAGGATAAAATAAGATGTTGAGTAATAAGTTGAAAGAAGATTAATTAAATAATTAATACGTTGTTTCAACCAAACAAATTAAAAATAAACCAAGAAAAATTATCGAATTAAATGTTAGAAAAGCAATAGTTGAGATAAGGAATGAGAATCGAATTAAAGATGAATAAGAAATCCTAATTTCATAAGAATTAATAATAATTAAAGAGAATTTTTATTAATTGAATAAAGGTTATAAAATACCTTATAAGATAACGGATGTAGAACAAAGCGTAGTCTATAAACGAGAAAGATAGAATAAATAGTTTGAGCCTTCATAAAAAGAAATGCATAATCAAGTTAGGTTTTAAGATCTAAATTGAATGAATGTTAATGTGTCTTGAAGTATGCTTGATTTATGTGAATTCATTATATGTTTGTATAAGTGTTTAAATGCATGATATTAGTTACGACATGAAAGATAAATGAACTATTATATGCAAAATGATTGAATTATTGATTGTTAAACCGAGAATCAATTAAAGTCTTTAAAAGAAAGCTCGAGTAATAGATTGTAGATAATGACGTTATTATCTAAAACGAGAAAGGTGTAAGATGTTGAGTATTAAAGTTAACCAATTCGAGTAGAAGTAATAATTTAAAGATAAGAATGCGGGATTCGTTAGAAAAGTTAAAGCGAAGAGAGAGACGACTCAAGTAGAAGTTCTTCAGTTGTCCAACGCCTTTGTGTCCATCTTTCATATATCTTATTTTTTTTCCTATCGATGTCGAACTATGAAGGATCGAGCCGGACGGATCTTTGAGCGAGGACAAATAGCCCTAAACCACCTAGCTAGTTCTTCGGAAGTCAGGTGGGCTTTTCTAAACCAAAACTTTTGACGAGAATTAGCTATGCTATTGAGTATTATGATATGATTTCAAATGTGATTGACTTGCCGTTTTTATTGAAGTTTGGTATGTGTTATCATCTGTTTATGTGAAGATGTTATTATCTTGTGAAAGGCAGGAAACCCACGTGTGGTATATGTTGAGGTGACTGTGAGCCTTGCTTCAGTTAGGCCGGTCATAGTGTTTGAGAAGGAGGCCTACTTCTTAGCACAGTAAGATTGTTTGTAACAGATGATGCATACTGTTATATTATATGATATTTGAACTCGCAGTCTGTTTAAAAGTAAATGTTTTAACATGCACAAGTAAACTGTTTTTAAAACTGCTTATATATACTTGTGATGTTCGGCAAGGCAAGTTCAATTAATATAGCTTTATGAAGTATCTTTATTCAAATGTTTTGACTTGTGTTCACTGAGTACGAAGTACTCAGCCCTGCGTGTATTTCTAAACATGCAGGTTGGCTGGATGGCGATGGCATGGATACTTGGTGGTGTGGTTTGGTTCTGTTGGTTTAGTTTAGTTGAATTTCAGACTAGCATTTATACGTCTTCATACGTGCAAGTGTTGGGTATTGATGCATGTTTCCGCTGCAACCCTTTTGATTTGATGTCTGTTAATGCTAATACTTTGATACTCATATTATTTATTCCGAGCGTTGTGCTCAAAGACTTTGAATACCTGTTGAATTCGTAACTCTTTAACATGTAATTCCGAGCGATGGGCTCGTTAACTTGAATTGTTGTTGAACATGATCCTTTAACTTGGTATATATATATGTATGTGAAATCTCTTGTTGTTGGAATTCTACCTCCCATCAGCATGAACTACTTATTTAGATTCCTGTTATAAGTGATTTTGAAATGCTCGGATGTTTATTTCATTATGCTTTTGAAAACTTAATTCGATTGCCTTATCTTCCATCTTTATTTTCCCCGAGCATGTTCCCTTTATTTGAGTTAGTTGTTAGTTGTTTAGGTGTTGTTGTTCGTAAGTCGCACCTCGAGAGTCGGGGCGTGACACGAATTATGTTTTCCGAGTATGTGATTTATTTCTAATCTACCGGTCGAATTAGATTTCGTCGAATACGTAACCGTCTAAGAAATTATTTCTCGACTTTTATAACGTCGTTCTAAACCCGTAAACGAGATATTTCCGGAAAATAAAACCCCCTAAAACCGCCACCTTAGTATGTGAGTCATCCTTTTGAGATATTTTACACTTTATGTAATAGTAATAGCATTAGTCATCCTCTCTCTCCCTCATCACCATTACCCCCCCCCCCCCCCCCCCCCCCCCCGCCTCTCTCTCTCTCAATCCTCCATTGAAGAAGTCATCTCCAAGCTTTCTCAAGCTTCACAAGTCATCCATCTACCGATCGATCTTAGATCCGATTCCATATTCAACAAGGTAGGAACTTCTTCTGCGTATTGAACCGAACAAAAATCATTTTCTCTCTACTTTATTTTTTCGAAAAATATGGAAATGAAGTAGGATGATGAACCTTTGTTTAATACATGTTGTTAGTATGCTTAGGAATGATTTTATGGATTGAAATCATGAAGAAATTATCCCTCCTAATCTTTTGTGTATTACCGAAATTTTTTTTAGATTTTAGGGATTTGATGTAGTTCGATTTTCTTGAGGTTTGAGTGATGGATTCTTGTTCTATATGATGTTAGATGATTGCATGAATTAATTGACAATTTTCTAAAAATTAAAATAGAAATGTAAGAGATATAGAATTGATGATTTGATATAGAAGATGTTGTGTTTTGGTTGATGTTATGATAGGAATGGTATGTAGTAAATGTGTAGATGATTATATAATTATTTGGAATTTTTCTAAAAATAAAATGAAAATCGTAAGAGACGAAAACCCAACAATAAGTTGAGACTCGTTAATGTTTTGAATATATGGTTTACATATTAGTGATTCTAGATAGATGATGATCGATATTGTAAAATTTGAATGAAATCGGAGAACGTCGGATTTTCGCTAAGAGATGAAGAATCGTCGATAAGTCGAGAATGAATAATGATTAAGGTCTATGATTTGAATATATGATAATCTTGATAATTAATGATCGTAACCGTAAAATTGGAACGAATTCTAAAAATATTGGAATTTTTCTAAGAGAGGAAGAAACAAGATCACGTCGATAGAAAAGTCGAATAAGGAAAACCAATTTGATATTAATGATTGTTGTCGTTTGACGAACGATATTGTAGTTGACGATATTTCCATCCGAGATCCGATGTGTGAAAAGGTGGGTTTCCAACTAATAGCTCGAACAAGAAGTGAGCTAGGATCTAACACTCTATGAACTCTCATCTAGTGATGTTCTCAAGGTTGGATCAAAAACACCAAGACAGAATTTAACACTCTAGGAACTCTCAGCTAGTGATGTTCTTAGAGATTGATTGCAGTTTTGCTCGTTTTCGATATGAACTCTCAACTGGTGATGTTCGTTCGTCTAACTCTTTGCTTTTTCTCTTGTCTGTCTCGTTCCCGTTTTGTCAGTCTTGGTGAATGAATGAAGGCCTCTATTTATAGGCAGAGAGAATCAACTAGCCGTTGGAGGAGCCGTTGATCTCTGTTCTTTGAAAGCGATGGCTTGTCTCTCATCTCTGCAGACTTTCCGGATTTGGCAACTGTGTGCTTCTGCTTTCCATCTGAGACAGCCTTGTGTTGGGCCAAATGAGGTAATGATAGAGAGTCAAACCTTCATGTGACTTCCTTATTTGAATTTCAAATCTCAACATTAGTCTTTCAACATTGGATGGTCGGTTGAGAAGTTTGATCTTCATCTGATTTGTCTTCAGCTGATGTTCTATCTGAATGCTATCTTCATCTGACAATTTATCTGAATAGAGACAGTTGAACTCTCAGCTGCTATGAACTTTAAGTTGTTGATCTTCTCAGTTCGAGTCCGTCAACTGATGTTCTGAATCTTGAACGCTCAGTTGTCTTTCTGATGTTCTGAATCTGATCAGTTGGCTCGAACACTCAGATGATTTTCTTTTATCTGATGTTCTCTTATATCTTCTCCTTTGAATGCTCAGTTGTCTTTCTTACAACTGATGTTCTATCCGAGTGAAGCCTTGTTGTCGTTTTCAGCTGGAGACCTGTAAAGATAAAATCTTAACATTGCTCAAACAGCGAGCCTAAAAGCTAACATTAGGATCTGGCAACATCTACTCGATTGGGGTTAGTTGGTTTTGGAATGAATCAAAACTTTACTTAAATTCCCCAACAACGTCGATAGAAAAGTTGAATAAGGAAAACCAATTTGATATTAATGATTGTTGTCGTTTGACGAAGGATATTGTAGTTGACGATATTTCCATCCGAGATCCGAGATGATATAAGATATAGTTTATAAACGAGAAGTTGAAATAGAAATTGAATTTGAATTTGAAATTTGAATTGGTTTAGTAATTGGTTAGTTGATAGACGAGTAATTATACGTCGAATTTGTAATCGAGAGATGTGAAGAAATTTGTCATAAAAGATATTGCGTATTGACTGCATTGAGATGAAAATTTCATAAGAATAAAAGTGGAATAGCATTAATCGAACCTAGGGAATCGTGCGTCGAGTTTTATCGAGCATTAGGGTTTTGCGCGGACTGTTTTGCGACCTTTCACGGAAACTGTCATAACTTTTAGCCGCTTAACGAACTAGAGATCCGTAAATTGGAGAGTAAACTAGACATCTGTGGCTTTCTTTTAATATAAATTACATCCCCTGTTTCGAAGTTCCTGTTCTGTATGAACTCCAGAACCTCTGCTTTGTGCAGAAACTAATGAAAACCTAATTTCTTAAGTTAAATCCTTTTCAACTTCGTTCCTTGTGAACTTTTAAGTCGTTATAAGTTATCAACATCCATTATCTACTGACCTAAGTGTCGAGTAATGAGCCGAGTCAGTTTGTAAACGAGAATTGATCGAGTCTCGTTTATTCGTTAATCAAAAGAAAGTAGTAAAGTGCAAAGGCCTAAAAGACTAAAACCGATTCGATTTCCTGTTTCTTTTATCATTGCGATGAAGTTATTAAAGTTTGTTTATTCACGATAAAAGAAGGAAGTCAGCATCAAGGATAGGATGGAAGACAGAAGACGGAAGCTCGTATTATAGTTCTGTAATCTTTAAGGTGGGCTTTTCTATATACGACATAAAATGAGCGATGCTCGAAAATCTTTATTTACAGCTTTGATAATTGCGTTTTCAACGTGATAATCAGAGCATGAAATATTTTGTTTTAAGTGAGTTTTCTTGTACCCTTTTGAGTTAGCCGACTGCTGTCCAGAATTATTAGTTAGCCGACCTGCTAACTAAAACGATCGGACTTTGAGTTAGCCGACCTGCTATCCAAAGGTAGTGTACACAGTAGCCGTTGTGTGTGGAACTCTGTTGAGGGGTGGCCAGCCACAGTGATAATTATTGGGCAAGATTGAACGTAACATCTATCAGAAAAGTGCTTGATCAAGCCATGTTGTGAAAATGAGACAGAAAATGTTTAGTAGACATGGGTATGATACTGACTTTCCTACTCCCTTTTTTGTAACTAAATAAAAAGAAAATATATTTGTTGAAAAACTCCGATGTGCTACAGAAATGAGATGCCTGATTTATCTATACTTATTATATGTTTTCGGCAATGTGCCCATTAAGTGATTTTGTACTTAGCCCTGCATTGTTTTATAAAATATGCAGGTTGAGTGACGGGAGCGGTGGTGGTTGATGTTAAGTTAAGAGTCGTGATTAGAATAAAGAACTTGTATCAAGCTTTACGCTTTCCGCTGCCAATCTTTTTGAGATAATGTATCTATCTTTTGGGTCTAAGCCCCGTACAATGAACTCAGTTCCTGTTCGAACAACATGACGAGTGGTATCAGAGCAGTCGATTCTGTTCTGGTCGTAAGTTATTTTTCTAGTGATACCACAGAGTGGTATCAGAGCAATCGTTTCTGCTCTGCATACGAATTTCTTTCAAGTAGTAAGATAGAGTATTTGCATATACTCTATACCTAAGTCTTCTTTCAAGTGAAGTTAGGTCGTAACACTAAGTTAAAAGTGTAGACGACAACTCAACCTCCCACTATGTCGACTCAACCAAAGAAGAAAAGTAAGGAAAGAATTTCAGAAGTATGATTTCTTTTAAGAAGAAATTTTTTATTAAAGTATGCAAGAATTTGTGAATAAAGTATGCAAGTATGATGTGAATAAGTGCCAAGTATGAATGTGATTAAAGTATAAAAGTTATACTTTGTGATATTACGTAAACTATGTGAAAGCATGAATGTTATACTATGTGAAAGTATGTGAAATTATGTGAGTTATAATTTCTTTATTCAAAATGTTTTGTTGGCATGAGAATTTAGACGAATTCTTAGCCCTTCCCAATTCTTTGAGAACATAGACGTTCTAAGAAGCGTTAGTTTCAAAATATCCAAGAAACGATCGGATCGGAAAGGACAGAATAAAGGGAATCAAAGAGAATAGACGAATGTCACCTGCGTAAAGTGACATGAACAACAGACTCATTGGAGTCGACTTATTTTTTTGAAAATGAAAGCCATAATAATTTCCTTTTAAGAAAATAAAATAAAGAATAATAAGAAGAATAAGAATGAATAAGTTAATAAGTTGAAAGGATGGAAAGAAATCGTTAAGAAATTTTCTTCAAGGAAGAAATAAAGTAAGAAAGTAAAAGAATAATAAGTAAAAGGATGAAAATAAAATCTTGAAAATAATTTTGTTTATATGTATTGTTTGAGTGCAATTTCTTGAAATTGCTAGATGTTTAAGATAAGTTGTTAAGTGGTTTAAGTATTGCAATTTGAATAAATGGAATATTCTAATTGTAATTTAAGAATGTCTTTAAGATATGTTAATTACCCTACCGGTTACTGATCCGTGTTCTCTTAAAACTTTGTAGGATGTCTGCTACACGTGTTACGGCTCGGAAGAGTCGACCTTTGAGACAGCGTACAGTAATGGACGAGATTTTAGACGAGTACTACGATTATGAGGTGGACCCGAATCATGATATCGGGCAATTGGTTAGTGACTTCGCTGCACGCTTCTACGTAGCCCGTCACTTTGTCTCTGAGCGTCAGGCAATAGCCGATCTGACTGTACGGCTGCCCATCGAGTGGCATGGTTGGGCACATGCCATAGCCTAGTACCACATCGCACTGATCGGTGACGACCCCGAGCCGATCGGCGACTTTTCTGGTTTTGCCTTAGCCATACATAGGCAATTCTTTCATAGTCGGGTTATGTGGACTATCTCGGTTGAGGAGCACCTTCCCTACCTTCACGTTCCGACAGAGTCTGTGCCCGAGTTTGAGCTTGAGCCATTAGCCCTAGACCCAGAGTTTGCCGCACTGTTGGAGCTGCCACCAGTGTTTTCACCTAGTGAGGGGTTGGTTCTTGGAGACGAGTACTTAGAGAGAGACGCAGAGCTTGCTGCGATGCTTGAGTTACCATCTCCTCTTACACCACTTGAGGAGATTTGTGCTGAGTGGACGAGAGTCCGGGGACAGTTTGAGGCGGGGCCATCTAGAGCCCGTTCTGCAGAGGTGTACGCGTCTAGTTCACTTCCTGAGCACCTTCTTCCCCTGAAAAAGCGTGCAGTAGTATCCAGTTCAGATTACTTGGTTTCAGACTCGGAGAGGACAATTTCAGACGTGCCTTCACCACCACCACTTACACTTTTGGACGGCACTACTTTGAGGGTTGACGAGGCACTCCAACTCGTCTTTGGTTCAGATTCTGAGGAGGATCCGGAGGAGGATCCGATGGAGGAGGACCCCAAGGAGGACCTCGAGGAGGACCCTGAGGAGGACCTCAAGGAGTTGTAGGCCGTAGAGGGCAGTAGTGACTCGACTGCAGCTTGTGGAGCAGAGCGTCTTAGACGCGTAGTAGTAGTAGAAGTTCTTTTTGTCTTGTAAATAGTCGGATCAGTAACCATCCTTTTGTAGTACTCTACACGGATACGAAGTTTTTTGGGATCGTTTCCGTTCTAGTACTCCTAGTAGATATGGACATGCAACTTGTTAGTGCACCCGGTACATAGATAGGCAGTTAGCCTAGTTTAGACTAGTCGTAGTCTAACCTTTTGTATAAGCCCTCGTTGGAGGCAAAACTAATATTCTTTTTGACGTGTATATATATATATGTGATGATCCGAGAGTGGGCTTAAATCTTGTGAAAGTTTCTTCTAAGTGCGATTAGAAGAAAAAGTTTAGATGAATATTCTGGTTTAACCGAGAAGTTAAAAGTTTAAAGAGCTAAGTATCGAAGCTATTATCAATTTTCTTTTCCCAACTTAAACAAGAAAAAGAGTTAGTAAAAAAAAAGCTTAAAAGTAAGGTGCTAATGAGAGTTTTGTTCTTATAGTTTCAAAAAAAAATGCCGCCAAGAGTAGTTAACAACCGAGGAAGACCTGGTAGGCCCAGGGGACGTGGTAGACGTCCAGCACAAAATCAAAGGGAGGAAGAACAGGAACATCATGATACCCCTCCACCACCATCACCATCACCACCTCCACCACCACCCCGTCGTGACATTGAGGACTTGTTCCTTAAACTTAACCCACCTATGTTCAACGGATCTGGTAGCCCAAGTGATGCTGAGCTTTGGGTGCGATCTATTGAAAAGATTTTCAAACTTCTCAGATGTACTGATGAGGAGCGACTGTTGTGTGTCGCGTTCCAGCTTTCCGGACCAGCTGACTACTGCTGGGAAGCTCGGCAGAAGGTTATACCCGCAGAGCAACTGGCTCGTTATACCTAGGAAGAATTCAAGGAAGCACTATATGATAAGTACGTACCTAAGACGTATAGAGCTCAGAAGGAGACTGAGTTCTATAATTTAAAACAAGGGAAGATGACAGTCACAGAATATGACGCCAAGTTCTGTGAATTGTCGAGGTATGCGCCAGCTCAAGTGGATACCGAAGATAAGATAGCGAAGAAGTTCTGTGGGGGACTGAAACATGAGTTTGGAATTGCGTTAGCCAGTCATGAAGGACTGAGCTACACTGAAGTTTTAGGGCGAGCCCTAAAGATGGAGGCCGTAGTGCCTGATGAAAGGAAAGCAATAACAACCGCACCAGCTCCAACCCAGAATCAAAACCGAGGCTATTACAACAACAATAATAGCAACTACCAAGGAAAAAGAAAATGGGAAAGGGGAAATAGCAGTGGCTATAATCAGAACTACAATAACCAAGGGAATTAGAGGAGTGGCAATCAGCAAGGCTTTCAACTGCCAAATCAAGACAACAATTATGGAAAGAGGCCATGGCAAGGAAACAATCAGTCAGGGTTGTTTTTACAAGGAAATAGACAAGCAAGGCAAGGGAGAGGAAATAATCAACAAGGTCAGCAACAGGGACAACAAAGAAATTTCAACCATGGAAATAATAACCCACGGAGGGTTACCATTCCTGTTTGCCTTAAGTGTAATAGGACGCATCCCGGTGTTTGTCAAGCAGGTATGGGTATTTGCTTTAACTGCGGACAAAAAAGGCATATGAAGAGGGAATGCCCGAAGCCACTGCAAGCGGCAGGACAGAACCAATATGGACAGCCCCAGCCTTTGAGAGCGATTCAAGCATAGCCGCAGCAGCAGATGACCCAGCAGCAGTTCCAACAGCACGCTAAATAGCAACAGAATGCAAGGGCATGTGCGATCAAACAGGGTGCGCAGAATAAAGGAAAAGGAAACCTAGCAGGTATGGGTAAACTTCATAATATCCCTATCAAGATACTGTTTGATATTGGCGCATCACATTCTTTTATTGCTGGTTTGTGTGCGGATAACTTAGATATCAGACCTGTACGAGCTGAACACGCTATGAGAGTAGCTACACCTTCAGGAGAGATCACTACTTCCACGCATGTTTGCTCTAACCTAGAATTAGAAATTGGAACTCTTAAGGTTAAAGCGAACAACTTGAACGTTATGATAATGTGGGACGTAGATATAATCTTAGGAATGGACTGGTTGTCTGAGAATTATGCCACGATTCTCTGCAACGAAAGGAAAATCTCTTTCCAACTCCCGGGAAAGGAGCCGACAGAATTTCATGGGATTACAATGGGCAAGAGAATACCGATAATATCCGCCTTACAAGCTAAGAAGTTGATGAAGAAGAAGGGTTGCACAACTTATCTTGTGTACCTAGTTGGAGAACCAGGAGCCGAGAAGACCATTCAAGAAGTGAAAGTTGTTAACGAATATAAAGACGTCTTTCCAAAAATATTACCTGGTTTACCACCCGACCGTCACATAGATTTCTCGATTGACTTAGAACCAGGATCGGCCCCCAAATCGAAAGCTCCATATAGGATGGCGCCGAAAGAATTAGAAGAGCTTAAGATCCAGCTGCAAGAGTTGTTAGACCTTGGATTCATTAGACCGAGTGTTTCACCTTGGGGAGCACCTGTTTTATTCGTCAGGAAGAAGGATGGGTCTATGAGGATGTGCATAGACTATCGTGAATTGAATAAAATCACCCTTAAGAATAAGTATCCTTTGCCAAGGATAGAAGACCTTTTTGATCAGCTTAAGGGCGCAGGAGTCTTTTCAAAAATAGATTTAAGTTTTGGATATCATCAATTGAAAATCAAACCCGAGGACATACCTAAGACTGTATTTCGAACCAGATATGGCCATTACGAATTCCTAGTTATGCCATTTGGTTTGACTAACGCTCCCGCAGTATTCATGAATCTAATGAATCGAATTTTTCACCCATACTTAGACAAATTCATCTTAGTATTCATCGACGACATTCTCATTTACTCCAAGAATGAGGAAGAATAGAAGGAACACTTGAGAATAGTTTTAGAAATGCTTAGAGCTGAGAAGCTGTACGCCAAATTCAGTAAGTGCGAGTTTTGGCTGAAGGAAGTGATGTTCCTTGGACACATAGTATCAGCAGAAGGCATCAAGGTAGATCCTGCCAAGGTAGAGGCAGTACGCGATTGGAAATCGCCGACAAGTCCGAACGAAATTAGGAGTTTCTTAGGTTTAGCCGGTAATTACAGAAGAGTCATCGAAGGATTCTCTACGATTGCTAGACCTATGACGCAACTACTTCGGAAGGAAAACAAGTACAGATGGACGGATGAATGCGAGAAGAGTTTTCAAACACTCAAGGAGAAGTTAACCACATCACCAGTATTGGCTCTGCCAGAAGCGAATAAGGAATACGTGGTCTATACAGATGCTTCGAAGAACGGATTAGGATGTGTTTTGATGCAAGATAGAAAGGTGATAGCTTATGCTTCGCGACAACTTCGACCTCATGAAGTTGAGTATCCAACCCACAACTTAGAACTAGCAGCCGTTGTGCATGCGCTGAAGATTTAGAGACACCATTTTTATGGTGTTAGGGTTGAGATTTTTACGGACCATAAGAGTTTGAAGTACTTCTTCGAGCAAAAGGAATTGAACATGAGGCAAAGACGATGGCTCAAATTAGTCAAGGATTATGATTGCGGAATCAACTATCATCCAGGAAAAGCAAATGTGGTAGCTGACGCGCTGAGTTGCAAGACTCCAACCAAGTTAGGATGTCTCTTTGTTGAGAAAGAAGCTCTTGTAAGAGAATTTGAGGAAATGGACTTAGAAGTGCTCGATGCACCTGAAACGATAACAAACTATATAGCAGCACTCGTAGCTACACCGGACTTACGAGAAAGAATCATAAGTGTGCAGAGAAAGGACGAGTCAACTGAGAAGCTTCGACTAAGGATAAGAACGGATAAACCGGACGGTTTTTCCGAGGCACCAGACAATGCAATTTTGTTTGAAGGCAGACTTTGTATCCCTAAAGACGACAAACTGAAGAACGATATCATGAGTGAGGCTCACGATACGCCATATACAGCACACCCAGGGAGTACGAAGATGTATCAAGATTTAAGAAAGAATTTTTGGTGGAACGGTTTGAAACGAGACGTTACCTCGTTTGTACAAAGATGTTTGGCTTGTCAAAAAGTGAAAGCTCTACACCAAAGACTATATGGATTGTTATAGCCATTAAGTATTCTAGAGTGGAAATGGGAGGATATAGCTATGAATTTTGTGACAGGTTTGCCTAAGTCAAGAAGACGAAACACTGCCATATGGGTAGTTATTGATAGACTCACTAAATCAGCTCACTTTCTACCGATTAAGATTACCTACGGGTCAGAGAAGTTAGCACAGTTGCATGTCCGTGAGATTGTACGTCTGCACGGAATACCAAAGTCGATAACATCAGATAGAGATGCCAAATTCACTTCGAGATTTTGGATCACGATGCAGAAAGAATTGGGTACCGAACTTAACTTTAGTACCGCTTTTCACCCCCAGACGGATGGACAATCTGAAAGAACGATTCAGATACTCGTTGATATGTTAAGAACGGTAGTATTGGATCAAAGCGCGAATTGGGAAGATATCTTACATTTAGTTGAATTCGCGTACAACAACAGTTATCAGGCGACGATAGGAATGGCGCCTTACGAGGCTTTGTATGGAAAGAAATGTAGATCACCACTTTATTGGGATGAAGTAGGTGAAAGAAAGAACCTAGGACCCGATGCGGTCAGTGAAATGATCGAGATCATTCGTCAGATTAGAGTTAGAATGAAAGAAGCCCAGAGCCGACAGAAGTCTTACGCTGACGATCGTCGAACCAATCTTAGTTTTGAAATTGGGGATAAGGTTTTCCTCAAGATTTCACCATCCAAAGGAATCGTTAGATTCAGTGTTAAGGGTAAACTCAGACCGAGGTTTATAGGACCTTATGATATTCTCAAAAAAGTAGGACTTGTTGCTTATGTATAGGCCTTACCGCCAAGTCTAGGAAGTGTCCATAACGTGCTTCACGTATCTCAGTTAAGAAAATATGTGTTTGATCCTAAGCACGTAATTAACCAACAAGACGTTGTTCTTGAATCCGACTTGAGTTATGAGGAAAAACCATTAACGATCTTGGATCGAAAAATATAAGAGTTAAGAACCAAGTCGATACCAATAGTAAAAGTATTGTGGAATCACCACGGGCAGGAAGAAGTCACGTGGGAACTCGAAGAAAAGATGAAAGAGAAGTACCCTTACCTTTTTTAAGAAGGTATGCAAATTTCGGGACGAAATTTCTTGTTAGAGGGGTAGGATGTAATACCCCGGATAATTCTTCCGCCGTCAAAATAAAAATTTAATTAATAATTAAGGCTTTGCACGCCTAAGTTAAGAATTTTCGATTCTAAGACTGACGGTGAAATCCGATTCTGAAAATAAATTCCAGAAGTCGGTCGAACGACTACTGTATTAGGTTTTTCGCGTCCGATAGAATTTTCGTCCAAAAACTCAGATCGAAAAACCGTCATAATTTACGTTCACTTTTTTTTCGATACGAGTTCACCGGAGAAAGTTAGTTTTTATTATTTTTTCGGGCGAATTTTGAACTGTCTTGTCCCGACTTTTTATCGGATTTTGAAAAATGAATTATGTTTTTCGAGTATGTGATTTATTTCTAATCTAACGGTCGAATTAGATTTCGTCGAATACGTAACCGTCTAAGAAATTATTTTTCGAGTTTTATAACGTCGTTCTAGACCCGTAAACGAGATATTTCCGGCAAATAAAACCCCCTAAAACCGCCACCTTAGTATGTGAGTCATCCTTTTGAGATATTTTACACTTTATGTAATAGTAATAGCATTAGTCATCCTCTCTCTCCCTCATCACCATTACCGCCCTCCTCTCTCTCTCTCTCTCTCTCTCTCTCTCTCTCATTTCTCTCTCTCAATCCTCCATTGAAGAAGTGATCTCCAAGATTTCTCAAGCTTCACAAGTCATCCATCTACCGATCGATCTTAGATCCGATTCCATATTCGACAAGGTAGGAACTTCTTCTACGTATTGAACCGAACAAAAATTATTTTCTCTCTACTTTATTTTTTCGAAAAATATGGAAATGAAGTAGGATGATGAACCTTTATTTAATACATGTTGTTAGTATGCTTAGGAATGATTAAATGGATTGAATTCATGAAGAAAAAATCATCCCTCCTAATCTTTTTTATATTACAGAATTTTTTTTTAAATTTTAGGGGTTTGATGTAGTTCGATTTTCTTGAGGTTTGAGTGATGGATTCTTATTCTATATGATGTTAAATGATTGCATGAATTAATTGATAATTTTCTAAAAATAAAAATAGAATTGTAACAGATAAAGAATTGATGATTTGATATAGAAGATGTTATATTTTGGTTGATGTTATGATAGGAATGGTATGTAGTAAATGTATAGATGATTATATAATTATTTGGAATTTTTCTAAAAATAAAATGAAAATCGTAAGAGACGAAAACCCGACAATAAGTTGAGACTCGTTAATGTTTTGAGTATATGATTTACGTATTAGTGATTCTAGATAGATGATGATCGATATTGTAAAATTTGAACGAAATCGGAGAACGTCGGATTTTCGCTAAGAGACGAAGAATCGTCGATAAGTCGAGAATGAATAATGATTTAGGTCTATGATTTGAATATATGATAATCTTGATAATTAATGATCGTAACCGTAAAATTTGAACGAATTCTAAAAAGATTGGAATTTTTCTAAGAGACGAAGAAACGAGATTAAACGTCGATAGAAAAGTCGAATAAGGAAAACCAATTTGATATTAATGATTGTTGTCGTTTGACGAACAATAATGTAGTTGACGATATTTCCATCCGAGATTCGAGATGATATAAGATATAGTTTATAAACGATAAGTTGAAATAGAAATTGAATTTGAATTTGAAATTTGAATTGGTTTATTAATTGGTTAGTTGAAAGACGAGTAATTATACGTCGTGTTGTAATCGAGAGATGTGAAGAAATTTGTCATAAAAGATATTGCGTATTGACTGCCTTGAGATGAAAATTTCGTAAGAATAAAAGTGGAATAGCATTAATCGAATCTAGGGAATTGTGCGTCGAGTTTTATCGAGCATTAGGGTTTCGCGCGGACTGTTTTGCAACCTTTCACGGAAACTGTCATAACTTTTAGCTCGCTTAACAAAATTGAGATCCGTAAATTGGAGAGTAAACTAAACATCCGTGACTTTCTTTCGGTATAAATTACATCCCCTGTTTCGAAGTGTCCTGTTCTGTATGAACTCCAGAACCTCTGCTTTGTGCAGAAACTAATGAAAACCTAATTTCTTAAGTTAAATCCTTTTCAACTTCGTTCCTTGTGAACTTTTAAGTCGTTATAAGTTATCAACATCCATTATCTACTGACCTAAGTGTTGATTAATGAGCCGAGTCAGTTTGTAAATGAGAATTGATCGAGTCCCGTTTATTCGTTAATCAAAAGAAAGTAGTAAAGTGCAAAGGCCTAAAAGACTAAAACCGATTCGATTTCCTGTTTCTTTTATCGTTGCGATGAAGTTATTAAAGTTTGTTTATTCACGATAAAAGAAGGAAGTCAGCGTCAAGGATAGGACGGAAGACAAAAGACGGAAGCTCGTATTATAGTTCTGTAATCTTTAAGGTGGGCTTTTCTATATACGAAATAAAATGAGCGATGCTCGAAAATCTATATTTACAGCTTTGATAATTGTGTTTTCAACGTGATAATTAGAGCATGAAATGTTTTGTTTTATGTGAGTTCTCTTGTACCCTTCTGAATTAGCCGACTGCTATTTAGAATTATTAGTTAGCCGACCTGCTAACTAAAACGATTGGACTTTGAGTTAGCCGACCTGCTATCCAAAATTAGTGTACACAGGAAGGAGTGACACGGGGATTAAGAAAAAATGTTGATGAGTTAGTTATGAGTGGATAAAAGGTGGTTGAATTTGTATTGAGTGGAGAAAGAGTCCCACATTGATGGAGTGATATATTAATTAATTGAGATAGTGGTGAGTGATATATTAATTAATTGAGATAGTGGTGGGCCATATGTGGTATTTTAGGTAAATAAATTGATAAAGTAAGGGTAGAGAGTAATAATTTGTTGTGGTATGATGTTCAAAAATAGCTAGGAAGATATGTGAGGGACACCCCAAAAGGAAAAGATAGGAAGATATATCAGGGACGGAGGGAGTATAATTTTTACAAACTTGTGGTTTTTTCATAAATGAAAATGATCTAACTTAAAATATTTTACCATTTTTTTTTAGTATTCTACTTTTGGGGTAATAAAAGGGTACAAACACATTCTCTATTTCACAATATTTCTACCATCCACTATCACCTACTCTCTTTATTAAAATCGGTGTCACTTCTGTTCAACCATACTTATCGTGAACGAAGGGTGTGTATTACACTCATCAGATTTTCTAAATGATTCGAGTATTATGGGTATATATATACTTTTGCAGAATACTGAAATAACATTCTAGTATGAACACTCTAGACAACGTACATTAATGCATTCTATAGAAAAGTACTTCCTCCGTTCCTGATATATCTTTCAAGGAGGGAGTGACACAAGAATTAAGAAAAAATGCTGATGAGTTGATTGTGAGTGGATAAAAGGTGGTTGAATTTGTATTGAGTGGAGAAAGAGTCTCACATTTAAGGAGTGATATATTAATTAATTGATATAGTGGTAAGTGATATATTAATTAATTGAAATAGTGGTAAATGATATATTAATTAATTGAAATAGTGGTGAGCCATATGTGGTATTTTAGGTAAATAAGTTGATAAAGTAAGGTTAAGAAATAATAATATGATGTCCAAAAATAGCTAGGAAGATATATGGGGGACACCCCAAAAAGAAAAAATAGAAAGATATATTAGGGACGGAGGGAGTATATCATTTATCATTGTATTTTAAGTTTTAATCAAACTCAATTTGTTTTGTAGTACTCCCTCCGTCCACGAATTAAATATATACTTATCCATATTTTTTTATCCACAAATCAAATACCTACTTACCTTTTTGTACAACCATACCCTCTTACTTTTCCTTTATTTATTATCTTTGCCATTGACGCCCCATATTCCAATAATTTTATTCCTACTTTTTTATCATCATAACAACTTTATTTCTACTTTTTAATCAATACCACCATTTTTTTATCAATACCACTGTTTTTTTGTCATTATCATACTACCTCTACATTCTAATTTTTACCTCACTCAAAATAATTTTATTAATTTTCTTAATCTCCGTGCCTAAACCCAAATGAGTAAAATAATTTTATTAATTTTTTTAATCTCCGTGCTTGAACCCAAATGAACGGATGGAGTATAAAAATATGAATCCGGGTATTTAAGATTGAATTAGCGTCTGTTGTAACTTCTAATGTTTGAATTTTCTTGGCCATAACAATCAAAATAAAGAATCTAGATAATTCAAGATTTTGTGGATTCTGGAGTAATGGCTGTATTTTTTAGCATTCTGTAAAATATATATATACCCAGATAGTGTGATATGGATAAATAGATAAAAATAAAAAAAAAGAAGCAAGATTTTGTGGATTGTATATATGTAATTCAATAGGATGAATATTGTCGTAGCCGCTATCATGTAGGAACAAAAACAGTCACAAATAATCCTGTCGTCATTCTTTATCCCTTCAACCTTCGACCACCAAATCGAGGACTGAGTCGTGCCGATGCTATCAATCCCTCACCATCACCACATGCGTCGTTGTCGGAGATTTTGAAATTTGAAGGAAGAATGCAAGAGAGAGATGGTAGCAAAACTATGAAGGGGATAGAGAGTTTGATTATTTGCAAATTGGATAATGAGGGCGGCGGCTGCACGACGGCGCTGGTAAAGCAGTGGTTGCCGGAAATTGGGTTCCCAAATTTTCGAAAGCCATTTGCCCCAGAGTCGGCGAGGTGTTGCGAGCAAGGAGATTTAGAAACAGATTTGGTGTCGTATGATATGGAGGTGGTTGTAGAATTCATAATCTATTTGGTCTCTCCCTTTTTTGCAGGTTAAAACTTTTCTAACTTGAGAGAGAGAGAGATCGAGAGAGAGAGAGTGGCGGGATCAATTTTTGGTTTATGCAGATGGTGAGGAATATTTTGTTTGTGTTGCCGGAGAAGTTGGTTAAGGGAGGAAATTGTCTTCTGGAAATATGTGCTATGTTTAGCGGTGTGTGTGTGTGAGAGAGAGTACATAGTAAGTTGAATTGTGCAAATGTAAATGGGAAACAGAAGAGTGAGAAGTAGATATTTTCTAGATTCAACATTAATTTGACAGTTTGTCTTCCCAATAAAATGTTACTCGGTATATGTAACGGCAGAATGTGAAGAGAGGCCGCAATTTCAGCACTTTTTTCGCATGGCATGAGATTTTTAGGCGGGATAAGTAGAATTTGGGTGGGGATTTTAGCATGCAGATTATTTTGTTTTTATATAGTATAGATATAGACTACTCCCTCCGTCCATTTTGTATATTCTCATTTGGAATGTAATACGAATTTTAAGAAAAAGTGATAAAATAGTAGTGAGTGGAATAAAGATATATTTGAAGAGTAGTGTTAATTAATATAATTAGATGGTTAATTTTAATTAACAAAATGTGCATTCTTTTTATTTCTAAGCTTATTTCCACCTCCATATCCCTTTTTTTTATTACAGAATCTAGTGTTCGTATTTTTTATCGGACAAGACGCACTGAACCAATATTTTTTTATCGGGCAAGATGCATTGTACCAATTTTATTTCATAGGGCAGGACGCACTGTACCAATTCATTTTATCGGACAAGACGCATTGTACCAATTTATTTTACGGTGCACTAGGGCATTATCATTGAAGTTGTGCTTTTGGATTGCATGAATTTAACATAGCTGTAAAATGCATCAGCAAATGAAAATAAATGACGCAGGGGACATCAAAGAGAGGGAAATTGAAAACTGCACAGGAAATGAAAATAAATTTTGGAGGCAAATCTTCTCTTTCATTCATTAAACAAAGAGTAAAAGAGAAGAAATGAGAGAAGAGAGAGATCAGAATTAGAGTTTGCAGGAGATTTCGGGGAAGAGCGGCGGAGAGTTTAGGGTAAAAATGAGAGAGGTGGTGCGATACAAATGAGACGAGAGAGAGAGAGATAATTGGAACAGACATATTTAGGGTTGGGTTAATTAGGAAATAAATTAGGTGTGTTAATTAGGTTGAGTTAGTTATTAGGTGTGGGGCCACAGTGGCAAATGATAATAAATAGGGAGAGAGATGAGGGTATATGTATAAAAAAATAGAGTAAGAAAATATAAAATGGACAAAAAATTTGTAGTAAGTAGGAAGATACAAAATGGATGGAGGGAGTATTAGTTTGTTACAACTCTGCTAAGAGCACTTACAGCGGGTGTCTAGTAAGACCTAGGTTTAAGCACTAGGAAGCGTGATTTTAATGATTGGTGGTGTTGAGTTAGACATAGGTTGATTTCTCCACATCAATGGGGTTGAGTAAGACCTAGGTCTAAGCACTGGGAAACGTGATTTTAATGATTGAATAAATTTTATTTTGTTGTTTTTTTTTATTTGTAATAAATATTATAAAAACTAACTTAAGGATTGTAGTTCGCACCCGGCCAACTCATATTTTTTTTTTGAACCAACAAGTGAATTGTATGATGTGAAAGAGTAATTTTTTTTGTAGGGAAGATTGGATGAAGAAAGAAATTTTTTGGTGTGTAGAATGAATGAGTTGAAGGGATATATATAGTAAAAAATGGGATGTAACCGTTGGATAGTATTTAATTTTGTTAATATAAATTTTTTTTTTTCAGAAAATTACAAAAAAAAAGAAATAGACCAATGGGGACACGCCACGTGTCCCCATATTGAGGTGTCATGAGGTCGAGTGGAGAGTCGAAGGTTCGACACCACCATCGACACACCCCTCGACATAGGGGTGTGTCGATCCCCCACATTGGCAAGACTTAGGGGTGAGTCGAGTGAGGGGGTGTGTCGATCCACTCGACCTCGCACTCGACACCCCCCCATCGACTCACGATGTAAATGCTCTAAAAAAACGTATCCAACATCAAACTAGAAGTATACCATTTTTTTATATCTCATTTCTCATTTTTCGATTGCCACCTAATTGTTTGTATTGCATAAGAGTAATAGTTTATTTTATCCATTAGATGGTTAGTTTTTTAAACTTTGATATATTATTCTTTGATTATGCTTGACTTTCTCTTTCCTCAAGCTTAAAAATTGAGGATCGAGCTTGGCTTTGCTTATTTAACGATCCAATTGCAACTCTATTCAAATGAAAAATTATAATACATTTGACATCAAAATTCTTAGAAAGTGATTGGTATGATAGAATGGAATGAGGCTAGGAATGAAATGAGGCTAAGAATGGAATGCAATGAATAAGTTGATTCCTATGCTTAGTATGCACAAGCAATAAGTAAAGTAATGAAATCAACATTCTTTGATGGATTGTGTATGTTGGGTAAATTAGAAAAGGTTTTGATTTATTCCAAAATCCAACTGAACTCATTGAGTAGATAAGTCATCAGTCTGTTAGTAGTTAGAGCTTACTGTTTGAGCGTAGAGATTTTATCTTTACAGGTTCAAACGGAAGAAGTCAGCCAGCCTGAGAAGGCAGTTCAAGATCAAGATGGTCAGTCAGAACAGAACTCAACTGAATTCAGAACTGAACCATGCAGTTCACGCATGTCGAGCACTTGTGTCGAAGTCAGATGTCCCAAAGTCAAGAAGAGAAGACTTGGATGACAATGAAAGGAGAAGGTTCGAATTAAAATTCAAATCTACTCAGAAGTACAAGATCGCTTGTAATTTTTCATAAATGGACCAACTACAGAGACTTGCATAGATCAAGAGTTGTAGTTACCATTTCGGGAAAGATTGTAGAGGAGTAGGTGGAGTGCCATACTTTTTAACAAAGGTCAAACGGCTCTTTCCAACGGCCAATTGATTTCCCTCGCTATAAATAGAGGTTTCCACAATGTAAGAAGACTACTAGAAAAATTCACGTGCACAAGCTCAAAGCAAGTAGTATTCTCAGAGGAAGAATACAAGTGTCAGAAGCCAATTCTTAGAGAGTCACCAGTCCTCCTCATTCGATTCCTTCTAGTTTCTCAAAGTCCGTTCTTTGATCAAATCTAGAAGTTTTATTTCTTGTTGTATCTAAGCAGATTCTCTCTTGCTGTATCTAGTGGATTACTTCCTCGAAAAGAAAGTTGTGGACGTAGGAGTTCATCTCTAAAACACGTAAAAGTACAGTGCCTTTACTTTTAGTATTCTACATTCAGTTTCCTAACCAACTGACCCATCATACAAAACTGTCTTTCAAAAAATTGCACCAAGTGTTTGGGAATTTGACCTTCCCAGTAAAAGATTTCAGTTTACGTAACGAGTCAAAAATAACCACCAACTTCCGCACTGCAAAACTCTTTAAAACCTCGGTCAAGATTACACAGTTGACCATCAGTCAAAGAAGTCTGATGGTTCCGGTAACAAGTAACTTGTGTAAGAGATGGGGGAGGGAATACAGCAATAGCAATTTTTGTTTTGCTTAACATCTTTTCATTGAGTTATACTGCTCAGGTTAGTTTACTCGACAAATAGAAAAGTCAGTTGGAGTAGCTCTACAACTGAGTTGCTCAGTTGGAGCCGATCACATAGTTGGTAGCTCAGCTGGCTCCTATGTCTGAAGTTTAGCTCAATGCTCCAACTGAGGCTTTAATTAGTTTTACGTTGAGGAAGATAGTGGAAACTAGACTCGTTACAAAAACTGAAACCTTTGTGAAAGGGGAAGGTCAAGTTCCCAAATTAGTGTAGTTTGATAATGTGCAATGCATATGTTGGGTCAGTTGGTTAGGTACTGAATTTAAAATACTGAATGTAAAATGCAGAAAGTAAGTACACAGTATTTTACCTACGTCCACGACTTTCTTTTAGGGGAAGTAATTCACTAGATAAGCTTAAGTGTGCTTACCCAATGCCCCACTTGGATTCCGGGTTCCAAGCAAACCTAACCAGTTCAATTTCGGGTTCGAACAAGACCTTACAATACTTTTCCGGGCAAGTACATAGCCTGGTCGTAGATTCCGGGTTCTAAGGAATCTAATCTTGGATTCCGGGTTCCAAAGGACCTGGTATTGGATTACGGGTTCCAAGGGACCTGATGACTTTGATTCCGGGTTCAAAGTCAGACCTTAGGTTTGGATTTGGGGGAATATCCAACTGGGAAGCCTTCAACACTTTAGGGGAGTGGAGGATTCAACCTAAGACAACAAATTTGATCTCTTGAGAGAGAATCTATTAGGACACTAATCAAGCAAGAACCTACACTCTAGATTCAATCAAAGAAGGGCTCTTTGAGAGACTAGAGGAAAGAACAGGAAGAGGTGGGAACACTCTATTTCGACTGGCTGAGGACAGAGGTAGTCTGCTGCTGTTGTGACTACTCTTTTTCTTTTCTCTATACTCTTCTATGTGATGATTTGCGTCACCGAGCTTAGATGTGGAGACCTCTATTTATAGAAGAAGATTCAAACTAGCCGTTGGAACCTCTGCCAAAAGTATGGCACTCCACATGCTTTACTGGTAACTTTCGTAAAATGGTAACTGCGACCTTTGCTTCCAAGTAGATTCAAGACTATGCTGGAAGACTTTCGTCTTCAGCATATTCAAAGTCTTATCTTCTCTGCTTCTTGACGTCTGACTTCAAAATATCTTCTTTTCACGCTTGAACTGAACGTCTTCAGCTGCGTGGGTCAGTTGAGGAGTCAACTGAGCTGTTGTCTAACTGTGTCCCTACTTTAGTTGAGGTTGATGTCTCAACTGATCTCGAGTCCCAACTGAGTCTGAACCTTAGCTAAGTCTGGGTCTCAGCTGAGTTTGACCCTCAGCTGAGTTCTTCACAAACTCCCATCTTTTGTCCAACTGACTTCTCTTGCTTGAACACTGTAAATAAAATCCCTACACTCAAACAGTGAGCTCTAGCTACCAACAGACTAAAGGCAATCATCTACTCGGTTGGAGTCAGTTGGGGTTTTGGTATCTTCGAAACCTCTATTAATTTTCACACAATTTCCCTCTTTTTGATGATGCCAAAACCCTAACTGACATCACCTAACTTTCCTAAACTGATATCACAAACTGATACCAGTAAGACTAAAAGATCACCTCAATTTTTGTCTAACGAAAGAAATAACATAAGGTAAAAACTTCAAAACAGATTGATCAAAAACCACTTCTTATTATATCCTGATAATAAGAGGGGAGATTACACTACAACTTAATTTAAGAATTCAAAACATCAAAAGCTAAATTCATCAGCTGTAAAATCTTCTCTTCACAGCATCATTTTGGTTGGACAATCTCCAGCTTCAGTCCGTATTTTTCATAGACATGTATCCTGATATCCCAGAACTCTTTGGCTTTCACGAGGGGGTCAATATGGTATTTGGATGCCAACCTATCTGCTTTCTTTTCGATAAGAGCAAAATCAACCTCGTGACTACTTTTAATCTTGAGAGGAGCAAACGTTCATTTGATCAGAGCAATTGGAGGATAATGACCATTTTTCTTGAGAACGTCCAAAATTCTTGTTCCAAGAACATCAGCTATTGAGAAGGTTAGAAGATGGGCTAGCCAAGCTTTATTAACTTTCATGCCTTACTACTCTATTTCATAATAGAATTCCTCTATGAATTCTATATTTCGGAATTCCACGTCTCATTCAATTTCACCGACATTCATTCATCATTATGAGGGAAATTTATGTCAGGATTCTGCATCTTCCTTTGCCATGTTCTTTCTTGTCAAGCTTGAGATCGTTCTTTGGCTTGACTCATCCGCTTTTGATATATCTCCTTCAATCTCTTGAAAGAGCTTTTGTCGACAGTCTTCATGAGCTCTTTTGAAAACTTCTCAAGAGTAACAATCTCTCTTTTCTTGAAGTTGGCAAGCCATATAGTATCCTTTACTTGCTCTTCTGTGGCTCCCACAACGATGGCTTTCCCAGCAAGAGTTGGAGACAGTGGAGGAGCATCTTTATCAGCTTCTTCGCTGTCAAGCCCTAACTGTTCAGCAAAATCGATTATGAAAAGTTCAGCATGGATATCAGTAAATTCATGTTGAAGCTGGGCCACTCCTTCCTTAAGCTGAGTTCTGTCTTTCCTTTTCCCTTCGACATTACTGGACGCATCTAGTTGCCTTGCAAGTTCTTCATCGTTGGCAACATCTTCTTCAATTTGCCTGGAGCTTTTCTTCTCTACCAATTGTCGAGCAACCTCCTCATCTTTGGTAATATCTAATTCAGATTGTGATGTCAGTTCCTTATTTTCCCTTTTTTTGGTATCATCAAATGGGAGCGCAACTGAGTCTTTAAGAGTATCAACTTCGTTGCGCAGTTGTTTGAAGGTCTCATCCAGAGATTGAGCGAGCTGGATAGAGGTCAGTTCATCGGCTTGAGCAGAGGATTTTTGAGTCTTAAGCTCCTTGAATGCTTTCTGTAAGTTGGCAATTTCTCTTTCTATACAGTCCATTCGAGTCACATGATCTTCTAAGAACAGTTTGTAGTTGTAGATTTTAGCTGAGAGGCCTAGGAAGTTCTGTTTGATGAGAAATTTATCTTGAGTGGACTCGATCTCGGCGGTGAGAATGGAAACTTGAGCTGCAAGTTTTCTATCCATGTCTTCAGTTGTTGTGTTGTACAAGGCAATCATGTTTTCTGCAACTTGTTCGATGCGAACGTTGACTGGTTACGAACATTTCCAAGCAATTCTTTGAGCTTCAGGAGAGTTTAAGTTTTCTCCTCAAAATCTTTCTGCACTCTATCCTTGAATGAGTCAAGGTCTTGTTGGACTTCTGTTCAGAAAGTGAGTAGGTCCTCAACGGACTTCTAGACATGACCCAAGTCCATTGGCTCTGACTCTGGAACTGGATGTTGTGAAGCCAGAGTGGTGTTAGTTTCTGCTGGCT
The DNA here is from genome assembly GCA_029490685.1 of Schizonepeta tenuifolia. Taxonomy (NCBI): domain Eukaryota; kingdom Viridiplantae; phylum Streptophyta; class Magnoliopsida; order Lamiales; family Lamiaceae; genus Schizonepeta; species Schizonepeta tenuifolia. The sequence continues at coordinate 28,260,696 of CM055956.1, forward strand.
GCTAAGCAGGTAACACCATAGATATGTCAGATTGTGATGGAGGAGTCCATCCACATGCTTTAATATGTTTGCAGAGCGAGGAGGCAGCCTCGGTATCAATTTCTTCACAGTGAGAGTCATTTTTCCTTGCAACTGAGTGTGATTTAAGATATGCTCGGATGAGTTGTTCTTCTTTTTTAATCACCTCGAGCTTGGTTTTGAAGTTGAAGGTGTCTATCAGTTGTCCTTCTGTGATCCGAAGCTCCTGGATGTCATGAAGCTTTAAATAATCTCCCAGAACATAACAGTCTCCCTGACTGATTAAGATGTACTGGAAGAGGTTCACTAGTGAAGAGAGTGTCTTAAGATTATTCCTCCCATCGGGAAACAGAGTCAACATCTTCTTAACTGCTTCCATGTGAACTCTGTGGAAGGATTGCTCGATTGCCTTCCGTTCAGCTTTAGCGTTGAAGAAGAGAGGGAAGTCTTCAGCTGTACTGCATAGGAGTAGAAGATCCAGTGTGGTTTCTGGTTCTCTTGATGGTCCAGCTGGTGTCTGCACGGTCTGGTTCTCATCTCCTGTTGATTGATGTTCGGGCTGAGACTCTTTGGGAGAAATATTATCTGAAATTAAGATGATTTCCTTTTCAGGGCTCTCTTCCTTCTCAACATTCAACTCCTTTGGTTTTTTTCTAAGGAGTTGGTGGGAGTCTTCTCACCCTGTGAAAAGGCTTTTATTTTCTCATTAGCAATCACACTAACTGATAGTGGTTGCTTATCAAACTGATCTTCATCAACGGTCAGATTTCTTATCAGGACTCTTTAATTCTGAGGATGGGCTTGATGAAACAACCCCGTTGACAATAAGCAATTGTTGTTGCATGTTCCTCAGTTTCGTTCTCGTTAGCAACTTCATCCGTTTCCACATCAGCTACATTAGTTTGATCATGTTCAGCTTGGTCATTCTTTTTCCCAGTTTCTATTGCCCGAATCAATCTTCTTCTTGTTGTCTTGAGGGACACAATAGTCGAGTCTTCTTCTTTTTTGTCTATATGAACAACATCAATCTTGGCCTTCTTCTTGGAGGGCTTGGTCTTCTTGGGTGGAGAAGCTTGTTCAACCTCTATTTGTGGAAGTTTTTCCTTTGACTTCGATCTGGTCTGAACTCTCTTTTTTGATTGTTTTGCTGAAAAGTATCCCGAGTAGACTAAATTTAGGACATGCTCGATTCTTTCCTTAGAGTCAAATAGTCGATCTTTTTTCATGGATGAATTCTTTGTCTGTGTGCTCCCAATCCACTTCAATTCCTTGTTTCCTTGCGGTATAGAGAATGATGCAGCTGGCCTTAGTTCCAAACAAGATCTTGCTAAAAGTTGTGTACCGTTTCTTTTCCTTCTTGATTTTGACAGCTTCACCTAGAAGTTGATCTTTTACCTACATTCTCCAGTTGCTCTTTTCTTCCTTCATGATGACCTGTGCTATCCGCATTTTAGGCTTGCTTACATCACATTTGGCTCCAGCCATAACATTAATGCAGTTCATGGTGATATCATAAATTAGGCGAGTCTCTGGTTTGAGAAGTGATCTAGTCATTCCTGCTTGAAAATTGCGTCCAACAATGGTGATGCTCTGAATAAACTTTTCAATCTCCTCATCTTTGATACTTTTTATTATCTTATTTTCAGTTGAAAGTTGGTAGAATTTATCTAAGCATTCATGAACGTCAATAAAGATCTACTGCGTAATGAATTTTCCGTTTCCATCAACTATGGGTAGATGAACTTTCATTGAAAGCTTTCCTTGATTGTCCTCTTCTAGATAGGTGAAGAAATTGGCAATTGCACTTGGAAGAAGATATCTTGGTTCTGTTACCACCCATTTAAGAAGGTTAGTGCAACTGAGTTGATGGAGAGCCTTTTTCAATTCCTCGTGTGCTGCTTGAGCGATTGAGAGAACATTCTCAAACATGATGACTTCTCGAATGCTTGAGAGTTTACTGGAGATGCCTCGCAAGTTTGTAGAGATAGGTGCGGGAGTTCTAGAGCACGCCATTGAAGAGGTGGATTTGAATTTTGACAAGCTTAGGAGATAAAAGCTTTGATTTAAAATTGCAGAAGAAGATTTGAGAATTCTGGGAATTGGCTGTGAAAAAGGGGATTAAGGGTTTAGAAGAATCCTTATATGTTAGGACGAAGAATAAATTAACGGTGAGAAATCATTCCCGCTCACTAAGGATCTTCGGTTGAGATGGAGTGTCGTTTCGCATGATCACTGATGTGGAATTGTGAGGATGATCATGGGTTGGGAGGTTAGAGTCACTCAAGCGTGAGGTGTGAAGGAGTGCTCATGTCAGCCCACTCGCAGTCTCAAAAGTGTAGCCCATTAAAAATGATATGTTTTCGCATTGAATGTTCTTGATGAGTACTTTTGATCATTTTGAAACTCCTACTTAACCATAAGAGACAGAGTTTGTATCTACTCAGTTGATCTGGATCCCAGCTGAATCAACATACACTTAACTGACTCAAATTCATCCGTTCAGTTGAGGTTTGATCTTCATGTTCTCAGTTGAGCTGAGTCCTTATTGATTGTCTCAATTCGCCCTCAAGTTGAGATTCTCTCTCAACTTGTGATCTCCAATCCTCAAAATTTCGAGATCAGTATGAATTTTCCCAACAATACATGCTGACCCTGTAGGATAGTCTGCTCTTAGTTCATCCTGTTCCTGTAGCCCACATGATGAACTCTTTATCCAACTCAGTTGGATTGAGGATTGGAAGTTGCTGGAGCTTCCTGGTAAACTCGAACTGAGTCATTAGTTCGGATCATCTTTCCTTTGGTATCCATGTAGATTGCTGACTAAAATTCCTTGGGTGCGTGCGTAGGCCAGTTGAGTGGTGGATAACCTTGTCTCTGAGGAGCTTGGTTTTGACTCGGCTAAGCGGGTCAATTCTTTCTTGGGGAGAACTGTTTGGGTGAGCGCCCAAACTGTCTTACTCCTTGAACACATCCGAACTGAGGATAACTGGGATCATTGAACTAATCACCAGAGTTTCTTCATTGTCAGAATGCTTGCTGGTAGTGGGAAGGCACTGGGTACATCTGATTGAAGAAGTGAGGATTGTCCCAGTTTGGATGCCTTTGCTGTTAATGATGAACTAAATGATTTGGCCTACATCTGGGCTGATTTTCCCTTGGCTCAGTAGGTCCATTTCATTGGTTCCCCCTTGCTCTGCAACCTTGGGGTCTTGACTTCCTTGAAGATCTATCAGCATCCTTCGAAGTACTAGCTTCATGTTCCTGAGGTTCTTTTGTTGGACCCTCCTTCCCTTTATTCTTCACGGGAGACTCGATAATCTGAAGAATGACTGTAGTCTCTTGACCAGTGACTTTTATTGAGTTAGATTCAGCTTGAGGTTCCTCATTCAATGATCCAGTTGCCTTGACAAACTGAGCTGATTGAGCTCCAGTGTCCGACTCTGGATTGTATCCCAGACCTTCAACACATTTGGGAGGTCTCTGCTGGTTGATCATGCTCTCTAGAGCTGAGCTCGAAGCATAAAGAGATACTATCATCTCATTTGCAAATTTCTGCTTTGTTTGCAACTGAGAGATGTATTCAGCCTAAGTCCTGGTCAGATGGATCAAGTGGATGACCTAACTGTTGGTGGACTGAGCAACTTCTTCATGGAGTTTGCGGTTTTCCTCCATGAGCTTTTCAACATCGTGATCCCTCATGATCAGTTCATTGCTCAAGTTGTCACACTTAGCTTGCAGTTCCTTGCACTGTGCAACTTGTCTAGTGCACAGTCTGCTAAGGTGTTTAACCTCATCCCATGACGATGTAATATCTTCGTCAAGTTCTTCTGTACCTTCATTTACAGAAGAGACATTCTGAATAGGATGGAAAGAAGAGTTTACTTGCGCAGTTGACTCTTCCGGCAATACCATGAAGCACTGGTCTTTTCCTACTAAGCTTGGTGGCGAGTCAGTTTCTTCTCCTTCTGACTCGGTGAATGCATCGGTGTCATCGACGTCTTTCTCTATGATCATAGCCTTGGATTTCTCCTTGGCTTTTCCTTCGAGGGCTTCCTTTTCCTTCATGGAAAGTCCAAGACAATTGGCTCTGAAGTGTTCTGGCTTTCCGCACTCAAAACATCCTTCGCTTTGATTCTTCGAGGAGGGGTCAGTTGAGCTCTGTCTGCTCTGGTTGACTCTCCTATACTTCTCAATCCTAGAGTTCATCTCCTCGAGTTTCTTGGTCATCTCTTTGACCTTTTTCTTGAGTTCGGACCTGTTCAGTCGATCTGTAGCTGAGGAGTTAGTGGAACGTGACGGTCTGGCGAACTTAGATCTGCCTGATTCAGCTCGAAGCGCCATGGACTTGGTAACTGAGCTTTGGTAAGTCTGTTCTGATTTCTGAAGCTTGCAAGGCTTAAGTCGGAGGATATCATAATAATTTTCTTTGAGCATGGAGAACACTTTCTCAGTTGTCATCGAACTAAGGTCACTCCGACTTTTATGGATAACTTTATAGACTGTCCAGTCTTCGCCTAACGCGGAGAGAACCTTCAGGTTCATCTCACGTTGAGAGTATTTACCCTACCTAATACTCTAAATGTCCATAAGGACCTCTGTGAATCTCAGCTCCATCTTGTCGAAGGACTCCCCGGTTAGCTGAGAGAAGTTCTCGGACTTTTGACACGCTAAGGTGAACTTATTCTCCTTAATCTCGTTAGAGCCTTCACAGAGTGCAGCTAAGGCTTCCCACATATGTTTTGCTGTGAAGCAATTGATAATTTTCGACATGTAGGCTTTGCCAACTGTGGAAGAGATAACGCTTTTGGCGATGTCATCTAGCTGGGTAATGTCTCTTTCTTGCTTGGTGTACTAGTGGGCGCCTTTGCGTTTGTCCTTCATCACCATCTCTCCTTCCCCTGGAGTGATAGAAGGGACCAGCACTGACCGAGTCACTTGGATAAGACCATTTACTATGGTTTCCCACATCCTGTGATGCCTGGCAGTCAGAGCCCTTTTCAGGTGAAACTTCCACGTGGGATAATCATCCATTGAGAACTCCGGTAAGCTTTTCCGTAACGTCGGGTTCATCTATCCTGCATACCACAAGAGACAGAAACCAAAATATGCAGCAGAATACACTAATTAATTTCAAAAAAGATCAGTTCAGTTGACCACTGAAAAATCTACTCGACTTACAGCTTGTAAATCAGAAACAACAGTCTTTTGAAGCACTGCTCTAATACCACTTGATGGTCCCGATAACGAGTAACTGGTGTATAGGGAGGGACTATACCAGTAGCAATTTTCGTTTTGCTTAACGTCTTTTCACTGAATTATACTGCTCAAGTCAGTTTACTCGTCAACTGGAAAAGTCATTTAGAGTAGCTCTACAATTGAGTTGCTAAGTTGGAGCCGATCACCAAGTTGGTAGCTTAGCTAGCTCCTATGCCTGAAGTTCAGCTGAATGCTCAGGTTTTAATCAGTTTTGTATTGCGGAATATAGTGGAAATTAGACTCGTTACAAAAACTAAACCTTTGTGAAAGGATAAGGCCAAGTTCCCAAATTAGTGCAGTTTGATAAATGTGCAATGCATATGCTGGGTCAGTTTGTTAGGTACTGAATTTAAAATACTGAATGTAAAATGCAGAAACTAAGTACATAGTATTTTAACGTGGTTCAGAGATCAACCTCCTACATCCATGACTTTCTTTTTGGGGAAGTAATCCACTAGATAAGCTTAAGCATGCTTACCACACGCCCCACTTGGATTCTGAGTTTCAAGCAAACCTAATTAGTTTGATTCCGAGTTCGAACAAGACCTTACAACACTTTTCCGGGCAAGTGCACAACCTAGTCTTAGATTCTGGGTTCTAAGGGACCTGATCTTGGATTCCGAGTTCCAAAGGACCTCGTATTAGATTATGGGTTTCAAGGGACCTGATAACTTTGATATCGAGTTCAAAGTCAGACCTTAGGTTTGAATTTGGGGGAATATCCAATTGGAAAGCCTTAACACTTTAGGGGAGTGGAGGCTTCAACCTAAGACAACAAACTCGATATCTTGAGAGAGAGTCTGTTGGGACACAAATCAAGCAAGAACCTACACTCTAGACTCAATCAAAGAAGGGCTTTTTGAGAGACTAGAGGGAAGAACAGGAAGAGGTGGGAACACTCTACTTCGACTGGACTTCACCGGAGGTCTTCTTACTGAGGAGAGAGGTAGTCTACTGCTGCTGTGACTACTCCTTTTCTTTTCTCTCTACTCTTCTGTTTGATGATTTGCGTCACCAAGCTTAGATGTGGAGACGTTTATTTATAGAGGAATGGTTAAACTAGCCATTGGAAAGAGCTGTTGAACCTCTGCCAAAAGTATGGTACTCTACATGTTTTACTGGTAACTTTCCTAAAATGGTAACTGCAACCTTTGCTTTTTGCACATTGCTATTGTCGGCCTATTTATGGTAAGCTTTTCAGCTGACTTGTGCTTCCAAGTAGATTCAAGTCTGAGCTGCAACTCTTTCCTCTTCAGCATCTTCAAAATCTTCTCTTCTCTGCTTCTTGAAGTCTGACTCTGAGTCCGTGCATTAGTTAAGGTTAATGTCTCAACTGATCTTAAGTCCCAACTGAGTCTGAACCTCAGCTGAGTCTGGGTCTCAGCTGAGTTTGGCCCTCAGCTGAGTTCTTCACGAACTCCATCTTTAGTCTGGCTAACTTCTCTTGCTTGAACTTTGTAAAGATAAAATCCCTATGCTCAAACAGTGAGCGCTAGCTAAGAACAGACTAAAGGCAATCATCTACTCGGTTGGGATCAGTTGGAGTTTTGGTATTTTTCGAAACCTCTACTAATTTTCCAACAAAGTCAACTGTGCACCTAACTGTGCGGCAACTCCGACTGACTTTCTCAGTTGTTGAGCGACTGAACTAAGCAACTCTTTTAAGAGACAAAGTTTTTAAGTAAAAATTGCTACAGGTGTATTCCCCTCCCCCCCTCCCCATACACCAGTTACTCGTTACCATGACCATTAAGTGGTATCAAAGCAGTAGTTCAAAAGACTGTTGACTCTGTTTCACTAGGTATGAGGCGAGATTTTTCAGTGGTCTACTGAACAGATCTTTGAAAACCTCCTTAATGCATTATGCTGCATATCTGCTTATTTTTCTCGTGTGCTTGTGCAGGAATCATGAACGCCATGCTTCTAGGAATCTTCTCGGAGTTCATAGTGGATGACTACTTCACTTGGAAGTTCAAACTGAAGATGGCGTTGACCGCTAGACATCATAGGATGTGGGAGACCATCACTAACAGTCCCATCTGAGTGACTCAGTCAGTCATAGTTCCCTCCACTGCTCTAGGAGATTGAACACTGACTACAAAGATAGAGCTGAAAGATCCTGAAGGATTTTCCAAAAAGAAGAGAGAGACATAGCTCAACTCGATGACATTGCAAAGAGTGTAATCTCATCTACCGTCAGCAAAGCCTACTTGCCGAAGATCATCTCTTGCTACCAAAAAGATGAGGGATAACTTAGCATCTCTTTGTGAAGGATATGATGAGATCAAGGAGAACAAATTCACCTTGGCTTGTCTGAAGTACGAGAACTTTGCTAAGCTCACGAACGAGTCCATTGACAAAATGGAGCTGAGATTCACAGAGATCATCATGGACATAGAGAGTATCCGAAAGGAAAAATACTCTCAGCGTGAGATGAACTTGAAAGTTCTCTCCGTAAATAGACGAAGATTGGGCAGTTTACAGAGTTGTCCATCAGAACCGATGTGACCTCAGTTCGATGAAGACTGAGAAGTTATTCTCCATGCTCAATGCAAATTAGTATGACATCCTCCAACTGAAGCAAGCCAAGCTTGAGAAGTCTGTCATGCTTTGAGTTGAATCAGGAAGATAAAAGTTCGCCAGAGCCTCATGGTCCGCTGACTCATCAGCTAGGGATCGACTGAGTAGGTGGAAACTTCAGAAGAAGGTCAAGGAAATGTCCAAACACCTTGAAGAGATGAATTCCATGCTTGTCAAATATAGAAGAATATACAAGAGTAGGGGGAGCACATCTAAAACATCCTTTAAGGTTCAAAGCGATGGATGCTTTGAGTGCTGGAAACCAGGAGACTTCAAAGCTAACTGTCCAAATCTCTTCAAGAAGGATAGAGATGCCTTGCATGCAAAGGCCAAAGAGAATTCTAAAGCCATGATCATTGAGAAAGAAGTCTATGACACCAACTTGTACACTGACTCTGAAGGAGAGAAAGCTGACTCTTGAGCAAGTTCTAGAGGAAAAGATAAGTATCTCAGGGTACTACCAGAAGAATCTACTAGCGAGGTAAATTCTTCTTTCCATCCATCTCATATTATATCTGTAGCTAACTAATGTGCATGAGAACTTGACGAAGACATAAATCCGTCATGGGATGAAATAGAACAACTGAGCAGAATATGTCATGCTCAAGCAACTCAATGTAAGGCACTTCAAGCAGAATTTGATGAAATGATCAATGAACTGATCATGAAGGATCAAGAGATAGAGAGACTGATGGAAATCAACAGGAAGCTCCATGAAGAAGTTGCTCAGTCCAAGAACAACCATGTCATGAATCTGACCAACATGACAAGGACACAGGCTGACAACATCTCTCAGTTGCAATTAGATCTTAAACATGCAAATGAGAAGATGGTGTCCCTTCATGCCTCGATCGCAGCTCTTGAGAGCATGATTAGCAACCAAAGACCTCCCAACTGCATAGTAGGTCTTGGTTATAACCCAGAGACGGACACTGGATCACAGCCAGGACAGTTTGTCAAAGCAAGTTAGCCCTCGACTGAGACCCCACAAGTTCAACCAGACTCAGTCGACGTCATAGTTACAAAGACTCTAGTCGTTCCTCCGACTGTTGAGACTCTTGTGAATGAAAAAGGAAATAAGGTTCAAGGAGATGAACCTAAGAAAAATGAAGTTTGTACTTCGAAGGATGTTGAAAAGACAACAAGGAAGTCTAGACCCCGAGGTCCCAGAGCGGGGGGAAGAGTTAGCAAGGACCTTCGTAGCCAAGGTACCATCAGCCCAGGCACAGGCCCAACAACCAAGCTCAGCATCAGTCTCAGAGGATTCCGAACTGAAACATTCCTAACTTCTACCATCAGACATATCCAGTTCAACACCAATACCAGCAAACATATCGAGGACATGGAATTATGGTGATCAGTATCATGGTCTTAGTTATCCATTGTATGGGTATGCTCAAGGAGCCAAACAGTTTGGATTTCCCTCCCCCCCTAGATAGTTCTCACCGCAAAGAAGTCAACCAAGTCAGCAAGGTCGAAACTAAGCTCCTCAAAGAAAAAGGTATCCATTAAAGAATTGGAATGCTCATGAACCCAATCCTACTCAGTCAGCAATCTACGTGGATGCAGAAGGGAAAGTGATTCGAACTGACCCTTCAGTTCGAGTTTATAAGGAGACACCAATCACTAAGCTGCTAGGACCCAACTGAATGTGGGTTCTAAAGTTCGTCTTGTGTTTTGCAGGACCAGGATGAACTGAGGAAAATAAGGGTTGCGAAATCGGTGCGGGTCATGGACAATGGATGCTCCAAGCACATGACACATCAAAAAAGTCTACTAAAAAACATCAAATTTTGAGAGGGATCAATTATGACCTTTGGTGACACTCATAGGGCAAAATCAAAGGGTTTGGTACATTTGAAACTGATTCAGTGACAATTAAAAATGTTTCCTTGCTCAATAGATTGAAGTATAACTTGCTATCCATAGGCCAATTATGTGATAAAGGTTTTCCTGTGAAGTTTGATGCATAGGGATGCAGGGTGAAAGACGTTAAGACCAAACAAATTCTTCTATGTGGTAAAAGCTCTTCATAAGGTGGTGTCTACTACACAGACTGGTCGAACAGTCCTCCAGATACCTGTCTAGTGTCCAAGAGCAGCTCAAAGACAAGCTGGTTGTCGCACAGAAGGCTCAACCACCTCAACTTCAAAACCATGAACAAATTAGCTCGCTAACAACACGCAGATGGAACTCCAGATTTGAAGTTCAGTCTAACGCATCTCTGCAGTGCATGTCAACTTGGGAAGTTGGCTAGAGCATTATTCCGTCTCAAATTGACGTCATCTACAGATCGTGTTCTGCAATTGATCCACATGGATCTCTTCAGTCCGGTCACCCCCAAAAGCATGAGTGGAAATGAATACACCGTGTAGTTACTGATGACTACTCGAGGTACACATGGGTGATCTTCATGGCACATAAGAAAAAGACGAGAGAAAAGTTGCCAAAGCTGATGGATAGACTAGCAAATCAACAAAGAAAATCCATTGTATCCATCAGATCTGATCGCAGAACTGAGTTCCTCAATGACACCAGCATTAAGTTTTGTGAGAACAATGGCATAACTCACCAGACCTCTACCGCAAGAACTCCATAGCAGAACGGAGTAGCTGAGAGGAGGAATCAAACGCTAAAGGATTCCACAACATCTATGCTGACAAGCTCAGCCTTGCATAAAAGATGTTGGGCTGAGGTAGTCAACACAACATGATACACACAGAACTGCTGAATCCTAATGAAGAGACAAGGGAAAACTCCATATGAACTATGGAGATACATGAAGCCAAATCTATCCCATCTTCGTGTTTTTGGTTCTAAGTGTTATATTCACAACAATGGGAAAGCTTAGTTAAAAACTTTTGAGCCTAAAGCTGTCAAAGGCATATTCTTACGATATGCTGCAAAGATTAAGGCTTATAGAGTCTTCAACAATATCTCCAAAGTTGTGGAAACAACACCTCATGTTAGTTTTGAGGAATCAACTTTTAAGTGCAGGGAACAAGCTAAACTGCAGGCAGTTCAAATGTACATCTTGCTCACACAAGATCACAAGTCCAACGATTGAAGAACTTGACAGAGCTGCTCATATGGTCGACTGAAGAAGGAGAAGTTTACTCCTCAGAAGATGAGACTGAAGACCCCGTTTCAAATCAAGGGGGAACTTCAGATCTACTCAATCAAGTGTCGACTCCAACTGACACTATGATTGCACCTGTAGCTAATAGTCAACGCAGTCCAGGACCTGCTAGTCCAAGACAAGATAACTCCCCACCTTGACCTCCTACCCCAACTTAGGTTCGACCAGCACCAGAAGATAGACCGCCAAGTCTAGCACGTCAAAGATCTCCCAGAAGACAAGATTATTCCATCATACTGCTCAAAGCTGCGAAAGAAGCAAGGAAAAACAAGAGATGGTATGAGAATCATATTAGAGAAGCAGTGATCGGAAATCTTGAAGTAGGAATCAGAACGAGAAGATTAATAAAAGTTGTTGATGCCCTGACTCAGTCCACTAAGTTCGGAGACAAAGCTGATGAGGAACCAACTATGCTCACTCAGTACGCTACTGAACTTTCAGTACTCGAAAATTTTGAGCAAGCTAGAGACGTAGCCATGTGACGCGTCCGTCGTTTAGCCGCGGCAAAATACAATTTGTATTTTTCCTTGCCCATTTCCTAGGATCAGCTAGTTGGTAAGTAAGGGTCGATCCCATGAGGAATTGATACAATATTCTCTTGAAAGTATCCTGTCACAGTGTTGGTTTGGTCTATTTCTACTCTCGCTTTTGGCAAAATAAAGAAAAGTAAAAACTGAAATAAAAAAATAAACAATCAGTAATAAAAGACAATCTGGATTTAGGTTCGATTCAATGTGAATAAGTGTAACTCGATCATAGGTGCAAAGATATTCGCTACGTATGTGTGTCAACGGTTATAGGCAAACCGCGTTGTAGTCCTACTGTCACGTTGTCACGCCTACAACCACGATCTACCCAGCTCGTCCTTACTTCTGAGAATTGAGTGGAATCCCTACACATTACTTGCCCAACCCACCCCGCGAGGATTCTACAAAAGGGGTGTAGTATGGACAGGTAGCCTTGGGCTCTAGATGAACCTGTTCCGGCCCTATGAGATACGAGAATCTCGCTCCGACATTTCACCAGCATCAGCGTACTTCGTTCAGCTCCGCCCAAGTTCACCCTGAGATTTACAGCCCTCAAGGAGCGTGAGGCAAACCTCTTCCGGTCCCTGTTGATCTAAGCTACCTCCCTTTTAAGGAATCTACTACCCTCCAATTGCCCACCGGCCACATGAACTTTTGGCACAAACTGACTGCTTTGAAATCATTGCCTAACGCCTCAGGAACACACATATATATAGTTATCTTGCCCAATTAGACCTCACGAGTTATTAAACACTTAAATCACATATCCTCTACCTAATCCCAAATCTAAGGGTTTAGCTAGATATAAAGTAAACAACGATAACAAATGAGATAGAAGAAAACATACTTGAATTAATATTAAACGATAGTATGCCCAAGCTGGGACTTAACAGCAGAAAAGTAAAGTAAAAAACGATATAGAGTTGTAAAGGTGTATAAAGTTGTGTTCTTGAGACTGCATGCACGAGCATATTTATAGAGTACAAGGATCATGGGTTTAAAACCCTAAAAACCCGCATAAAGGCCTTCGATTGACAGCTGGCACTTCCCTTCCTTCACCGATTAGGACTAGGAAGATTTGTTTCCTTATCGGTAAGATCTCTTCCTTATCCTTTTGCTTCCTAATCGCGGTAGAAGTTATCTCCACGTTTCTTTCACCTCCAAGGCACGAATTGCTTCCTTGTTGGTCCTCCGAATAATGTCATACCAGCTGCAACGTCTAGAACCTTCGTACTCTGCTTCCTCTTCGCCTTGCCCAGAGTCCTTCTACCTTTTTGACCTGTTTGGAATGACTGCGCACGGTCTGGATTGGTCATGCCGACTAGTACGGAGCAACTTCTTTGTGTTTGGACTTCCGCCCTTGGTATCTCTAGTTGCGAACAAAGCTCCTTGACCATTGCATCGTATCAATGTTCTCACTTTCATGCGCAAATCTACTCCAAATGCCCAAGTTCCTGTCCTTCCCTGCCTACTACCAAATGTGTCCTCCCAGACACTATCTACACCAAAAAACACATGCTGAGCATATAAAATATGGTCTCATCATACCCACACACTTAAAATTATACTTGTCCTCAAGTATGGTGTATGAATCACCACAAAGACTCAAAACAGAAAAGACTTAAAAGACAAAGACCCAAGCAAAACAAAGATAAAGATTAGCTTGACCAAATCAACATATCAGAATAAGCATAATCAATTCAAATGAGCACAAGCAAGTAGAAACAGTCGACATAATAATCAGTTAGGTCAAAAATGAACAATTAAGCAGAAGTTGTTCCTCACCACACTCTTACTCTTGTGTATAGGCTCGTGTTTACGCTCAGGACATGTCATTTTGGCCATACCATAGGCTTGCCTGCCTTCTAACTTCTCCACCCCTTAAACTAGATTAATCAACACCTATCATTAGGTCTTTATTAGGTTGTAATTGGGCTTAAGGCATAGGTTGGAAGTATTTGGATCTGGGCTTTGGTCATTCGGACTTAGGTTGGCCAAGTGGAGCGGCCAACCTCATCTTCTCACCTCCACTTCTTCTTTCGGGCCATAGCACAATACACCTTAGGGCTTTATTCTTTTCTAAATATATTTTTTTATTTTCTTTTTCTTTTCTTCTTTTTTCTTTTTTTTTTCTTTTTCTTCCATATTACTTTCTAGCCCTTTACTCTCTCTTGCCCATTCTAGGTTTTTTATGCCCTACTGCTCTCTTCCCTTCACTTTCATCTTTTAGCCTAGTCCTCATGACTGGGTAGGATATATATTATTTCAAGGCTAATATTTTGAATCAAAGAAATTATTAAGCTCAAAGGGGCTAACAACGGGATTACAATAGGGTAGGCTTTTTAGGCTCATTTGGGCTAAAGAAAGAAAATCGCCTAAATCCTTTAAGCACTTCTTACTCTATTTCAATAGGGTCTCAAAACAGAAAATAGGCAAGTTCTAGGTGGCATTCGATTGATCATGTCAATACTAACAAGAAATAAAACTGTATAGTAAAGCATATAGCAGTTAAGGCTCAAAATCTCTCAAGGGTTATGCTCAAATTGTTCTTTCGTCATCCCTAACCACATACTATCATGCTCAACTGCCGTAACATGCTTGCATATATATATATATTAAGCTCAAATAATCATGCTCAAACTAATCACATCAGCCTAACATGCCAACCTAAACACAAACAGACGCTCCTTCCATCCACACACTTGGATTTTGGCCTAGTGTTGGTAAGAAGCACACAAAACAACTTTTGAAAACCTTTAAAAACAAAAGACAAACGTCGCCCTCCCATACCCACACACTTTGCCATAGGCAAAGTGAGTAGTAATGATGGGCAAACAAACACACACAGACTCAAAACTAAACCTTTAAAAACTTTAAAACAAAACAAGGGAGGACAAATTAAGTAGCAGGTTAGTTTAGGATCATACCCTAAACTTGACTTTGCTCGATAATTCTTTGAAGGCAGTGAGGACTTCAGATTGAGTTACTGATTAGCCAAAATGATTGTCTCCATAAGGGAAATGGTTTCCTCAAACGTGACTAAGCGATAAAGGATTCCAACTTGCTCTGCCTCTGAATATAATCACTCTCCCTTCTTCAACTGCTGGGTTATAGTTATTAGAATTCTTAAATGTTTCTTGTCCAGCTTCCTCTTGGCCAGAGCGATTCTTTGTTCTGCCTCACTTAATGTTCGTTCATCTAGCCTGCACACTTAAACAAGATACCTCCCCCCAAACAAAAACTACTATCCTAGGGTTAAAAATAAAAATACGAAAATGGAAATTATGAAAATAAAAATAAAAGAAAAATTTACCAGGTTGCCTCCTGGTCAGCGCCCCAATTTACGTCATAGGCATGACATAGTGCTTTATATCATGCCTTTAGGCACTGCCCGTAGACATTAGGATCATCTATGTTCCATTTCTCCTTCCTCCCATAGTAAGGCTTTAACCATTGGCCATTCACCTTGAACTTCTTAGTTGTCACTGGGCAATAGATCTCCACAGACCCGTTCGGAAATTGAGTTACCACTTCAAAAAGTCCTTCCCAATTAGTGCTTAGCTTTCCCTTCATGAACTTGAAACGAGTCTGATACAACAACACCTCTTGCCCTGGCTCGAACCGTTTTGCCTTGATAAGTTGATCATGAGCCTTTTTCATGCGAATCTTGTAAAGTGCAGCATTATCATTGGCTTCAATCCTAATTTCCTCCAACTCTTGCACTTGAAGCTTCCGATGCTTATCAATATCTCCTCAATCATAGTTGAAGTTCTTGACTGCCCATAACGACTTATGCTCCAACTTAACAAGCAAATGGCACAGTTTTCCAAACACCAATCTGTATGGCGACATGCCTAAAGGGGTCTTGAAAGCTGTGTGATATGCCCATAATGCATCACTTAGATGAGCACTCCAATCCTTTCCATTAGCAGTCACCACCTTTCTCAGAATAGTCTTTATAATCCTGTTCGTCAACTCCGCTTGCCCATTTGCTTGCGGATGATAAGTAGTCGTGACCCCATGATGAACTCCATACTTCTCAAACAACCTATCGATAGTAGCATTACAAAAGTGTTTCCCTTGATCACTTATAATGGCCTTGGGCACTCCATAGCGGCAGAAAATTGTAGACTTGAGAAACGAAGCCACCACCCTTAAATCATTTGTGTGTGATTCCTTGGCTTCTGCCCATTTCGAAACATAGTCCGCCGCTAAGATGATATGCTGGTTCCCTTGAGAATTGGGCAAAGGTCCCTTGAAATCCATTCCCCAAATATCGAAAATCTTCACAGGCATGATTGGAGTCAAAGGCATTTCATCCCTCATAGTCGCATTGCCCTCCTTTTGACATTGTTCACAACTCTGGGCACCATTCATAAGAATCCCTGTTGAGAGTCGGCCAATAAAATCCACACTCGAGTATCTTTCTAGCTGTCCTTCAATGCCCAATGTGTCCACCGCACTCCTTATTATGACAATGCCTCAATATACTCTTGGTCTCCCAATCGGGAATGCAACGTTGCAGAACTTGATCATTGCACTTCCTCCACAAGTATGGTTCGTCCCAAATAAAGTGTTGACACTCCTTCTTGATCTTCATCCTTTGATAAGCTTGAAATCTTAAGGAAACTCCCCCATACTCATGTAATTTACGATGTCGGCATACCATGGCTCACCAAAGAACTGTGCCTCGATCAAGTAGAGATGTTCATCGGGAAAAGACTCTGTTATGGGCACAACGTCCTCCTCCCACACTATCCTACTCAAGTGGTCCGCCACTAAGTTTTGTGCTCCTGCCTTATCCTTGATCTCCACATCAAACTCTTGCAAAAGCAAAATTCAACATATCAACCGCGGCTTGGACACCTTCTTGTTCGTAAGGTATCGTAGTGCAACATGATCAATGTAAATAGTTGTCTTGCCTCCTAATAGATAAGATCGGAATTTTTTAAAGGCAAACACCACTGCTAACAGCTCCTTCTCTGTGGTTGTATAGTTTATCTGAGCAGGGTTAAGGGTTTTTGAGGCATAGTTGGATCACATGACTTTCTTTCTCTCTCTTCTGCCCAAGCACGGGTTCTACTGCGTATCCACTTGCATCGCACATCACTTCAAAAGGCATTCCCCAATCAGGGGGTTGTATAATAGGCGTTGTGACCAAATTGTTTTTCAAAGTATCAAATGCCCTTTGACAATCTTCATCAAAGTTCCACTCGATCTCATTCTGTAATAACCTCGTCATGGGCTGCGCAATCTTTCCAAAATTTCACAAACCTCCGGTAGAAACCTGCATGCCCAAGAAAACCTCGCAGTTGCTTCACATTGTTGGGATAAGGCAATTTGGCTATCACGTCGATCTTGGCCTTGTCAACTTCAATTCCTCTTTCTGAAATCACATGCCCAAGCACGATCCCTTCTTGAACCATGAAGTGACACTTCTCATAATTCAGTACCAAGCTCTTGTCCACACATCTTTTCAGCACCAACTCCAAATGCCCTAGACAAGCTGCAAAAGAACTCCCATAGACAGTGAAGTCGTCCATAAACACCTCAATGCAATGCTCCAAAAGATCTGAAAATATACTCAACATACACCTCTGGAACGTACCTGGGGTGTTGCATAGACCGAAAGGCATGCGGCGATACGCAAACATCCCGAATGGGCAAGTGAAGGTAGTCTTATCCATATCCTCTTGGGCAACCCATATATGCATGTAGCCTGAATATCTATCCATGAAGCAAAAGAACTTGTTCCCAGCCAGTCTCTCCAACATCTCATCGATAAAAGGCAAAGGAAAATTATCCTTCTTCATTGCCTTGTTGAGCTTGTGATAATCAATGCACATCATCCATCCGGTTTGAAATCGAGTAGCCACCATCTCATTTCTTTCATTGGTAACCACCTGAATTCCTGACTTCTTGGGCACCATGTGCACTGGACTGACCTATTGACTGTCTAGAACTGGGTAGATAATGCCCAAGTCCAGAAGTTTAAGTATCTCCTTCATCACAACTTCCTTCATCGCTGGGTTCAACTTCCTTTGAGGATCCCGAACTGGCCTTGAATCATCCTCAAGCCTAATATGGTGTTGGCAAATGGTCGGACTAATACCTTTTATGTCAGCTAGAGTCCACCCAATGGCCTCCTTGTAACGCGCTAAGACTGCCCGGACTTGCTCCTCCTCTTCTTCGCTTAGCTTTGCATTGATAATGACTGGTAATGTATAGTCCTCGCCCAAAAACATGTACTTCAAATGATTTGGGAGAGGTTTTAACTCAAGCTTGGGTGCCTTGGTCAGTGATGGCACCAACCTATCCTCTTGCCTTAAACTGGGTATAGTAAGCTACGGTAGTCTTGGTTCTCCTTCCTCTTCAGACCTTAAATAATTAAGAGCTTGAGCAACTTGAAATGAGTTATCTGGAATCTCCTCCATTCCATCTTGAATAACCAAATCCAAAGTATCTCGAATTCCAATAAGAGGTACTGCCTCTTCCACCATTTGCTTAATGTGATCAATCGACTCTACCATTTCTGTATCTGGTGGATGTTCCATTGCCTTGAAAATATTAAATGTGACTTTTTCTCCATCGAACTCACATGTCAATTGCCCAGTGTTGCAATCGATCCTGGTCTTGTCT
>CM055956.1:28279354-28302736 GCA_029490685.1 Schizonepeta tenuifolia
GTATATTGGTAATTTTACGAGAATTTTTTTTTTTCGGAAATTTTTATCACACAAATGCACATCAATAGACATTTCAAGGCACATAAACTCATTCAAGACAAAAATAAAGACTCACAAAAGATCGGGGTATTACATCCTCACCCCCTTAAAAGAAATTTCATATCGAAATTTGCTAACCTTGAGAAAAGAGTACGGGGAACTTCTCTTTCATCTTATCATCTAGCTCCCACATACCTTCTTCAAGATCATGACGTCACCACTTGATCTTGACTAAGGGAATTGACTTCGTTCTAAGCTATTAAATCTTATGATGCAGAATTTTCTCGGGTCTTTCTTCGTAATCAAGTCTGGCTAAAGAGCTACGTCTTCTTGGTGAAATTACGTGCTTCGGATCAAAAACATACTTACGCAACTGGGATACGTGAAACACGTTATGCGAATTCCCAAAATTGGGCGGCAAAGCTAGCTTGTAAGAATCAGCTCCAATCCTTTCCAGGATTTCGTCAGGTCCTATATATCTTGGATTTAGCTTTCGTTTTACACCAAACTGGTGAACTCCTCTTGAAGGGGATACCTTCAAAAAATCTTTGTCTCCAACTGCGAACTCTAACTCTAATCTTCGATTGTCAGTATACGACTTTTGGCGACTCTAGGCTTCCTTTATCTTCTCACGAATCTGACAAACAGATTCTATCATTTCCTCAATTGCTTCAGGCCCTATTATTTTTCTCTCACCTACTTCATCCCAGTATATTTGGAGATCTACACTTCTTTCCATACAAAGCTTCGTATGGCGCAATTCTAATCATATTTTAATAACTGTTGTTGTACGCAAATTCGACAAGGGGTAAGATTTTCTCCAATTATCTCCGTTGTCTAACACAACGACTCTCAACATATCTTCCAAAATCTGGATAGTCCTTTCTGACTGACCATCTTTCTGAGGGTGATAAGCAGTGCTGAACTGCAACTGTGTTCCCAACTCTTTTTGAAAACTTCACCAAAATCGTGCAGTAAACTAGGAGTCGGTCTGACGTGATCGAACTCGGAACTCCATGTAAACGCAAAATCTCTTTAACATAAATCTGGGCCAATTTATTCGATCTATAGGTGATAGGAATAGGTATGAAATGAGCAGACTTTGTCAGTCTATCTACAATCACCCAAATGGCGGTATTTTCTCTTTTCATTTTTTGCAAACCCGTCATAAAATCCATATTTATATCATCCCATTTCCATTTTGGAACTGGTAACAGTTGCAAACGACCATAGGGTCTCTGATGCAAAGACTTCACTTGCTGGCATGCTAAACATCTTTCCACATACATTGCCACATCTTTCTTCATTCCCTCCCACTAGAATTAATGCCTCAAATCCTAGTACATCTTCATACTTCCAGGATGTGCAGTGTACAGGGTATCATGAGCTTCGCTCATAATATCCTTCCTTAACTCTTCATCATTAGGCATACAAATTCGATTACAAAAAAACAAAGCATTGTCGTTCAATTCTCAAAACTCTTCAACTCCTTCTTTTCTTACTTTGAGCCTCAAATTCTCCAACTTTTAATCTTTCCTTTAACCTCTATGATACGAGATCTCAAATTTGGCACAACTACAAACGATGCAATTAATTGCTCCATTGACATCGGAGGTTGCACAACTTCTATTCTCATCTTCCCAAATTCTTCAATTAATTCTGCTTCTTCAGAGAGGAGAAATCCTCAAACTTTCCTTTTCTACTCAATGAATCTGCTACAACATTTGCTTTTCCAGAGTGATAAGAAATTTGGCAATCATAATCTTTCACCAACTCAAGCCATCTTCTCTGTCTCATATTCAACTCCTTCTGCTCAAAGAAATACTTCAAACTCTTATGAT
This sequence comes from Schizonepeta tenuifolia, assembly GCA_029490685.1. Taxonomy (NCBI): domain Eukaryota; kingdom Viridiplantae; phylum Streptophyta; class Magnoliopsida; order Lamiales; family Lamiaceae; genus Schizonepeta; species Schizonepeta tenuifolia. The sequence goes on from CM055956.1 coordinate 28,281,235, forward strand.
CCGAAAAGATTTCACACTTGGCTCCATAGAGGTGATGTCTCCATATCTTCATAGCATACACTACGGCTGCTACTTCCAAATCATGTGTCGGATACTTCTATTCATGAGGTTTAAGCTGTCTTGAAGGATAGGCGATCACTTTTCATCTTGCATTAGCACACATCCCAAACCTTTCAACGATGTATCTGTGAAGATGGTGTAGTCCTTTCCCGCTTTAGGAAGGGCTAACATTGGGGCTGGCGTCAATCTCAATTTGAGCTCTTGAAAACTTTTCTCGCATTCCTCTGTCCATTTGAACTTTAATTCTTTCTTCAATAGGCTCGTCATCAGCTTTGCTATCTTGGAGAATCCTTCTATGAATCTTCAGTAGTAACTCGCCAAATCCAAGAAACTACTGATTTCTTGAGCTGAAGTTGGCCACTTCCACTCTTGAACTGCTTGCACTTTGGTTGAATCAACATTTATTCCTTCGGATGAGACAACGTGTCATAGAAAATACACTTCTTTTAGCCAGAATTCATACTTGCTGAATTTGGCGTACAACTTCTCGGCTCTCAATCTTTTCAATACAATTCTGAGATGCTTCTCATGCTCTACTTCATTCTTTGAATAAACCAGAATATCCTCAATAAATATAATTACAAATTTATTAAAGAATTCATGAAAGACTCGGTTCATCAAGTCCATGAGCACTGCTGGGGCATTTGTCAAACCAAACGGCATCACAACAAACTCATAATGTCCGTATTTTATTCTGAAATAAGTCTTTAGAATATCTTCTTGTATGATCTTCAACTGGTGATATCAAGATCTTAAATCAATCTTGGAAAAGACACTGACTCCTTTAAGCTGATCAAACAGATCATCTACCTTGGCAAAGGATACTTGTTCTTGAGCGTAATCTTGTTAAGCTCTCGGTAATTAATACACATCTTCAAGCCACCGTCCTTTTTCTTCACAAGCAGAATTGGTGCTCCCCAAGGGGAAACACTTGGTCGAATAAAACCCAAATCTAGCAATTCTTGCAATTGAATCTTCAATTCTTGAAGCTCTTTTGGTGCCATTCTGCACGGAGTTTTTGAAATCGGGGTTGATCCAAGCTTTAGATCAATCGTGAACTCCAATTGCCTGTCGTGAGGCAAACTTGGCATAACTTCTGGAAAAACATCTTTATACTCCTTTACCACTACTACATCATCGATGCTCAACTTTTGCTCTTCGTCTTAATTCAGATAAATTAGATATGCTTTCGTGTCTTTTCCCTTCATCAGCTTCTCTGCTTTTATAGCCGAAATAATTGGCATAATCTTTTTCTTCCTCTTTTCGATTATGTGGACTACAGTCGGCTCTTCTCCAGGAGGCTGGAATGAAATATGCCTTTGATCACATCGAATCGTCACAAAATTCTTGGTTAACTAATCCATACCAAAAATTATAACCACATCCTATATCTGGATTAAATTCAGGGATTTTGTGGATAACTGACAACTTCCGAACTCGAATTCTAAATTCAAGCAAACACGCGAAACCTACGTAGATCTACCCAAAGGGGTTGACACTCTAAGCTCCTGATTCGACTCTTCTACATCTAGGCCGAGGGTTTCTATGCAAGCACTAGCTATAAACGAATACGATGCACTAGTATCAAATAAAATGACAATTGCACACCTTTAAGCTTTCTCATACTTGCGAGATTTCCCTGGTACTTGACTTCAGCTTTCTGCTCAATCGCGAACACCCTCTGATAGTGCGGCTGCTCCTGCGGAGGAGGCTTCTGCTTCTATTGCGGAGGTTTGCACTGACCTTTGGGATGCTTCTGCTGCGGGACTCCTTCCATAGAACTTATCTGCGAAGGCTGATACTGGTTTGGCCTTCTACTGCCTGATCCTTGCTGCATACTTGGGCATTGGTTCGAGAAATGACCAGGTTGACCACAAGTATAACAAATGTTACTTCCTGCTTTGCAGATGCCTTGATGCATCCTACCACATTTTGAACAACGAGGGAGTCCTTAGGGTTCGAAAGATATGTTGTTCTGACTAGCATGCTGGAGTTTCGCCTTCTAATCTTGCTGCTGATGCTGCTACTGTCCCCTTTCTTGCTACGGCTTCTTGCTCGGGTGGTTTCCATCACGAGGACAAACACACACAGACTCAAAACAAAACCTTTTTTAAAAAATACTTTAAAACAAAATATCGGAGGACAAATTAAGTAGCAAGGTAGTGTAAGATCATAACCTGGATTTGACTTTGATCGACAATTCTTTGAAGGCTGCAAGGACTTCAAGCTGAGTTACTGATTGGCCAAATTGACTTGCTCCATAAGGGCAATAGCTTTCTCTAACGTGACTAAGCGATAAAGGATTCCAACTTGCTCTGCCTCCGAAATAATAATCACTCTCCCTTCTTCAGTTGTTGGGGTATGGTCAGGAGAGTTCTCAAAAGGTATTTTGTCCATCTTTCTCTTGGCCAAGACGATTCTTCATTCTGCCCCACTTAATGTTCGTTCATCTAGCCTACACACTTAAACAAAATGCCTCCTCCCAAACTAAAACTACTATCCTAAGGTTAATAATAAAATACTAAAAATTAAAATTACTTAAAAGAAATAAAAGAAAAGAAAACATACTAGGTTGCCTCCTGGCTAGTGCCCCAATTTGCGTTATGGGCATGACGTTGTGCCTTCTTCTATAGTTGACTTCCTAACTATCGAGATCAAGTGGATCCCCTGGATCATCTACATTGTGCCCATAGTAGGCCTTCAAACGCTTGTCACTCACCTTGAGAAGCTTCTCGCTAATTAAACTCTTGATATCCACTATCCCATTGGGCAACTGGGCAAGGACTTCATATGAACCGACCCACTTGGTTGTCATCTTGCACAATAATAACTTGAGTCGTGCTCGAGCGAGAAGTACCTTTTAACCATTTTCAAACTTCTTAACCCTTATCTGTTGGTCATGTGACTTTTTGTCAACCTTCTCAAGATTTTGTCAATGAAAGGAAACTTGAAAGGGTGTTTGCGAGCTATCTTCTTCAACTTTTGGTGGTCAATACAAACTCTCCATCCACTCTGCAGCCTTATGCCCACGATCTCCTCATTCTCATTCTCGATCACTTCAATATTTGTCCTCTTAGGCACAACGAGCTCCTGTCTCCTCCACTCACTGTCAGGCTCAGAGTAAATAATGCCCAAATCATGTAACTTCATAATATCCTTCGAAATTTCTTCTTCCATGATTAGATCATGTTTGGTTCGAGGATTCCGAACATACTTAGCTTCATTCTCTGTCATCGTGCAAACTATAGGGATAATGCCTTCCTTATCAGTTGAGATTAAGTTGATAACTTCCTTGTCTTGCCCTAAACTATTGCGCACCATATGTGCCTCTTCAAAACTCAGCTCAGAATTGAGTATCACGGGCATGTTATTATTCTCCCCAAGGTGAATGTACTTCCAATGCTTCAGTAATGGCTTGAGCTCCATCTTCGGTACTTGCTCATTCAACCTTTCTCTTAGCCTAGATGTGGGCAAGCTTGAAAGTGATGATTATGATTGCCCTTCAGATTCAACCTTTAAGTTCTTCTTGCCTTTGACTATCTTCTTCCCTTTATCTTGGGTAACATGTTCGATGGTTCCTTCTTTGTTGACTTCATTCGAAAGGTCTTGCATTCCATTCTGAGGCAACATATTCTCCTTTGACTGCTCGACATGGTCAATGCGTTTAACCGTCTTAGTGTCAATTGCTTTGAAGATGTTGAACGCTACCGACTCCCAATTAAACTCACATGTCAATTGCCCAGAGTTGCAGTTAATCCGGGTCTTAGCAGTCTTCATAAATGGTTTTCCCAGCAGCATGCCCGATGATTCATCTCTTGCTTTGCCCATGTCAAGGACATAAAAATCGGCTGGGAAAATCAAATCCTCTACCTTCACTAGGACATCTTCTAGAATGCCCTTTGGATGTACTTGAGACTTGTCCGCCAATTGGATAACCACCCTAGTAGGTCGCAGTGGTCCCATTATATCTTCATCGTAAATGGATAAAGGCATGATGTTGATCGATGCGCCCAAATCCAACATTTCCTTCTCAATCTTGACGTTTCCAATTTGGCATTGGATAGCAAACATGCCTAGATCTCGACACTTCTTGGGCAATCTCTTCTTAATGACCGTAGACACATTCTCTCCCACAAGCACCTTATCTTGGTCATGGCGCTTCACCTTCTTCCTTGAGCAAATATCCTTCAGAATTTTCACACATTTGGGCATGTTGCAAAGTGCACAGATGAGAGGTAGGTTTATCTCAACCTTTTTGAAAACATTGAGCATCTTGGACATCTCCTCGTCCATCTTATTCCGCTTCAACCTGCCTGGAAATGGAGCTCGAATGATGGGTTTAGGTTTAACATAAATAGGCTCAGGAATTACCTCTTCCTCTTCTTCATTTTTAGCTTGATCGACCTCCAATCCCTTATCCTTGGACAGTTGTGTGTCAGATACCGGCATCTGAGCTTTTTCGGGCAAAACATTTTCTCCTCTTAGGGTAATTACATTTACTTGGGCCTTGTGTATCTCTATTAGGGCTAGAAGTTCACCTTGCTTCTTCTCTATCCTGCCCAAAGTGTTGGCAAGGTGTACCAATTGGGCAGTGATGTGTTGAATGGCACCACGCGTCCCCGTTCGAAACTGATCATTCTCTTGTTGAGCCTTGTTGTGATCTCGAATTAGGCTGTTCACCACCTCTTTCATCGATGGCTCGATCGGGTTACGTGGTGGATAGTGTTGCTGTGGTTGTTAAGGTCGTTGCCCAAACTGTTGATAGTTGTTATTCCCATACCTCAAATTTTGATTGTTCCTCCATCCTTGGTTATAAACTTGAGAATTCGGATCATATTACCTCCCTTGGTTGGTATTGAAACCTATAGCATTCACTTCCTCCACCTCGTAGAGTGTTGGGCATTGATCTGTTGGATGTGTGACCGCCGAACATATTCCGCATGCCCTCACTGCCTTCTTGTTGTTTCGAGCCATTAAAGCAATGAGAAACTCCATCTGGGTGTCTAACTTGTCTATCTTCTCATTAGTAGGCGATGGGGTTGCTGCTGCTATTGTCTCCTTAGGCAAATCTCCTCGTTTATCCCTAGATTCCTCCGCCATCTCGCTAATTATTTTGAAAAGCTTGCTTGGTGGCTTGTTCATAAAAGTTCCTTGGCAAGCTGCATTCACCAATGCTCTTTCTCCAAAGCGAAGTCCTCCCACAAAGCATTAGACCAAGTCGTACTCAGGAATATGATGTTGTAGGCATTTAGCAAGCATAAGTTTGAATCTGTTCCAATAGTCATAGAACGACTTATTAATGCGCATCTTGATGCTAGTAATCCTTTTCCTCATCGTCTGAATACGTGCAGCTAGAAAATACTTCTCCATGAACTTTTGCTGCATCTCCTGCCATGTCTTCACACTCCCCGTGGGCAAAGTGTAAAGCCATTCTCTTGCACTATCTTGTAATGAGAACGAAAAGGCGATCAATCTTACGTATTCTTCCAGATTCTCCTCAGTAGGAACCGTTCTGCATGTCATCTCGAAATCTTGTAAGTGCCTTTGTGGGTCCTTCCCTGGATAATCACTGAACTTGGGAATGATCTAGATGAAGTAGGATTTTAGCTCTCATGGCTTCGTCGGCTCAGACAAAGTGATGCCCGATGGCCGCAGGTTTAGTGTGCTAGGGAATACCATCTCCCTCATTGTCTTCTTTTCTTCTCTGGCCATTGCTTCTTCTTGTTGATTTCCCTCTTCTTCACTTTTTGAGGAGTACTGCTCCTCAATTGGTGGATCGTCTAGCTCTTTCAAAGAGTTCTGCTCTTTCTTCGAAATTGCCAAACGTTGTGCCTCTTCTTCCGATTTCTTTTTAGTCTCCACCTTAAGCCTCCACGATTATGAACTTTCTGCAGGGTTAGGGTTAAGCATAGAAGAAAAACAAAAGAATAAAAATGAAAGAGAATACCATAAAATCAAATCCCTGGAAACGGCGCCAATTTTGATGCGACTGTCTTTAGCCGCGGCAAAATGTAATTTTATTTTTCCTTACCCACTTCCTAGGATCAGCTAGTCGGTAAGTAAGGGTCAATCCTATGAGTAATTGATGCAATATTCTCTTGAAAGTATCCTATCATAGTGTTGGTTTGGTCTATATCTAATATCGCCTTGGGCAAAATAAAGAAAAGTAAAATCTGAAACTAAACAAGCAAACAATCAGTAATAAAAGGCAATATGGATTTAGGTTCGATTCAATGTGAATAAGTGTAACTCGATCATAGGTGCATAGATATTCGCTACGTATGTGTATCAATGGTTATAGGCAAACCGTGTCGTAGTCCTACTGTCACGCTGTCACGCCCACATCCACGATCTGCCCAGCTCATCCTTACTTGTGAATCCTGTGTGTCATTCCAACCTCAAGCTTCCTAACTTGCCCAACTCACCCCCGAGCATTATTCAAGGGGCATAGATTAAAACAAGCAGCTTTGGGCACTAGACGAACCCGTTCCGGTCCTATGAGATACAAGGATCCCACTCCGACTTTTCACCAGCATCAGCATACTTCGTTCGGCTCCACTTAAGTTCAATCTTAGATTTACAGCCCTCGAGAAGGATGAGGCAAACCTCTCCCGGTCCCTGTTGGTCTAAGCTACCTCCCTTTTAAGGAATCTGCTGGGCTCCAATTGCCCATTGGCCACATGAACTCTTGGCACAAACAGATTGCTTTGAAATCATTGCCTAATGCTTCGGGAACACACGTATATATAGCTATCTTGCCCTATTAGACCTCACGAGTTATACCCCACTTAATGTTCGTTCATCTAGCCTGGACACTTAAAAAAAATACCTCCTCCCAAACAAAAACTACTATCCTAAGGTTAATAATAAAATACTAAAATTAAAATTACTTAAAGGAAATTAAAGAAAAGAAAACATACCAGGTTGCCTCCTAGCCGGCGCCCCAGTTTGTGTTATGGGCACGACGTTGTGCCTTCTTCTCTAGTTGACTTCCTGACCAGCGAGATCAGGTGGATTCCCTGGATCATATGCATTATGCACATAGTAGGCCTTCAAACGCTTGTCACTCACCTTGAGAAGCATCTCACTAATTAAACTCTTGATTTCCACTATCCCATTGGGCAACTGGGCAAGGACTTCATATGGACTGACCCACTTTGTTATCATCTTGCACAATAATAACTTGAGTCGTGCTCGAGCGAGAAGTACCTTTTGACCATTTTTAAACTTCTTAACCCTTATCAGTTGGTCATGTGACTTTGTCGACCTTCTCAAGATTTTGTCCATGAAAGGCAACTTGAAAGGTGTTTGCGAGCTATCTTCTTCAACTTTTAGTGGTAAATACAAACTCTCCATCCACTCTGCAGCCTTATGCCCACGATCTCCTCATTCTCATTCTCGATCACTTCAACACTTGTCCTCTTGGCACAACGAGCTCCTATCTCCTCCACTCACTGTCAGGCTCAGAGTAAATAATGCCCAAATCCCGTAACTTCATAATATCCTTCGAAATTTCTTCTTCCATGATTAGATCATGTTTGGTTTGGGGATTTTGAACATACTTAGCTTCATTCTCGATCATCGTGCAAACTATAAGGATAATGCCTTCCTTATCAGTTCAGATTAAGTGGATAACTTCCTTGTCTTGCCTTAAACTATTGCGCACCATATGCTCCTCTTCAAAACTCAGCTCAAAATTGAGATACGAGGATCCCGCTCTGACTTTTCACCAGCGTCAGCGTACTTCGTTCGGCTCCGTCCAACTTTAATTTGAGATTTACCGCCCTCGAGGAGCATGAGGCAAACCTCTCCTGGTCCCTATTTATCTAAGTTACCTACCTTTTAAGGAATCTTCCGCCCTCCAATTGCCCACTGGCCACATGAACTCTTGGCACAAACAGACTGCTTTGAAATTTTTGCCTAACGCTTCGGGAACACACATATATATAGCTATCTTGCCCAATTAGACGTCACAAGTTATAAAACACTTATATCATATATCCTCTACCTAAACCCAGATCTTAGAATTTAGCTAGACATAAAGTAAATAATAAATGCAAAAGAGATAAAAGAAAACATACTTGAATTAAACTGTCAGTTTACCCAAACCGGGATTTAACAGAAAAGTAAAGTAAAAACGATGTAAAGTTGTAAAGGTGTGTAAAGTTGTGTTCTTGAGGCTGCATGCACAAACATATTTATAGAGTACAAGATCATGGGCTTAAAACCCTAAAAACCCACATAAGGGCCTTCGATTGACAACTGACGGTTTCCTTCCTTGGCCGATTAGGACTAGGAAAGATTTGTTTCCTTATCGGCAACACTCCATGTTTATCTCCTTGTTTTCTTATCCGAATAGAAGATGTAGCCACGTTTTCTTCACCAATTGCTCCCTTGTAGGACTCTTTCGGATGTGCACGCCAGTTGTACTGCCCAGAACCTTCGTACTCACCTTCTTCTTCCTTGCCTAGAGCTCTCTTGTCATCTTAACCTGTTTGGAATGACTACACACGGTCTGGATTGGTCGTGCCAACTGGTACAGAGCAGCTTCTATGTGTTTGGACTTCTGCCCTCGGTATCTCTAGCTGCGAGCAAAGCTCCTTGACCATTGCATCGTATTGAAATGCTCACTTTCATGCACAAATCCACTCCAAATGCCCAAGTTCTTGTCCTTCCTTGCCTACTACCAACATGTCCTCCCAAACACTAAAACAGACTAAAAAGACACAAAACTGGACTCGATCTACACCTAAAAACACATGATGATCATATAAAATACGGGCTCATTAGAGAGCTAAGAGCATAAGGTTTGGGAAAAGTTCTTGCCTCTTGCTAAAATAACGTAAGTGTTGTGCATCAATAGTTCAGTAGTTTCCTTGTTGAATTTAAGCCTCTATTTATAGGTGGAGATGTCGAACTAGCCATTGGAGAGAGTCGTTCTGCCATGAAAGTGATGTGTTCTTCTCTCATTCTACAGGCTTTCTTAAAATGGCAACTAATGGTCCCAGTAACAAGTTATCAGTTGTATGGGGGGGAGGGAATACACAAGCATAGATTTTTAAACTTAAAACAACTTTACGACTCAGTTGACTCGATAACTGTAAAACTTTGTTAGAGTTGTCACACAGTTCACGATATAGTTGACTGCTTGGATTGAGGGTCAAGTGTATTCAGAGAACTGAGGTTTTGAGTGTTGTGTCGAATGTGGTGAAAATTAGGATTAATTCGTTTTACAGAAAACCTTTTGGGCGAAGGTCAGTTCGCAACTCTTAATGCAGTTTGCAAAAACAAAAATTGAAATAGCGGAAAGTAAAAACACAATTATTTTTTATGTGGTTCAAAGATGAACTCCTATGTCCACGACCAACTTGAGTTGTTGGTAATCCACTGGGATAGTTTACATATACTACCCAAACGTTGAGTTTGGTTTGTGGGCACCAAACAACCTATACAGTCTGATTGCGGGTTCGAACAAGACCTAGAGTCTAATTACGGGTTTGGACAAGACCAAAGCTATGATTACAGGTTCACAGCGACCTGGTCCTTTGATTGCGGGTTCAAAGGGACATAAGAAAGGAATTGAGGGTGGTTATTTCACCTAGTAAACCTTCAACACAGGAAGTAGAGGTTTTTCTATTGTAAGGCTGCAAACTCTAGCTCAACAAGTGTGAGGAGGCTTGGAAATAAAGACTGAAACTCTATGGCTCTATCGAAGAAGAGAAGTTCTTGGAGAGCAGTATGAGTAAAGAGAGAATAGTAAGCAAATAGTCTTGCTTGAATGCTTAGATCTTATGGGGAGTTTGCTCGCAATTGTTTCAATCGTCTTCACATTGAATGAAGGCCTCTATTTATAGATGGAGATGTCAAACTAGCCGTTGGAAAGAGCCGTTTGACCTCTGTCATGAAAGAGATGTGCTCCTCACCTACTCTTCCAGACTTTCCTAAAATGGTAACTGTGAGCCTTGTTTTTTTGCATGTCTTCATTGTCAGTCAAAATAAGGAAATTTTCAGCCTGTCTTCAAACACGTGATCTTGTACGACTTGAATTCAAATTCAAGTCGAAGTCTTTTCTTCAGACTAATTCTTGCTTGGTACTTCTACAGTTCTGAGCACAATAAAGTAGTTAACTATGTAGCTCAAGTTCCAGAGTCAATTGTGTAGTCTTTTGACGTGATTAGTCTGACTTGGTCTTCAGTTAGCCTTTCAATTCGATCCTGTAAAGATAAATCAAAATCTATTCGGTTGGGGTCAGTAAGGTTTTGGTGTAAATCAAAATATTACTAATTTTCCCTTCTGTGGCTGCGGTTGGCTCTTTCCTTGCCATTGCTTCTTGGTTGGTTGGGTTCCACTAATCCATTTCCCTTTCCTCTTTCCGTATTGGCCGAACTGGGGTTGTTGAGCAGACGCGGTCGTGATCATCTGGTTTTGGGGTTGGGGATTCGCTGGGGGTTGCGATCCTTTTTCTGGTTGCATTACTAATTCCATATCTAAGGCTCGGTTTAAAGCTTCGGCGTACGTTAAACTACTTTGGCTGGCGAGAACTACTCTAATATCTTGCCTAAGTCCTGCTCTAAACAACTCACACATTTTCTCATCGGTGTCGACCATATCGGGCGCAAAACGAGCTAACTCACAAAACTCTCGGTCGTACTCGGCTACAGATCTTTTTCCTTGCTTCAGATTGGTAAACTCGTTGGATTTCTGCTTACGATAACTTCTTGGCACAAACTTTTCGTACAACGCTTCTTTAAACTAATCCCATGACAACTCTTCGCGTTCTTCGGGAGAATACATCCTTTGCTTTGCTTCCCACCAATAATCGGCTATTCCTTTAAGCTGATACGTCATGCATTCCAAACGCTCGCAATCGGAACAACGAAGAAAACGAAAAATTCGCTCTAAAGAACGAATCCAGTCTTCGGCATCAGCCGGACTGTCTTTACCGTCGAACGTCGGGGGATTTTGTCGGAGAAACAACTCTTCGAATCGTCTTTCGTTTTGAGGGGGCGGAATAGGATCACGCTGCCCTTCTGCGTTATTTTTGGGAATCCTAACGTTTCTACGTCTTGGCGACATTCTAAAGATTAAAACGAGGGAAAAACTTTAACTACTCTAGATTTTTATGCTTACAGGGAACCTTTCTCGATTCTGAACACATTTCTCTTTTGGGAGGAACACGATTCTAATCGGTACTTAGATATATAACAACAATTTAAAACTTTCTTAAGCAATTCATCACTTCAATTTCTCATATATATACGCATCACATTCAGTTTCTAATAATTGTCACATACTCATATCATCATTTATTCATATCATCATATATTCATATCATCATCATAGATTCTTGAAATAATCAGTCATAATCACAGAGCAAATATCATCACTTCATATTCAAATATTCAATTCGATTCAATAACTCAGAAAATTTCAACTTCAATTCAAAGATCTAAATGTTTTAACTTCCAAACGCTTAACAGCGGCATTCTCTTAGAACTTATAACACTTAGGGAATTTACTTTGGAAAACATTTCCCTTTTTCCTAGTCAAATTATGATAGTCTTCATCTTAGGTTACAACACAACTAAAAGAAAAATAAAAAGAGTTCAACTCTCAACACACTCGAATTAAAAACAATTGAATTCGACAGCTTTCTTGGAACATTCCTATACGTAGGAGTCGTCTTCACTTGGTCCGCTATCGTCATACTGTTCCGCTTCGGAATGCACTCCGTAGGGTTCTATAATTTCTTCATCTTCTTCCGGGTCTTCTTCCTCCTCTTCTTCTTCCTCTTCACGCATTTGTCCTTCAAACAGCACGTCATCTTCCTCGACATTATCATCTTCTATGGCGAAACACTCACGTTCGGCTTCTCTCAAGGCTTCTTCGCACTCTTCTAGGGTATAATTCATCGCAGCTAGCTCAGATTCGATCTGTGGTTGGGTAGGAAAAACATTGTTAGGTAGAGGCTGAAGATATCCGGTTCCTACAGTCGCTGCATCAACTGGCTCGCTTCCATTCTCTTTATCGTCGCTTGAGCGGGTTTGGCTAGAGGATTCTGCTCTAGGATGGCTCACAAAGGTTGCTTGCGGATGATTCATATAAGCAACTATTTGGTTTTCATTTGAAGAAGAATTTTCATCACATCCATTCGGCTGAAATGTTGATAAATTAGAAAAACAAAGGAATCAAGAAAATTAAGTTTAAAAGCACACCACTTACAAATGGGTAATCTGCAAGAGGATTCTGAGGTTGAAGATTAGTTCGTGGCGGCGAATTAATGTGGAGAGAAACAGTTCCACTTGGAGGATTGGTGAAGGATTACGAACAAAGTCATTCAACAAGCTTGGGGTATCATTTTCATAAGGTTCGGGCGGAGGAGCACCATAGGACATAAAACGAGCTGAAATCGCGGAGATAAAAGCATTTATGTCGCCGTAAAGGGTTCGGTCGAAGTAACGGTAGCCTAGAAATCGAGAGACAAGAGATGCTGCCCAGTCCTTCCATTCTGCTGGTAGCGCTTGAATCAGGTGCGTCATGCCTTCTAACGGTCCTACATCCATATATTGAACTTTTCCCCAAATCGTATGGTATCGTGCTAAGAATTCTGCTAAAGATTCGTTATTTTCCATTCTCACGTGTAAATACTCTTGCATCCAATCGACGTTGTCCATCCTATACGAATTTTAAACGCGTAAGCAACTTAACAAACTATCGAGCATATTACGAATTCTACTACCTACTCATTTCTGCGTTCCAAAGATGGATTTTTGGTCAATTCTAAATCACGTAACCAATCGCACACACGTCTTATTCTTTCCGATCTTTTCACACGCATTCGCAAAGGGGTAGACATTCTAAAGCAATCTAGCTATTAAACAACTTAACAAATTATTTCAAAACATCATAACTCAACGAAATAACTTTAAAGAAAATTCTCAACATTTAATAACTCAAACATCATTTTAACTTGAAAAGAAAACTTTTAGAAAAAGACATACCTGGTTGCCGGATGAGATGGAGGATAACTTGGTGTGGTTTACTGACTCAAATAAGTCTAGGAATTAAATCTAGACTCGACTCATCAAAGAATAACAGACTTTAGAACAAATAAGAACCTGGCTCTGATACCAACCTGTCACGCCCCGACTCTCGGGGTGCGACTTACGAACAACAACAAACCTAAACAACTAAGAACTAACTCAAATAAAGGGAACATGCTCGGGGAAAAACAAAGGCGGAATATAAGACAATCGAATGTGGTTTTCAAAAGCATGAAGAAATAATAACCGAGCATCTCAACTTCACTTTGAACGGGAATTCAACCAAGAAAATCATGCTGATGGGAAGGGAATTCCAACAAAAAGAGGAATCATACGAATATATACATCAAGATAAGGAAACATGTTCAACAACAAGTCAAGTTACGAGCCCATCGCTCGGGATTACAAGATAAAGGGGTTACGAATTCAGCAGGCATTCAAAGTCTTCGAGCACAACGCTCAGAATCAAAAACATGAGAATAAAAGTGTTAACTTCAACAGACATTAGCTCAAAAAGATAGCAGCGGAAATTAGCATCAACTCCCAACACTTGCACGTATGAAGACGTACAAATGTCAGTCCGAAATTCTACCAAACTTAACCAGCAAAACCAAACCACACCACCAAGTATCCACGCCATCGCCATCCAGTCAACCTGCATGTTTAGAAACACACGCAGGGCTGAGTACTTCGTACTCAGTGAACACAAGCCAAAACATTTGAATAAAGATGCTTTTTAAAGCTATATTAATTGAACTTGCCTTGCCAAACATCACAAGTATATAAGCAGTTTTGAAAACGATTTTACTTGTGCATGCCAAAACATTTTTATTTAAAACGGACTGCGCAGTCAAATATATAATATAAAATAACATGTATCATCTATCACAAATAACTTCATGTGCCGAGAAGTAGGCCTCCTTCTCAAACACTGTGACCGGCCTAACCGAAGCAAGGCTCACAGTCACCTCAACATCTACCACACGTGGGTTCCTGCTTTCACAGGATAATCACATCTTCATAGATGATAACACATACTAACTTCAATAAAATGGCAAGTCAATCACATTTGAAAAACCATAACATAATATTTAATAGCATACTAATTTTCATCGATAGATTTTGGTTCAGAAAAGCCCACCTGACTTCCGAAGAACTAGCTAGGTGGTCTAGGGTTATTTGTCCTTGCTTAACGATCCGTCCGGCTCGATCCTTCAAAGTTCGACATCGATAGATAAGATATATGAAAGACGGACACAAAGGCGTTGGACTTAAACTGACGGACTTCTATTTGAGTCGTCGCTCTCTTCGTTCTAACTTTTCTAAAAGATCTTACGTTCTCGTCTTTATTTCATTAACTCTATTCGAAAAGGTTAACTCTACTACTTCACATCGTATACTTTTCTCGTTCTAATTAATAACTTCATTATTACAAATTATTACTCGAGCTTTCTTTCAAAGACTTTAGTTCATTCTCAACTTAACAATCAATCATTTATCATACAAATTCAATCATATTTCACAATATAACATTATCATGCATTTAAACATATATTCACACATACAATAAAATCTTATAGAACAAACATACTTCAAGATTCATTAACATTCATTCAATTTAGATCTTAAAATCTAACTCGATTATGCATTTCCTTTTATAGAGGCTTAAACTATTAATTCTATTTTTCTTATTTATATAGACAACGCTTCGTTTTACATCCGCTATCTTATAAGGTATTTTATAACTTTTATTTATTTAACAAAAATTCTCTTAGTTTTTAATAAACTCTTTTGAAATTATAAATTCTTGTTAAATTCTAACTTGATTCTCATTTCTTAACTCGAATATTATTTCTTTAATTATTATCTCGGTTTATCTTCTCTTCGCTTGATTGGAAATAACGTACTCAATTAATTATTTAATTAATCTTCTTTCAACTTATTATTCGACATCTTATTTTCTTCTCATTTTTTTTCGGTCAACTTATACGAGTATCTATCTTAACTCGTCTAGCATCTTTTCTTTATTCAATTTAACTTCCATTTTATTTCTTATCGATTAATTCTTCTTAACTCGGTTTTGTTTATTTCTTAAATAATTTCTTCTTTATTTGTTTTAAACCTTTAAGCTATTTCTTACTTAATGATTTCTTTATCTTTTGATAAACATTTTTAGGAATTTCTTCACTTTATTATAAAAGATCCTTTTGTTATATTTTTAGTAAAAATTTCAAGTCTTTAAATTTTAGTACAAGGTATTTAATTAAGAAATCTTTTTCATACATCTTTTATTTAATTAAAATCTTTTCAAAATTAAATCTTTTTATCAAAACTTCTATCTTTTTTCTATATTCAAACTATCATTCATATAAACATTGAAATACTTAAACATTCAAATATTTTTATTATTTCTACACTTAATTTCTTTCAAAAATTTCAACATGCAATCCTATTTTCTTCATTTAAGACATGTATGATAATATCAACACAACATACAATCATTTCATAGATCAAAACATCACTTAATTCATCAATAAAATCATCAAAATAATTTCTCCATTTTCTTCAAAAACACACGGCTCACATGCACATATTTTGTGTGTTTTATTTCTCAATTTTTCATGCAATTAATCTCATTACTAACATGATAAAAATAACAATTCAAGCATCAAAATAACAATAACACAAAGATTCACATTTTTCCTATTTTCCTTATATTTTTTGGCATTTATCTTTTTTTTAGGGTTTTAGTTTCTTTTTCTTCTCTTAATTCATCGATTAACATCTAGTGCTCGATTCTCCTAACGAATTCTTCTCACTCGATTAGCACATGCATATCCTAAGTTTGCCTAAACATAAATTAAATAACATGCATGCATAGATCTTTCCTTTAGGACTTATAGACATACATTTTACAACTAATCAAATGAAATCATACTTAAATAAATGGAATTTCTTCTCTTGGCTCTTGGGATTGAAATGGATGGAAATGGTAGCTTCAAAGCTTGGATCTTGAAAGAAAGAAGAATATCTTCTTGAATCCTCAAAGAAAAAGAAAGAATATAGGATCAATCATCCATAGGTTTTAGGAATAAAAAATAAAGAAAATGTTGGAAATTCTTGAATTCAACTTCAAGAACTTGGAAATTTGTACCTTTCTTTGAAAATATGGATGGAATTGATGGAGGATTAATGGCTTCTACTTCATTTCCATGGAGGATAAGCTTGAATCTATAGTTGTATGTGAAGAAAAATCAATGGAGGTGTGAGAGAGAGGGAATGCCGTGAGGGAGAGAGAGTTGGAGAGGTTTGAGAGAATTTGATTTCTTTCTTGATAGGGTTCGAAATGAGAGAGAGAGAAATAGAGTTTGATGAATGAATTGCTGACTTCCTACTTGTTTTAGATGGATAGGATTCAAAATTCAACAAAGTGAAAAGGAATTAATTTGTTGGAAATTGTAAAAACAAGATTTGATATTTGATTTGAAGTTAACTTGTTTGCATAATTCAAGCAAGCCATGTACAAGACACCACTATGTCTTGTTGGTCTTGGAACTTGAGGGTTGATGGGAGAGGGTTGTGAGGTGGCGAGAGAGGGAGAGAGGTTGTTGACACGTGTCGTCGTCGTGTCGTTACGGGTATTAATTATCCGGTCGTAAAGGTTTTCCGGGTAAAACGATTCGTATTAATTCCGTTTTGTTCTCTTAACGGGTCTAACCTCTTCTCGTTTCACTTTTGACACTAACTCGTCCCAATCCTATGTCACGTCTCAAATTAAAAGATTAAAGGCTTCGATCATTTTAGTCCTTTAATTCTTAAAAGAAATTAATCGGCTTATTAATTCGTTTATTAATCCTTTTCAAGACTAATGCCTCATTTCTCTTCTCAATTCTCGGATAAGTTCTTATCCTATCTCAGTGATCTTAAAAGAAATTCTAAGTTCGAAGGTTCTAATTTAATTCTATTCTATGTTCATCGGCGTAAATATATTTCTCGGCGATTAACGCTATGTTATCTTAATTAAACAAACTTCTTCGGGATTTTTCCGGAATTTAATCTCATACTCATTTTCATATAAACGACTCAACAAACATATCACATCATCATCATCTCAGATAAATGGAACAGATAAATTCACACAAGATTCACAAGGCAATTTAAACGTTTTATTCAAAACTCATCGATTAGAAAAGAAAAATTTTACTCCTAAATTCTCATCTTTGAACTACTCGGTTAATTAGACGCTCTCTAAAGGGATAAAAACTCGGGGTATCACAATTACTATCTTATTATTTTTTTTTCTTTATTATAATTAGTATAATTAGCTTAAATTATCATTATAATCATAATAATAAATATAACTACTAATTCTAATAATTGATGGTCCCGATAACGAGTGAAATGGTGTATGTGTGGGGGGCGGGTATATAAACCAGTTATGATTTTTATAAAACTTTTTCTATCAATTCAAACTTGCTCAGTTCGTGATGCTCGACAACTGTGAAACTCAGTTGGAGCTACTACTCAGTTGGGTGCATAGTTGACCTTTTTTGACTAAGAGTCAACTGTGTATTCCTAAGTGATCTTTTAGAAAGAATTGCAGTGCGGAATGTGGTGGTTAAATTAAACCCGTTACTTAACTGAAAATCTTTTACTGCAAAGGTCAAGTTCGCAAACAAGTGTAGATTTTGTAAAGTTAATTTTATGTAGGTCAAATTGTCAATGAAATAAACTGAAACTTAAATACTCGAAAATAAAAGCGACCCAGTATTTTTAAGTGGTTCAAAGATGAACTCCTATGTCCACGACTACCTTTTCGGAGTAGTAATCCACTAGATAAGATTACGCGTACTTATCAAACATTAGCTTTAATTTACGGGCACCAAACAGTCTAGACAGTTCAATTGCGGGCTCGAACTAAACTTTACAACACTTTTACAGGCAGGTGTAAAGCCTATCTTAGATTGCGGGTTCTAAGGGACCTAGAATCTTTAATTACGGGTTCAAAGGGACCTAAGAACAAGGGGTTGGGGTTTTTCCAACGATGAAGCTTTAAACGCTTAGAAAAGTAGAGGCTTCTTTCTAAGGCTTAGAGACTCGATCTATTACAGAAAATCTGCTTAGAAAGTGGAAGAATGGAACTTCTATACTTGATCAAAGAAACATGCCTTGAGAGACTAGAAGGAAGCTAAGGAGGAGGACTGGAAACTCTCTACAACTTTGCTTTGAACACTTGATGTTTTTCTTGCTTGGAGATGCTACTTGCTTTGATGTTTCTTTGTGCGTGGATTCAGTAGTCTTCTTGCAATGGTGAAGACCTCTATTTATAGAGAGGGAGATCAAAGAGCCATTGGAAAGAGTCGTTTCATGTCTGCCATAAAGCATAACACTTCACCTACTCCTTTGCAAACTTTTCCGAAATGGTAAGTGCAAGCCGTGATTTATGCATGTCTCTGTTGTCGGTCCATTTTAGGAAATTTTCAGGTTGTCTTGTACTTCTTGGTAGATTTGAATTTTGAATTCAAGTTCTTCTCCTTATTCCATCTTCCAAGTCTTCTTTCCTTGACTTCTGGACGTCTGACTTCGATAGAACTGCTCGACATGCATGAACTGCATGGTTCAGTCACGGAATCAGCTGAGTAGTGATCTAACCAACTCGAACTTGAACTGCCTATCAGTCTTGAGCTGTCTTCTTCCATTTGAGCTCATCTAGCACAAGTTAGACTGATGGCTCATCTACTCAGTTGAGGTCAGTTGGGTTTTGGAATAAATCTAAACCTTTACTAATTTTCTCAACAATAATATAATTATTAGAGTAAAAATTAGTTATATCCACTTACTATATATTAAAATTAGTTATATCCACTTATTGAAAACCAAATTAGTTATATCCAATATGACCTAAATACCCTTAAAATAATTGAAACATGACAAAAAAAATATCACTTCAATTCTGCATTTCACCGAAAACATGGGAAGCGACCGTGTGTTACATGAAAAATTGGAAAGACAAAGATTCTGTTGACTACTTTATGAATTAATTAGGTTAGATTGGAGAGGTAGGTGAGAGTAGAGTTAAAACCCTTATCCCGCCCACCAGTTCCTGTGAAAGAGTTAAAACCCTAATGCTGCTAGTTAATGTAAGTTTTATTATTGTTTTTTTTTCATTATTTATTTAATGTAATTTGATCATTAATTTTTTATTTCATTGATAATGATAGCATTATAGTAGGAACAAAATATATTTTACATCGCAGAACAATTATATAAATTTGAAAAACAAAGATCCCGCTCGAGTTATGTAGATCCCACTCGAGCGGGATCTAAAAATAAATCCATATTATGCGAGCGGGATTTAGTGTTTCACGAGTGGGATTCAAAAGTTGTAAACAGAAATATATTATTTTATGAAATTTATTATATATATATTAAGTTATGATTTTTTAAATCGTATAAGGTATTAATTTTTTAAATTTCATTAAATTTAATTTTCTAGTAATAAAAAATATATTTTCCAACTCAAATAAATTATATAAATTTAAAAAACATAGATCCCGCTCGAGTTATGTAGATCCCACTCGAGCGGGATCTCAAAATAAATCCATCATTTCTGAGCGGGATTTAGTTTTTCACGAGTGGGATTTAGAAGTTGTAAACAGAAATATATTTTGTTTTTAAATATTATATATATGATGGTCCCGATACGAGTTACTGGTGTATGGGGTGGGGGGAATACACCAGTTAGGATTTTCAACTTTCGAAGAACTTAACACTTGAAAACAACTTCAACTGAGTAAAAGGACTCAGTTGGGATCTCACAGCTGAGTAAGCAACCTCAGCTGGAAGAGTGGTGTTGTGCAGAATGTGGTGGAAAATGAACTCGTAAAAACAAACTCACGCTTTTATGCACGGTTGGTCAAAACCAAAACTGTTGATGTGAAAGTATGCAGATTGTATGCGGTTAGTTTGTCAGTTGAGATATGCAAAATAATGACTGAATACAAATAAACACGACACACAAGATTTACGCCATTCGGAGAGAACTCCTACGTCCACGGGAAGATGTGAGTCCACACACCTCAGTCCAAGTTCTTCTGGACAGTTCCACTCAACTTACGCGGGCTGAGCAACCGTTACAGTTTAGTTTCCGGGCACTAAACAGCCTAAGTCAAGTTTGCGGGTACTTGACGACCTGACTACTCAATTACAGGAAGAGTAAGGTCCTAGCACACTTTTTAGGGTGTGAGAATGGGTAGGATTTTCAACTACAGCTCGATCACGAATGAGAGCTGGATCTAAGGCTTGAACGAATAAACGCTCAACCTAAGATCAAAAACAGTTTCGATCTCTAGGAACCCTCAGCTACTAATGTTCTCTCAAATTGGAACTCTCAGCTGCTGATGCTCTTAGATGATGATTTTGCAGATTTGCTTTTTGCTTTGATTTCTCTCGAGAAAGCTCTTGAATTTTCGTCGTCTATGTATCTTCTATATTTTTCTCGAATGAGAGAATGCCTCTATTTATAGGCGGAGAGAATCAACTAGCCGTTGGAGGAGCAGTTGATCTCTGATCGGTTGAAAGCGATGGCTTGTCTCTCATCTCTGCAGACTTTCCCGATATGGCATCTGTGCTCTTCTGCTTTCCATCTGAGACAGCCTTGTGTTGGGCCAGATGGGGTAATGACTGAACGGTCAAACCCTCATGTGACTTCCTTTTGAAATTCAAATCTTTGACAGTCAACTTCGGTTTGTCGGTTGAAAGTCTTGACCTTCATCTGAGTGATCTTCAGCTGATGTTCTGTCTGAACCGTTGAACTCTCAGCTGACTTTGAACTTCATCTTATTGATATTAACTGATTAAGTTTACAACTGATGTTCCAACTAGAACGCTCAGTTGTCCTTCTTGTATTTAGTCAGTTGGGTTCGCTCAGTTGGTTTCCTTCACAACTGATGTTCTGAAGACTTCCCTTGTTTGCATCTGAACAAATAAACTCTCAGTTGTCTTTCTTCACAACTGATGTTCTGTCTGAGTGACGCCTTGTTGCCATCTTCAGCTGGAGACCTGTAAAGATAAAATTTTAACTTTTCTCAAACAGCGAGCCTAAATTCTAACATTAGGTCCTGGCAATATCTACTCGGTTGGGGTCAGTCGGTTTTGGAATTCATCAAAACTTATACTAATAAATTTCCCAACAATTTCCCCCTTTTTGATGATGCCAAAACCACTTACAACTTGAAACCACTACTAATCTAAACCTCACTAACTTATCTAAAATCTCAGCTGGAATTCTAGACAGTCTATAATATAATACATCAAAAGGGTTAGCACAGTTATAACATGGTATTTAAAAGACTTTGTGATTCAGAGCTTGGACAATGAGGGATTGTTCATCAAGGTGA